>CM052703.1:11911633-11921971 GCA_028551405.1 Uromys caudimaculatus | reverse complement strand
TATGCTCTAAATGAAAAGAAGGACTAAAACAGATATAGTGTTTGTTCAATTTGCTAAAGAGAAGACAATTTGTCAAGATTTTCCCCCCAAAACTCAAGCAATATGCAAATATAGGAAAATCAGACCCCCATGATAATTCACTGGCATGATGAATATTTTTATAATTCTAATTAGAACCAGTCATTTAGTCTAGCAATTTCCCCCAATCTATCCAATTTGAAATTAAAATAGATGCCTTGATTACCAAACTCATTAGAAAAGAAGCACCCTTCTCACTAACCAGTTCATTTAAAATTCACAAACTGAATGAAGTGTGGAACACTAGTGTTGTCAATTGGCATAAGTGAAATGAGTCTTAATTGGGAGCATTGTGAAGTATTTGTACTGCTGCATGTTTCGCTGCAATATAATATATCATTGATTAAATATAACAAAAGCAACGTCTACATGTCTTAATTAAGAGGAGTTTGTGCTCTTGGTAGTTTTGTAACGCCGGATGTCACAATTGTTTGCATTTGAAGTACTGACATGTATTAATGTCAGAAAGATGAAGTCTGACTCTGCATTTATCACATGGATTATGTGAAGAATGGCAGGTTTAATGTGAGAGAAGAAAATTAAATTATAGAGCATTGACTTTTTACTTCAAAGTACAAGCATGCATATTGTCCTCGTGAGAATTTATGGAAAATTCTAGAAGTATTTCATTCACGGGAAGGAACAGAGGACACGGACTCAGCAGAGGAGTAGGAAAGGAAGGAGAAAAAGAACAGTGGAATATTTCTCATTCTGTAGTTCTTTTTTAATCAAGGCAGGAAATAGTAGGTGGAGAGAAATTCCATCCAATATATTTCTCATCTACTCAAAAGAGCAATAGAGATGTGTGATAGAGCAGATTGATATTCAGCCTGAGCAAAATGTGGTGGAGGTGGGAGAAGAGGAGGAATTGGCTCCAGGCCAGGGAGATGCTACAAATGGGAACTCCACAGAAATGCTGAACTATGGTGACAGAGGAAGGCAGAGAAGGCTAGGTTTTCAACCTAGGAAGCTCTAGAAGGTATTGCAATAATGAGGACTCGGCGGGCATAAGATACAAAATGGTCTTCCTTTGATTTTAATTCTCTCTGTAATTCACATACCAGCAGCTGAAGGATATTTATGGATTATTTCAGCCCCTCATTAACAAGAATGAAACACTTATCCATGTCACTGATGTCCAAGAGAAATCCAATTTTAGCCGACAGTATTGATGTCCTGCTTGCAGCCCTTTAGTATTTTTAATCCTGTGTGCTTCCACCAATCCTGACAGCCCATATTTGTGTTTCTCTCTTCTGACTGCTTTCCCCAGAGCCTTTGGCTGCTAAGGCAACCTTATGTACAGCCTGCTATAGTAGTGTGAGGGCATTAGTCCCAGGGGACAGCCCTCAGACAGTGGCCAGCAGATCTTGGTGCATAATACCTAGGCTACCAGTGGTTTCTTGTCATGAGGAGCTCAAGAAAAAAAGGTTATACCTAGGCCTTGGAGTCCACTGGAGAAGGAAAAGGATGCAAAAATGACTCAAATGGGTATTTTCCTATAAAAAAAAAAAAAACCTACACGTTTTTTGCTCTTGGCATTTTATTTTTGTTCTTCCTTTGCATTTGAAAATGACATCTGATCCTAAGATGTGTCAGAAGTTGCAGAAAAATGTTTGGTTGACCTGATTGTGTTTCAGGTCATTGTAAAATGCATCATTCGCTTTCCCTTCGCTTGCAGCATTCAGCAGCACCCTTCAGTTAACCATGCAGACTGCTGTTTTAAAGTTTTAAAGATCTCTTACCCAACTACTCAGGCACTAGGGAGTACTTCCTACAGCTCTATGCTAAAACAGTTGGTGTGTGCTTCTCATGGAAAATCTTTCTGATCTCTTCATCTAGATGGTTCTATTTAAATTTTCAAAATTCAAAGCAGCAGGGAAGAGATGGCTTGGTTGGTTGGTAAGGTACTTGTGGTGTAAACATGAGGGCCTGACCTCATCTCCCAGCACCTGTGAGAGAGCTGAACACAGAAGCACTCCTCTGTAACTGAGGCTCTGCAAGGTTGGGGAGAGACAGATAGGTACTGAGAGGTCACTGGCAGACAGACTAGCCAATAAAGTAACTCCAGGTTCATTGGGCGACTTCACAACAACAACAACAACAACAACAACAAAAACAACAACAACAACAACAAAAGTGCAGAGTAATCTAAGAATTCATAACTTCTACCTCTAGTGACTACATGCTTATATATGCAGGCACCTGATGTGCACATGCGTACGCCCACATAAAGGTGTGCAACACACACACACACACATACACACACACACACACACACACACACACACACACACACACACACTAAATAAGCAAGCAAGCAAACAACCAACCAACAAGAAACCCTCAAAACAAAGTGAGTTTCAGGAAGAAGTTTGCCTAGATAAACTTTATCTGTGGAATTTTAACAAAACTCAAGCTTTAAGAAGCGCTTTCCTTCTGTGCCCTGGAGAGATAGAAATTGTCCCCAACCTCTCCCTGTTCCTGCGTGCTGTCTGACACAAGGCCAGCAGCTGTGTCCCACCGCAGCCTTTTGTAGTGTTTGTTCCTCCTAACCACAGGTTCAGAATTAATGGAGCCAGAGACCCTGGGCTGGAAAGGTGATTCAAAGGAAATCCCTTCTTCATGTTGTTCTTTCAGGCGCACTTACCACATCAGGACAAGAGCTGACTAACATAGTTTTATACTGCACATTTAGAAAACCTACATCAGAGGGACTAGAGTTGTCTTAATATTTAGGATGCCTAAAGATCTTAGATGGCTTCTGGGAGAGAGATAAAGGTAATAATTGAAAAGCAAGGGGACTCATTTCAGAGTGATTCCAAAATAGAATCTGACTTAGTGATCGCCTGGAAGTCACAGGAGAGGGGGTGAAGGCTACCTCTGAACTACACAAGACCTACACTGATCAGATATTCTGACTGCCTAATGTGGAGGGCTGCATCCTTGGTACATTCTTTCCTGACAAAGGAGAATCTAGTTTCCCAAAAACAATGGGTACTGGAGAGGAGCCCCCTGGAGGGACACTGTCGCCCAGGGGTACAACCATGCAGAGAATAATCCTGCTTTTGTTTCCAGTCCTTCTTTAGTTGCTTCTCTTACATTTTATCCATTGCCTCTGTTGGCTGCTCTGAGTGCCTGAGGCAGCAGCCAGCAGTAGCTGTCTAAGTAAGTTATTGAAGCAGGCTTTTTAAAATGGAGACTTTTTAATTTGAAGTGCCCGGTGGAGACACCAGGGTTGTAATCCAGAAGCTTTGTAATAGGCAGCGAGGGAATGAATGAGGGAAAGGAGATATATTAACTTTTCTATCTTCAAACACTGGTGGACTAATATTGGACTTGACTGTTCTCATAATTAAGATGCTGAGAGTCCACTCTTGAGAGTCTTCCTCAGTGTGGGTGGTCTCTGGAATTCTGACCAGAGGGTTCAGTCCCTTCAGTGAGCACTTGGAATCAGCAGCTTGGCTTTACTCTTGATGGTCTCTGCTTGTCCTTGGGTCTTTATAATTCCATATTCTTTTTGGATAATGAAAATGACAATTTAATACTCAGGTAAAAAAAAAAGAAAAGCTGAAATTATTTATCTCTATTATAAATATCACAGCTGAATCATTAGAAATAGATGAAAATTACTTCTCTGCTACAATTCTTGTCTTGTTTTTTTTCCTTTCCTCTCCAGTGCACTTATTTCTTGATGTCAGGGTCTAACAAACAATTTTTGTCTCAAAATGAGTTCTTCCTAAGGATTAATATTAGTAAAATAAATAAGAAAACAAAGTAAAGAAGCATCGAGACCAGTAGCCCTGCCTTGCTTCTTGCATATCCTTGAGAATATCAAAAACTTATGCTTGCTTGAGGCTATAGCTCAGTGACCAAATATGTGCTTAGCTCTGTGTGAGGCCCTGGGTTCTTCCTTTAGCCTGGGTTCTGTCTTTAGCAGGAACAATAGCAATGGAAACAAAAACTAAAGCTGGGAAAAAAATCCCACGTCCATCAACCAAGTCAAGCATGAGCCATTGGACAAATGCTTATTGGGCACTTACCATATTCCAGGAGCTAGCTAGATGTCCATTAATGGGCACTGATACCATCTCTGTTGTCATGGAGAAACATTGATCAAGTAAATAGCTGATGTCACTTGTTAAGAAATGCTATAAAAAGAAACTAGATGGTTCTGAAAATATATGTTGAGGGCAAGGGCTGATTTATCTTCCAGAACATTAATAAAGGCCGGGCAAGTTGGCTCAGTAGTTAAAGCAGTGTGAACCTGGTGTAATATCCCAAACCACTGTGGTAGTGTTCATCTGGAATCTCATCACTCCTGGGGTGAGATAGGAGGGAGAGAGGGGACAATCAGCTGGAAGCTTACAGTGTAGACAAGATTCAACAAGGTGACAGGCAACAGCCAACTCCTCTAAGGTGGCTCCCTTGTGCTCTCTCTCTCTCTAAATAAACCAATTAAAAGAACGAATGTTGGTGCTGGTGAAGTGGAAACTTCCGGCTTCTTTGGACAATAAGTTATATCAAATGATGTTTTGCTGGGGCACACAGGTGAAAGGATGTTTTTCTAAAGCAGACACGTGAAAGGATGTTTTGCTGAAGCAGACACGGGTGGAAGGATATTTTCCTATAGCAGACACCTGAAAGGATGAAGGAATAAAAATCTGACCCCACAGACAGTTGGAGCTGGAGCATTGGTTTGGTTTGCTCTAGCTCACTATTCTTTGCTAACCACACACATGTATCGGTTCACCTTCCATTGCGTTGCTTGCTGAGCTCCCTTTGTGGTGATGCCGTTGAGTGAAACTTGCCACAAACTTCTCTTCTCATAAGGTAACCTGCACCATCTTGCTACTTCTGTGGCCTCAGGCCAGTTGGAGAGCCTTGTCGTTTCTTCTGGATTGAATTGCCCCTTCTGCTTCATGTATGGTGACTGCCAAGTGAACTGGAGAAGCTGCTGATTCGTATTCAGTGTTTGCTACTTGTCTGAATGCTAATATCCTGACAACAAAAATTGGACTCACCCCCAAAGAATTATTTCTCAACAGGTCTACCTCACCCATGTCCTAACAACTTTTCTCTTCTATTACCTCTGGTTAAAGTAGGTTGTGAAAAATTGATATCTGTGTGTTGGAGAGATGGCTCAGCAGTTAAGAGCACTGTCTGTTCTTTCAGAGGGCCTGAGTTCAATTCCCAGCAACCAGATGGTGGCTCACAGCCATTTATACTGACATCCGATGTCCTCTTCCGGCATGCAGGTGTACAAACAGATCACTCATGTACATAAAATAAACAAATACTTTATGAAAAGAAGGAAAGAATGTTTGATCTAACCATTGTGTTGCAGAGTTAATATCTCAGAGTTAAATAATACTTGCAGCTCATAAAGTTCACTTAAAGCTAGGATTGGTTTATTAGTCACCTTAAGAGTTATATAAATAACTTTAGTGAGGTATCATTGCCACTGGATGACTGTAGAAATTTATGTAATCGTATATTCAACCTGAGGACCCCCATGCCGTCTCATGGTAGTCAAGGCTGCCAACAAAACCTTCATCAATGAAAGTCTTTGTGTACTCCTTTGTAACTCTCTCCTTCTGCCCGCATCTCCAACCACATCCATAGGAAGGGACTTGCTTTCTGTCAGTAGAGACTACTTTACCCCACTCCACCACTAGACTTTTGTTAAAGTGGAGTCTTCTCTGCAATGCTTTGTTTGCTTATGATTATTTTTGAGATAAGTGTTGTGTATATCGATAGCTAAATTTTTTATAGTATAATCTTTGGCTCTACTAGAGCTTTATCTGTTCTTCTGCACAAGGGTATTTAGACAGAGTCCGAGATTAGCTGATGAGAATAAAATGGCTGCCCATTCAGTACACATTTTATGGATATATGCTTTTATTTTTCTTAGGCATAGAACTAGGGGCGGCTTGACCAGATCATATGCGGGAAGTGCGGGGTACCTCTCTGTAACTGCCAGGCTTTAGCCAGTCATCCATCTCCCCATAGATTGCTGTTCCCCGCAAAACAAAGCTTCTCTGGCCAATGCTGTGAGTGGTCCAGGTCGATAGGTCTATGCATAAATATTTAAGAGACAATTGACCGTGTGACCATCGAGCAAACTAACAATTCCATGTTTTACCTTGGGGCCTATGACTTTCCCAGTCATAAACTTTCCACCATGTGACACGAAGTTCCCTTGTTCAGAGCAGGCCTTGGATCTAGTCAGAAAGCAGTCCCTTCCCTCACAGCCGTCGTGCTGTTGTTCTATTAGGGGCAGGCTGGTATGACAACATGCTGGGTCCAGCAATGAGTGGGACCATTGGTGTCTCTACTCTTCATCAGCCTGCACACCATCCTTTAGCATTATGGATGCCAGTTAGAAAGGATGACGTTTCCCAGTGATCTGTGACTAGTTTCTTTATATCTTGTAGCATAATTGTGTGATATCCAAAGAAGTGGAATCTTACCAAGGGCAATGACAATAGGCTGTGTTGTTTTTGAATACTTTTGTGGCCTCCCTGACCAATAACTCCGTGTCCTATGCCCTGGACTGCAAGTTTGATTTAATTTCTCCTGTTTCCTGAAGTTACATTGTCAGTCGTGCAGTGTAGTTCTGCTTGAACACTTCTGTTTTATATTTTATTTCTTTTACATTTTTATTGTTTAACAGCGTTATACAATTTATTTTTATCACATTCTTTCCCTTCCCCTAGTTCCTCCCAGATCCTTTCCACCTCCCCAAATCACTCAAAGTTTCAAAGCCCCAAAAGACAAAACACACCAGGCTATGATAACAGCAGCAGCAGCAGCATAAAACGTGTGCACGCGCGCGCGCGCACACAACACACACACACACACACACACACACACACACACACACACACACACACACACACACACAGTCCTTCTTGTATTGGTAAGCTATTCCTGAGCATAAGTGTTGCCCTAGGGTATGATTTATACAGTCAGTGTCACACCATTGGAGAAAACTGATTTTTTTCCTTCCCCAGCAGGTATTGGTTGGATATAGTGTCTTGGTTGGGGATGGGACTTCGTGACCAGTTCTACTTGCATGTGCTGGGAATTTGTGTAGAACTTGGATATGCTGTCACAGTCTCTGGGAGTTCCTGTGTGCGTCATCCTTGTTGTGTCTAAACGATGCTGTGTCCGTCAAGCCATCTTCCCATCTCCACTTCTATGTAGATCTCTCGTCCTTGAGGGGAGGAGTTTGATATCATATAAAGGGGGAGACAGCTGGGAGACCACTAGACATCATATGGCATCAAGTAAACCCCACCTCCCCCCACGCCCAGTGCAAGAAATGTGTTAGGTCTTATTAAGTCATTGGCCAAGGAGCCCACAGATGCCCCCAAACACGACAAGCCAGTGCTATTTCTTACCCTCCATGACCTGATGGTAAGGCTCTGTTATTGAAGGCATACTGAACTTATGTCATCCAACATGGAGAAATGGAGCTGCTGTTCATCACTACTCACTGGTATTCCTAGTTCTGTTTTATTCTTTAAGTTGTATTTGTATTTTATTTTTAAGGTTGTATTATTTTACTAGTCAGCAGGTTTCCAAAAGCTTTTTGATAGAGCCCTAGTTTCATTTAACCTATCTGCTATCCCTTTTCTTTCTCTCCCCACCCCATCCCTGTTTTACTCTTTAACCTTTCATGTTCCCCTCGGTCCTTCATTTTACATCTGGTCTACCATCCTTCCACTCTCTTTAAGTTGGGTTGTGTAATAGTGTACTTCTATATGGCTTATTGTGTCTCCTTTCTTTTGGCTAGGCCTATTCCTATTCCACCAGTGTCCTCGGTGCTCCCACGCCCCTTTCCATCCCCACTATTCTACCTCACTGCTTTCGGGTCACCTGCTATCCAGTCTACTCCAGTGATGTCACACATTCCCAAAAGAACTCTTCCTAGTTTCCTGGTTCCCACATGTACACCAACTGAAATGCACAAAAGAAAAAATTTAAAACTAGGATCCCATCTATGAGGGACAACATATGACATCCTTTTGTCTGGACTTGGCTCACCTCATTCAGCATACTCTTTCCAGTTTCATCCATTTCCCTGCAAATTCCATGATTTTGATTTTCTTTACAGCTGAGTAATGCTCCATTGTATACATGCAGCATAGTTTTTCTTATCCATTCATCTGTGGATAGACATTTAGGCTGGTTTCATTTTCTAGCTATTGTGAACAGAGCATCAGTAAACACAGATGCAAGTATATCTATAATAGGATGTAAAGGTCTTTGGGTCTTTTACCAGGATTGGTATAGCTGAGTCATATGGTACTTCTTGTTCTTTGAGAAATCTGTAGACTTATTTTTAGAGAGTGAACTGTTTTACACTCCCACCAAGAGTGTGTAGGCTTTCCCCTTTCCCCACATCCATGCCTGAATATATTGTCATTTGTATTCCTGGTGACAGCCATTCTGACTGGAGTGACATAAAATCTTAAGGTAGGTTTAGTTTGCCTTTCCTTAATGTCTAAGCATGCTGAACACATTTTAAGTGTTTGCTAGTCATCTTCATTTCTTCTTTGAAAAATTTCTGTTCAGTTCTGTAGTCTACTTCTCACCTGGTGTATTTATTTTCTTAATATTTAGTTTTTTGACTTCTTTGTATTTCCTAGACTCCAATATTCTATATGTATATAGCTGAAAAATATTTCCTCTCATTCTTTGGGCAGTCTATTTATTTAATTCTCAGTAATAATTTCTGTTCAGAAGCTGTTTAATTTCATTACTTGTGAAGTTCTTGGCTTAGTCTACTAGCTGATATGTACACATTACTTTTTATTCTATCCATTTCAAGGTATTAGGCCTTATGTTAAGCCTTTGTCCATTTGATGTAGAGTTTTCTACATGGTGAGAGATAAGGGCCTAGCTTCTGCTTTCTACATGTTGAAAAACAACGATCTCAGAATTATTTGTTGAAAATGATGTCTTTTATGTCCAGTGTATATTTTTGGCATCTTTGTAAAATCAGATAAATAAAGTTATGTAGCTGGGTCTTCAACTTTATTCTATTAACTTCTATATCTGCTTTTGTGCTAGTACCATGCTGCTCTTGTGACTGTGGCCCTGTAGTACAACTTAAAATCACATGTTGTACCTTCAACAGTATTTATTTTGCTAACCTTGATCTTTTGTGCTTTCATATAAATCTGTGAATTATTTTTCAATGTTTGTGTAGAATGACACTGAAGTTTTATTGCAGTGTGTGTGTGTGTGTGTGTGTGTGTGTGTGTGTGTGTGTGTCTGTAGAATGGTCATTTTCATCATATCAAAAATTCTGATAGTATATATACAATCTAGAATAAGTAGATGGAAAATCCAATAGTGAGATCAAAGTTTTAGGAAATATAATTAAGTACTCTGATCTAGGTGTTGTATTCAGAACACTTCACAAAACAATGTACCCATTAGTCAAAAGTAAATATTCCATTTATCAAAATAGACTACACTGTTACATTTATGACTGAATACAATATTCTAACTCTTAACCTGTGAAATCAAACTGCTTTTACTATAGCTGACCTATAGAAGGCATTCAATAAATCCAAACTGAATAACAAAAAATAAACATGTTATAAATTTTTTTTGCCTCAGCTTAGTCCCTTTTATAAACTGGGCAATGGTGGCGCACGCCTTTAATCCCAGCACTTGGGAGGCAGAGGCAGGCGGATTTCTGAGTTCGAGATCAGCCTGGGCTACACAGAGAAACCCTGTCTTTAACCCCCCCCCCAAAAAAAAAAAAAAAAGAATCTTTCATTACTCTTAAAATTGACTGTTATTTTAACTGCAAAAATTTAAAGTGGTACTATGTGATTGTTCAATGCATATTGATGAAACAAGATAGTTTGTATTCCATTCCCTTAAATATTTCAGTTCTCATGGTCCTAATGAAGGTGAGAACTAGTCCGTACTAAAGCACCACCGTCTATTTGAGTTTGTAACTTATTTCCCATGAAATGATCATTGATCTTCTGACTATCCCATGAACTGATCATTGACCATCTGACTATCCCATGAACTGATCATTGATCATCTGACTATCCCATGAACTGATCATTGACCATCTGACTATCCCATGAACTGATCATTGACCATCTGACTATTCCATGAACTGATCATTGACCATCTGACTATCCCATGAACTGATCATTGACCATCTGACTATCCCATGAACTGATCATTGACCATCTGACTATCCCATGAACTGATCATTGACCATCT
>CM052703.1:11741703-11911533 GCA_028551405.1 Uromys caudimaculatus | reverse complement strand
TTCAGGCAATAGCTTAGGTCTAAAACCCTGTTGTTAGAGGTGTAAAGATGTTTCCAGTCCTTTGGTAAAGATTTGAAAGGTATCTTCCTCAGGACAAGAGAATGGATGTTGTGGCTTTGTTTTCTTGAGAATATTCCTTGGGATTTCCTCTCCTTGATTAAAATCTGAGACACATGGTTTCACATTTATTAATCTCCTGCTCTTCAGTGTCTATTTCCTGTGTATGTTTTCGCTCTGTAACATGTCGAGTTTCTTCACTGAGTCAGTGCTTTGAGCAAAACTACAGTAGAGTAGCAAACCTCTATTGAGGACCTGATAACTATAGACAATTGGACACATTTTGGTATGGCTTTCAGGAATGAATTAGTGAAGAATGCTAATCATGAGAACGAAGATAATGACCCACCAACCACACATACTCTTTTAGGAATATTAGGATCTAGTCATTCTCTGAGGTTCCTAGCTGCCGAATAGTCTTTAGGGATTCTTCACAATGAGAATAGGACTTGAGCCTTGTAAAAGACCAAAATGATTTCACTAGGGAAAGAAACCTGTATTCATTTGGCACCCAATAAATATCTAGGTTACAGATCAGGCCTCAGTTTAATAGAGGATCATTTGGAAGGTCCAGATTATCCCGATGAAATAGGACTGGATGATAATCTCAGCACTCTGGAGGTTGAGGTAGGTGAATCACAAATTCAAGGTCAGTCTAGGCTATGTAAAGAGAAATCTTTCTAAAAAGAAAGGACTAATTCCTTGGTTCTATTTTTCTCAAATCTGTTACACAGGAGCAGGTGGTTTAATCTATGAAATGATTTCATTCCTCCCTACCCCTCTGTCTCATGACTATATAGCCAGGGACGATTTCCAAATTCTGAACCTCCTGCCTCTACCCACCTCTAGGTTTCAGGAATTATAGATGTGTACCACCATACCTTGTTTGAATCTGCATCATTTCTCTTTCTGTGCAATAAAATACACTGTAGAAAACTTACAGGTATGCTGTGCAACCAGATGGGAGGAAATATATAGATGTAAAAGAACCATTTTGTTTGGCTCTCTCTCTTAAGAGTAGACCTCATAGTTAGGCAGAGAACAATTTCTGTGTCTGGCATCCTTACTGGCTGTGCCAACTCAGAGTGCCTTCTCTTCCTGGGTACTTATTTTGCATCCCATCCTCTTCTTGTAACCTTTCTAAGACTGGGGTGTGCACTTCCTCTTGACTAAAGTCATCTGCGAAGTTGTCGTGGACTCTTGCTTTTCTTAACGCCTTGGTTGTTGGGACTCAGAACTAGAGAATCCAAGGGTCTGAGGTGGAGGATACAAACCGGGTAATAGTTGGTTAATAGGACCATATATCACAGAGGACAGCTTCCCAGTGGAACATCATCAGTCTTTGATTAATATGGAGTGTGGACGCCTGTGACTGGCCCATCTCGCTCATTAAGTCACAAGCTAGGGTTCTGACTCCATTTGCAATTCATCAGGGCCCATGTTCTCTAATTACTGAGCTGAAGACAGCAACATTCAGATTATCAAATTCCTTCTCCTAGCTGTGGGAAGATAAACAGATTGGGTGAGGGGGTGCTATGACAACGCATGAGCTATGACATGGTTAGCATTTCAATGCTTCTAGTGACCCTCCGTGGAGTTCCTTTGGGTTTCTTCTTCTTGTTATGCCTACATTTGTGCCGTTATAAAACTAGCAAGGAGAAGAGAAAATGTAAATTATTATTTATTCAAGAAACCCCTGTTTTCATTAATGTTTCTAGGCCTGAGGATGCTTTGATATATTCTTGTTGGAAGATGTTTTCTGTTGTGTTGTTGCTCCTAGGTTGAATTTGCTCTCAACATTTTCTTGTCTTAATTAACTCATACACGATGAACAGGGGATATCTATAATACAACTCCAAAGTCTTCATATGTCACAGCTGATCAGCTGCACCCTACCTCTGATTGCTGGGCTTCCAGTTTAAGCTAGCTGCTTTTTTTCCCCCCCAGGAAGCAGGAAGTTGTGATTCTAGAGATTTCTAGTTGTTAGCCAAAGGCCTTATCACATTCAAACACAAGCTGTCTCTAATCTTCTGCATATTGGAAATAGTTTCTTTTAATTTACTACCTCATTCAGATATTGTTCTGGGCTAGGCAAGTACCTCAGTTGATGGTGTGTGTTCATGGAGTTGGGAGTTCAGTCACCCACATTGTATAAATGGGGGTTTATGGCACATATCTGTAATCTCAGCGTGTTGGAGTTAGGATAGAAGTTCGAAGTCATCTTTAATTATGTGTGGCATTTCAGGCCAGGTAGGGTCATAGGAAACCCTGCCTTGACATAATATAAGTGAAAATATTATTTTCTTCTCCTAAATCCTCTTAGTGAAACTACTTCAAAATGGTGTGTATTCTTTTAAGGATGGCCAGCTATTGCTCCACAGAATTCCTCAGAAAAACCTGCTCCGCAGCCCTGTGCAGAATATGCATGTTACAGTTCCATGCTGCTATCTATTCAGGCACGTAGTCTGGAAATATGCTTCATGTTCTTAAACTCTGAGTTCAAGTCAAACTACCCATTCACAGCTAGACTGAGAATTGCAAAGTGGCCATCTCCCATAAGAGGTTTCCATGTGGCCCCATGTAATAGGAACATGAACTACTTTTCTGTGTAATGATCTGAGTCTTATTTGGTCCCTGATTGGCCACCATTACCTCTTATTTAATTCTTTGTGGTTGTTTCCGGTGTTGAGCAGTGTGGGATAGTGGTAGTGTCCAATAGTCCTCCCGGGCTCAGATTAGTTCCCATATGCCCCTGCTGAATGAAGACGTGAACAAACAAAGCACAACAAAACAAAAAGCAGTTGCCCCAGGCCAACAGAGGCAGGGGCAGAATTTTGTGAACATCATTGCTCACAATATATAAGATACATAAGAAAAGAAAGTGAGTGAGAGGCGGTTAAATGCCTAAGATGTAGAAGGATTGTTTTAAATGCTTTTGTAACTAACGTCTTAATTTCTGTTCACTGATTCTAAATCTATTGATGGACTGAGTGTGTGTGTGTGTGTGTGTGTGTCTGTCTGTCTGTCTGTCTGAGAGAGAGAGAGAGAGAGAGAGAGAGAGAGAGAGATATTATGGAGTTATTATTAAGTATTAGCTCATCTTCACACAGACCTGCCTTGTCTGTTTTATTTCAGAGTAGTGAAGATTATAAAATATTCTCCATAGGTCATTTTGTTTTGCTTCTGCATGAATACAGAGTAGCACTGAGGAAGTGAACACTTTTTGAGTGTATCTGCTAGGGATTCCTGTACTAATCATAGTCTGTGTGGACTCCGATTGCATGTCTACAGTGGTAGCTAGCCTGCAGTTTTTCTTTGGGTCACTATGCCCATCCTAACCATAAATGTAATCCAAGACTTTGACCAGAAGACAATTTATTATGCTTTGTCCACCCAGTGATCAACATATTTCAAGACACCATTTTATAGATCTGTTAACATTCTAAACTCTATGTGTGAAATATATTTGTTGCTATATTTTGCACAAAGATAAAGATATCACCATTATAAAGACATTTAGAACTCACCCTCCTCAAATCTCAAAGTCTATATTTGGTTTCTAAGATACCAATAATCCCTGATTTGGCGCATATAAACCACCTAGTTTTGGGGTTCTCAGTTTGATTCTTACACACAGAAATTTACTTTTAAAGCCTAAAACTACTTTATATTTTATATTATATTATGTCTCATTTTAAAAGGTTTGTTAAGAATTATAGTCCCATCCAGATGGCAGTATTTTTTATATTTGTCTTCTATTAAATTGAAACTAATCACATGAGGAATATTATCATTATTCTGACTGTAGAGACAGTATTATCAGAATTCAGGGTACTTTCATGCATGTTTGAGGTACCATAGTCAGGACATATTTAGGGCAGAGACTGGAGACCAGAAAAGACTAAGAGTAAGGGTTCCCTGGAAACAGGGAGCAAAACAGGAAAGAATAATGTTCTGGAGTCCAGGGAAGAAAATAGTGAAATTTGGACAAGTAGTAACCCTATAGAGGTATAAAGTCTGAGAAATTTCCTTACCTTGGAAATTCTAAGAACAGACTGTGGTGATCCTTTGAAGTGTTCCCAGAAGTCAGGGGTTACATTGCCTTGGCATTTCCTTTCATTCTGCTTGCACTAAATACTCATTTACTCTTGTTTCGATGATGATGGTGATTATAAAATGTCCTTTTGGATAAGACTATCTAGTTGCAATGTTTATGGAAAATAAGGGTCATATTGAACTCCATTCACCGTTTGGCTTTACCACCTCTCCAACAGAGTGCTTATAGAACCTTGTGCTGCTTAGGTTTTGTGAGCTTGACCCAAGCTTGATCATCTGAGAAGAGAGAAACTCAAGTGGGAAAGTGCCCCCTTCAGAGTGGCCTACAGCCAAGCCTATGGAGCATCTTCTGTTTGATGGTTGATGTGGAAGTGCCTAGCCCATTGTGGGTGGTGGTATTCTTGAGCAGATTGTCCTGGGCTGTATAAAAGAGCAAAATGAGAAAGTTGGGAGGAGCAATCCAGTAAGCAGCATTCCTCTGTAGCCTCTACTTCAGCTCCTGCCTTGTTCTCCTGCATTGATTTTCTTCAATGATGGAATGAAAGATGGAATTAACCCTTTCCTCCCCAATTTGCTTCTGGTCATTGTGTTTTATCACAGCAATAGAAAGCCTAATGAAGACAAGAACCTTAGGAATGAACACTGGAAGGTAGATTGTGCTCATGACAGACCAGTTAGGAGGTTGTTGCCGTCAGGATAAACGTGAAGGCAGCTGTAGAACTCTTCTGTGAGCATGTACAACTTCCTGGGCATTACATTGCATGAGCCCTTCAGGCACAGCAATCCTTTGGGGGTAGAGTATCATCATCCTGAATGGTAGGGCAAAGAAACTAGGCTTTTAAAGTTTCTAAGTGGGCTACGTTAACGGAGCTAAAGATAACTGAATTAATATTTCCAGATTGTCCAATTCCATAGCAGACATCTTAATTTTTCAAATCTGAGTGAGAATCCATTGTTTTAAGAGGGTCTTGAAATTTCCCTGGACACATGGAAGTGTGTGGCTGCCAACATCAAATCTGTATGCTCCAAATGTTCTGCTAGATACTAAGATGTATGGTGGGGACCACCCAGGTGATGTGGTTAATTAACCTTTGTCTCTGGCCTGCTGTTCATTTTGTATGTTTATATAAGGACAGCAGGTTGGGGAAGGGCCACTCTGGTTTTCTCATGCTGTACATGAGGCCATTGCTCAGCCTAGCTGGAGTGGATAGACTCACTCTTTTATGTAATAATCCTTCCTATAAACACATTGGGTTCATTTAAGCAAAACGAGTCTTTACAGAGCTCAGACTCATGAAGACAGCACCATCAGACAGAAAGAGGAGATCGTTCATATCCTAGAGAGTGTCAGAATGTACCCACCCTGAATCAAGCACTGGGCGTGGGGTGGAAGAATCAGAGAAATGTTAAAGTGTGGATACGTGGCCAGTACACTGACCACTGGCCACATGTCTATTTCTGATTGATTTCAGTTAACTACAAATGAGTACATTTGGAACTTGCCTTCCTCAGCAGCATTAGCTACATTTTATATGCTTGGTTGATTGTCTGGTATCTGGTGTCTTCCCCACTAGGTAGTCGAGAAATGGGGCATTTTCATCATTGACAGAAGTTCCAGAAGACAGTGACAATTACTGTTATCTCTCAAGCCAGAAGGCCTGGGCTGGACTTTGGCTGTGTCCCTGGCCGTCTGTATATGAGGGCATACTCAAGCAGGACTTTTAATACCACATAATACCACTCTGTCTTTCCCCTTTTCTACAGAATAGGGAGCGTAAGTGGATCCACAAACCAGGAAACATCTTTCAGGGCATGCACTGTGTCCAAGCCACCATTAAAATTGCTTTATTTCCATTAATTAATATGATATTTACAGCCACCCTCCCAGGTAGATGTGATTATCATTCTCATTTTATAGAAGTACAGAGGTGCGGCAAAGCTCCCGCAGCTGTTAATGATGGCACTGAGTGCCAGGCCCAGGCAGCTGGAAACTTGGGTCACCACTCTCTGTCTTTATCACATTTCCTGATAATGACATTGATCTCAAGATGACACCAAGGGAATGAAATCATTTACTAAATTATGATCTAACTTCCCAATGTGCCTGGAAGTCACCAAATGTTACTGCATGTTATTTTAGGATTAAGGGAAGTAGAAAAATTCCAATTGTTATTATCAGCATGAATCTAAGACAGATGGACTCACTTTGTTGATGGAAAATAACAGAATATGACAGGAATAAAAATTGTTGTGTCTGACAGGCCTTTTCACTCTTGTTCTTCTCTTACCTGGAGATGCTGCTTACTTTGTGCTCTTATCTCTAGGGTGGTGGGTGGTTGCTCTAAAAAGCCCCTGGGCTCTGTTTCCTTTCCCATAGTCTGATTCTGTGATAAATGAAACCTGATTTGTATTGCACCCTTATAAGTCATGTCTAAATATTAGCTTATGTAACTGGCTAATCATTCAATGTCAGATAACTGCAGAGAGAGAGATGTTTAATATATGTATATCAAATGCACAAACCATTTCATCATTAATTGTGCTTCTCTACACCCTTGTATGTGTATGCTGATGTGGAGGACTTCGAGTGGACACTGATCTGCTCAACAGGGTTTTGACTGAGATACAATTTATCTCTGAGTTCCCATCCATGCCCTTGGGAACTGGGCTTTAAAAATCTTTACTCAAACAATGCCTTAGACTCAAGGGCATTTGAAGCACTGCCTTTGTTCATGGGCAGGCTGAGTTCCTTGTGAGTACTTCATTTTTCATCCAGTCAGTGGGGGAAAGATGGGCATCACCACAAGTTTACATATGGATGTCCATCTACCCTCCCCCTTTTCTTCAAGTTTGGCTATCAGAGATTTAGGACACTTTTAGGGACGTTACAGGAAATTTCTCAGGTGTGATAAAGAGTCAGTTTTTGTTCCACTGATTTTTATGGGACTGAGGAAGGCTATAAAACCCTGAGCAGGCACACTGCAGCTGTCTGTCTGATGGAGTAGACTGTGCTGGAAGCCAGGGAGACTGGGCCACAGTGGGGGTGTCTTCGAGCTGTGCCAGTCACCCCTGGTCTTCTTAGGAGCCTTTCCTGGTTCTGCCTCGAACTTCTGACCACTGCAGCTAGGAAAGATACCTTGGATGTAGTTCTTAGACATCTTCGTTTCTTCTCTCAGCACCTCCATGATCTTAGCCACACATGTGGCTGTAAATGACATTTATTTGTCCTAACTATCAATCTGGTATAGACCAGACTTGTTCAATGAACTTCTACTTATCTCAATGTGAGTATCTTAAACATATGCCAAATGCTCCATTTCAAATTGAGAACTCATTTTTAATTTATTATCCTTCTAAATGTGCTCCCCTCATAATGAATTGTAAGTTTTGATGGAAAATAAGGGTTTGGCTTTCCTCAAAGGCTTGGTTGTACTCTTAAACTACATCTTAAAGTCCTATTCTTTTCCTGTCTTCATCTAACTCTTCGTGTCTGGGCCAGACACCATTATCTCTACTTTTCCTTGATAATCCCCTTACTATAAGCTTTCTGTGAAACAGCCAGTCTGGTCCACTAAAACGCAAGTTGTATGAATGCTCAATAACCTTCTATAGGTCACATTCCCACTCAGAGCAAGACTGAACATCTTGCGTGGCTCACAAGGGTGTGCATATTTTCTTCCAAACTCTTCCCTTCCCACCCCATTTCCCTTCACTGTCTTACTCAGTTACAGTGAGGCAGGCAGGTTCCACTATGGGAACGAAGTATAAATTCACAGTCTTCCAGGGCCTTAACTTGTGCCCTGTTACCTATGAAAAATGTGCGAGGTGACTTTCCCTACTCTTTTACTTTCAGTCTTATTGACTGAAGGAACAGAATGTGTCATGAAAGCCAATTGCCTTTGGTGGGCCATCTGAACAATAAGCTAGCCTAAAGAATGGGATTGTTGAGTCAACACCGTAGGAGGAGAGAATACAGACCAGCTCTGGAGGCATTTCTGTGGAAGATGTTGAAAGCCTGGATGTTTATAGAGGGATGGCCCTGAGAAAACAAATGTCCCAGTTCTTGGGATAGCCTGACTCCCCAAGTTCATCATGGTCAGAATGTATGCACAAGAAAGAAAACATCTTAACTCCATACCCATCACCAGTGGTCGATCCCCAGTTTCGTGCCACCTTTACAGTCTCTACAGGAGCTTGCCCCTTTCTCTGGAAACAACTTTGTCTTTCTGAATGTGTGTTGACTCTCTTCAGGCTGAGCAGCAGCCAGCTGAGGTTGAAGCCTATACCCCTGTTGAAACTGTTCCTGAGTATTCCTGCCTACAGGACTTGATATCAGTTAGACTGTTGCATGTCAGAAGTTCCCACATCCAGCCCACTCATACTGTCTTGCTATTAGTTTTCAGACATTGTCCTGACTCAGTTCTCTTACATCTGGTTTAAGAGGCAAATTATCTACTTGGTTAGCTTTCTCACTGACTTCAGATGTCTGTCCAAGTCTCATATTTTTTTTAAATACCTTCCCCAGCCACTCTGTGTAAAAGTTATTGTCTCTACCTTCACTCCTGGGATCCATTATCCTATTTAATTGCATTTTTCTTCACAGATTTGCCTCTATTTGGAATGCTACTTCTTAGGTTTATTATCTTTATTTCTCAGTAGAATAAAGGTACACAAAAGCAGAAACTTGGTCTTTGTTGTCCTGGGATGCCCAGGACAGCTGCTCCTAACTTATCTGTTGACAGAATGAGTTAATGGGAAGAACCACAGCACAAGTTCTTCCCCATGGTAGATTCTTAACATGAAAGGCTCATGTTCCTGCCATCCCCACCCCCACCCCCTGGATATCTTTACTAAAGGTTGAGCATTTTGAACTGATGTTGAATAAACAATTGCTAGGAACCTACTTTCTCTGTAACCTTGTGTTGGTTTGAGAGAGACATACGAGTATTACAGTTTGTTATCTCAAAGATCTCAATGGACTAGTTACAGGTGTGCACACATACGTACACACACATACACACACACACACACACACACACACACACACACACACACACACACACCATAGCAACAGTAATTAACAATACAAGGTAGTGATCAGAATAATAAATGAACCACATTTTCCATATCCATTTTTCTGTTGTGGGACATCTAGTCTGTTTCCAGCTTCTAGCTATCACACATATGGTCGCTATGAACATAGTGGAGCATATGCCCCTGTGGTATGGTGGGGCATCTTTTGGGTATATGCCCAAGAGTGGTATAGCTGGGTCTTCAGGTAGAACTATTTCCAATTTTCTGAGGAACCTCCAGATTAATTTCCAAAGTGGTTGTACAAAGTTGAGATCAGCAGTCTCAACTTACCTGGACCCCTGAGATCTCTTAAACACTAAGCCACCAACCAGGCAGCATACACTAGCTGATCTGAGGCCCCTGGACACATATACAGCAGAGGACTGCCTTGTCTGGCCTCAGTGAGAGAAGGCAGGCACCTAACTCTTGAGAGACTTGAGGCCCCAGGGAGTGAGGAGACCTGGTAGGGGTTTAGGGGTGGGGACATTCTCTTGGAGACAGGGGGAGGAGAAATGGGTTGAAGAACTGTGGGAGGGTGGACTGGGAGGGGGTAACAACTGGACTATATAAAAATAAAAGCAATAAATAAAAAAGAATATTAATAGTAGCACTAGGTTCTTGATTCGGAGTCTCATGGAATTCTTTACAACAATCTGAGACTACCTCTGCCCCCCAAAATTAATGAAATGATTCCCAAAGATATTTTACTATACATATAGATTGGTGCCTTGTCCAGTCACTGTCAGAGAGGCTTCTTTCAGAACAGATGAGTCTTGGTACAGAAACCCACAGCCAGCCATTATGAGGAGAGAGTCTGAATTAGAAGTCTCCAGCAGATCCTTCTCCTCGGAGCTCAGGGAACCGCATGGAAGAGGGAGAGGAAAGACATTTTCCTTGTATTGGGTTGTCTTGTCCAGCCTCAATATGAAGGCTTTTGCCTTGTCTCTTTGTATCTTATTTTGCCCTGTTTGGTTGTCATCTCTTGGAGGGAGGCCTGCTCTTCTCTGAATAGAAATGAAGGGAAAGGGGCGTGGATCTCGGGGAGAGGGAATGTGGGAGAAGAACTTGGAGGGGTGGGGAGAGGGGAAACTGTGGTTGGGATGTATTTTATGAGAGATGAATCTATTTCCAATAAAAAATAAATAACACTCTGAGAAAAGTATTCTTGTCTCTGCCTCCTTCCCTCTCCCCAAAGAAACAGGTAACAGTTGGTAAAGGGAAGTCTAGAGAGGAGAAGAAAGTTTTCCAAGGTGAGTGTGAAGGTGGGGCAGTCTGAGAAGCAGCAGAGCAATAACCACAGATCATGGTTTCATGCATTAAAAATAAAGCAGGCCACAAGGCCTGCTGCGTCGTTTAGATCATTCATTGTCTGTATATTTATTTACCTGTTGTTCCTAGGTGTTACTAGGTGCCAGGCAGGGTGCTTTGTGCTGTGCATGAAATGGTGCGGGGCTGTAGGTGAAGCCTGACTTGAAGGAATTCAGAGGAGCGAAGGATAGAACTAGGAATCCGAGACATGGGCTGGAGACCCAGACACAGGTGGAGCTTCTTCCCAGGTAGAAGTCCTTTGGGGCTAAAATGATTCACCACAAAGAAGGAAGGATTCATGGTTGACCTCAAAGGTTGGAAAATTCTTTTTGGAGATAGAGAAGATCTAGAAGGAAAGGGCAGAGGGAATCCCTTGGCAAAGTATAATTGTGATTGCTCAGTTTTTTCTACTTAGCAAATTTCCAGTCCAGAAGATAAGGGGAGGTCTTATCTTCCAGCAGTCCATTTCCACCGATCAGTAGAAAAATGTTTTAGCATCCACTGTGAATCTGTGTCTCAGCACATAGCATAACATGTATCTAGAAGTCAGTTCTTGAATATATGTATGTCACTGACGTTGCTAGAAACTCCCCACTGCAGGATCCCTTCCTTAACTTTCATCAGTTAAGGAGATACATTCAACCCTGGCTCATTTAAAGACTGTCACCCCATTCTGGATGCATTTTTTTCTTCACTCAGTGCCAGAGCCAGCATGAGAAAATGTCCATTTTGCAGTTATATCATAGACATGCTATTTGCGCTTCCCATGTGCTAACTGCTGCCCAAAGAACAGTAAAGATGTTTTTGAGAAATTGTACTGAGTTGTTTTGACTACATGTTTTCTGCTTCTCTTTTAGGGGAAGCTATGGATCTGCACACACACTGTTTCAGAGTCTTGGCTGTAGTACATATTTACTGAGCAATTGCTGTGTGCTAGACATTATGTGTACCATTTGGATATCACTATAGCTTAGTGAATTTGATTTTGTTTTTTCAAACTAAACAACTAACAATGTGGTATAGAGAAATCAATTCCTTTAGCCACCATCAGACATTACTAAGTGTCAGAGGCAGTGGAGAAACTAAAATTTTGGGAAGAAAAGAATTCAAGAGTCAGAAGAGTATACTTTTGATGTTATTAGCAACGGACATGCTTTCAGTGCCATGGCATTGACGTATATAAGATGGGAGTCAAGATATATCTAAGCAGAGGTTTACTTTGGGGTCTTGCCCTCAAGATTATAACTTAGTTGGAATGAAAAGAGAACCCAGGAATGTGGGGATGTTTATTTGAGGAGAGCAGAAGGATAGGTCTTTTTTCCTTATGAGACACCATAGTGAGATGGACCATCGCATGCAAGCTGCTGCCTCTATGTTGAGAATGCCTGACAGAGATAATGGGGAAAATGAAATGGTTTATTCATTTATTGATTAGTGATTGGTTGTATTTTCTGTTTGACATTTCTTTTCATAAATTTTTTATTTCGGTATTTTTGGGGGTTATAACTAGAAGAGTGCTAATATTTCTTTGTCATAAATCAAGGCTCTGGCTAGAAGAGAGATCGGCTGGCTTCCCCCATGATCAAGAAGATTATTTCTTTTCCATCTTACTTTACTGGGAAAGGAGGGGGGAACCAATGAGAGGTTATTAGCACTTAGCAATTAAAGAGATTTTGAAATATCACTTTTCGTTTTGACTGTTGAAACAAAAACCCAAATGCAGTTTAATATTTGTCCCAAATAAGTCACATTTTGTGGCACAATCAGAGAAGATACCTGACCCTCCAGGTCTGTGGTGGTGGAAATAGCACAGGCTGTGGACTCAGAGCTGACATCTTACATATTTCCAATACTTCCTGTCACCATGGCTCCCTCACTTACCCCCTGAGTCCTAGTTTCCAAATCTGTGTTGGAGCTGACACTACATTGCAAGCACCTTAAGAGGAGCCCATGGAGAAACACAAAGTGCTTTGTCAACTATGAGAGAACATGAATGCCACGGGCTGGGAATAGTTCTACTTTCCTATGTTCAACCTTTGGAAACACTGAATCCTTTCCAGTGTCTGGCTTTCCCTCCCTCTCCTTCAATACATCTGCTGGAAGTGAAGGATGTATCACAAGCTAGACAGCAACATGGACTCATGCAATCTAGTTAGAAAAGCAGACTTTTTTTCCAGTCCAGACTTACCCAATTTGACAGAAGGCCTTTGGTGATGCTTGACCATTGACCAAAATAACCGAGAAGATTATCTATCCCTTCGAAGCTCAAGAGGTCAGAAAGCTGCAGCTTTAAGCTGCACTCTAGCTATTATGTGAGTTTCTACTGCATTGCCCCAGCTACTCTTGCATTCAATAAACATGAGGAATTGCACCGTAATAGCAACCAATGCACCCAGACACACACTTTAATTAAAAGAATACATCACACAATAAAGTGCATTTAAATGAAAAATCTTTCCATTGGAAGTGGAGCTTCTTCTCTCTCTTTTTCTTTCCGTGGGACTTTCCTAATGTGTAAACACTTCTCATAAAAGGGAAGAGCAAGCTGCAGTAGGGCTAGACTCTCCAGGGAGAGGCTGGGGGCTTTGACCCGCCCCCCAGTTCACAGGGAGTGCTAGCCAAACCTCATGATGGTCAGTGATGAGAAGAACGTCTAATGAGACCACAGAGTGAGGCTCATGATGCAGCTGGTGCTTGAGGTGCTGTCAGAGGACTAGTCATGGGGAGAAGGCGTGGCTGAGGGAAGAAGACAGTGAGAGTGTCCATACTCCTGGTTTCACATTATACTTTATCACCATCCAACCCAATAACTGCAAAGCCCGAGATGTTCTTGGGGGAGGAAAGCAGGCTACAGAACCTCCCAGAATGCCCGTTTAAGGTATGTTTTATACCATTATTGAAAAGTCATTCCAGCATAACAAGCCATATTCATTTAAAATGGACAACTCAGCAAATCCTGACCACCCCAGGCACTTGTAAAACCAGCATCAAGGTATAGATAAATTCTACCACTTTTGCCAAATATTCCAGGTCTCCTTTCTGTCCATCCCTCTATTAACTCAGCACAGACTAAAGCTCGTATCGTGTTTATCACCATGGAGTAGTCTGTGTTTTATGCATATGGGATTAGGTGGTTTGCATTTATTTTGCCGTGTCTGGCTTCTTTCACTAAACACAGTGATAGCCAAGCTTCTCCATGATTCTCTGCACATCAGCACTACAATCCTTTCTTATAGCTGAGCAGACTGGGGTATCTTAGGTGAACACATTTCTTATCTATATGATGTGACTCCTAATATTGGTTTGGAACCAGAGAAACATATAAATAATTGAGGTGCAGTAATTTGCTGCCAATTTTTAGGGATACAGCATCTATGTCAGTGACAAGAGAAGTGATCAGTATTTCCCAGTAAGAGACTCAGAGTAACCTCCCTCCCTTTCTCCCTCCCTCCTTTCCTCCCTCCCTCCTTTCCTGCCTCCCTCCTTCCCTCCCTCCCTCCCTCTTTCTCTTTCTCTCCCTCCCACCCCCTATTCCCCTTTCTCTTATCTGTGGTGTGTGTCTATCAGTGCATGTGCAGAAGACAAAGGTTAACATTGTGTACCTTCCTATATTGTTTTCTATCCTATTTTATAAGACATGGTCATTCATTAAATGTGAAGCTCACCATTTCAACTAGACCGGCTGGACAGTAAGCCTGTCTCTGTCCCCTACCACTAGTGCTTTGATCACAGCCACATGCTATCCTGTCTGCATTTTCCCATGGGTGCTGGAGCTTCAAACTCAGGGCCCTAGCCTTGTATAGGAAGCATTGTATCTGCTGAACCATCCCCCTAGTCCCCTTCCCTTCAATTCCCATAACTGTCTATTGAAAACGGACCATGTCTCAGGAAGGCATTGTTATGTGCACCTGTGTACAACATGAAACTAAAGAGGAAGTTGCTCCAACAGAGAGGCTGGCTTGCTCTGCCAGGCTAATGCAAAGAAGTTGTGTGTGTGTGTGTGTGTGTGTGTGTGTGTGTGTAGCAAATATTATAGTTGGTCTAATATAATGAATTGTTGACTATAATGAAAGGAGAATAAAACCAGGAAAATTAAATAGAAGCCAGGCAGCGGTGGTACACACCTTTAATTCCTGCCCTTGGGAGGCAGAGGCAGGTGGACCTACATGAGTTTGAGGCCATCTTGTCTACAGAGCAAGGTCCAGGCAGCCAAGGCTACAGAGAGAAAACCTGTCTCAAAAACAAAAACAAACAAATAAGTAAATAGGAAATGCCATGATCAGAAGGCTGTCTGTTAGTTGGGATATTTAGGGAGGGTCTCACCTCAAGGCAGTGAAACGCAAGAGAAGCAAAAAGATTCTGAAGTAGGGCCTCAGAAAGTTCACTGAGTTTCAAGAATGAAGTTAATTAATATTTGGGCATTGTCTGTTGAATGCTCACACTTCCATGGTACAAAAGGAATGAGCATCATAGCCTCTGTTTCTGAGCTGTCCAAGGCAATGGTTTCCTAGGACTAGATATTTCCTTGGTTCTTTTCAGTTCTCTATGACGTTTGGATCTGTTGACTGCTCTTAGGAAAGGATGTCTAGAAACTGGAATAGGTCACAGAAACATTTCATGTTCAAAGTACAGGAAAATCAGGCTGAGGAGGAAATATAAATGAATCCTTTGACATCGGATGGCATCTTAATTATTTTCCTATTGCTGTGATAAGACACCATGACCAAGACAATGTATAAAAGAAAGTGTTTAATTTGGAGCTTAGAATATCAAAGGATTAGAGTCCATGGTTTCAGAGCAATGATAAGGTGACAGCAACAGCCGAAAGCTAACATCTTATTCAGCAAGAAGGAAATAGAAAGAGTACACTAGGAATAGTGTGTGTCTTTTGAAGTCGCAAAACGCAGTCTCAGTGGCACACTATCTCCAAAAAGCCACACCTCCTAATCCTTCCTTAACTGTTCTAGCAACATGGGACCAAGTATTCAAATATGGAACCCACCTATGAGGCCCATTCTCATTTAAACCACCACATATTTGTTTGGTGAGAACTTTCTACTGTTTTCCTGGTGTATATTCTCTTGCCCTGAAATTTAGGATAGAATAGTTGGTCAGGCAGTGGTGGTGCACGCCTTTAATCCTAGCACTTGGGAGGCAGAGGCAGGCGGATTTCTGAGTTCGAGGCCAGCCTGGTCTACAGAGTGAGTTCCAGGATAGCCAGGGCTACACAGAGAAACCCTGTCTCGAAAAAACAAACAAACAAACAAACAAACAAAAAACAAAAAAAGAATAGTTGACAATGAGGGAAAGAAGAGTAAAGAGATGTAGAAATGATCTTGGACAAACAAGGATTTGTAGCTGCTGTAAGTTTCTGTAGAAAGGATATTATGGACTTCGTTCCTGATAAACTGGAACCCTATAGTCATTCTCCAAAGGGGCATTTCAGTTTTCACTCATGCTCCTCCCCGCAAGCATTTAATGCCTGAAATCTCGCCTCCCTTCTTCCCTATGCACACATACATCTACAAGTTTGATTCCCAAGGTCCACCAGCCAAACAGAGTTAAATTGATCTTATCAAGCCATGAGCAAAGTATCTATTAGATACTATAAAATGCTCTCAATCGAGGCATCCAGACAGAAGAGCATATCTAATGACTGTATCGTTGAGTTTTAGAGTTAACTGCCTAAGATCAAGAACTAAAAGGCTATGTTAACAGAGATGATAAAACACCTACTTCATAACGTGGCCCAAATAAGAGAAACTAAATCCAGTGGTGCATACAAAGGGGAATGCATGCATTATGGTGGAAACTGATTTATCTCCAGAATTCACATGAGACATTTTAATGTTAGAATCATCAGAAAATTAAATTTGCTATAGTAAATGTCGAGGGGGAAATACTCCGGAAAGATCTTACGGGCTCATAAAAACTAGCAAATGAGATTTAACACTCATTGATGGGTTATGAAACAAAAACAAGAAAAACAAACAAATGAATAAGCAAGAAAATCTTTAGCCAACTAGGAAATGGGTGCTTGATTTTAAGTACGTTTAAGGCAAAATCAAATGGATTTTTATTTCCCAGCAATAATGAGTCAGGAAACAGAATTAAAATATAATTTATCTGGTGCATCTTATTCCAGTACCTAACATGAACAGATGAAACAAACATTATTCCTGTGAATACAAACTTAAATTTTTATTAAAGGAATTTAAGAATATGGAGAAATCTACCATAGGTATTTATTGGGATCCTCAATAACATAAAAAACATTAATTATCTGCAAGATACTGTTTCCAATGCAGTTCTTTTACAATGACAACTGGAGACTTATCAAGGTGATTTTCTTTTTCTTTTTCTTTTTTCTTTTACAGTCTTTAAATTTATTTATTTATTAATCATTCTATTTGTTTATATTTCAAATGTTATCCCCCTTCCTGGTCTCCCCTCTATGTATCCCCATGCTCTTCCTCTCCCCTTTGCCTCTAAGAGGGTGCTCCACCACCTACCCACTCCCACCTCACTCCTCTAGCATCCTCCTTTTCTGGGGCATCAAACCACCACAGGACCAAGCACCTCTACTCCCACTGATAACATGTGAGGGAGTCCTCTGCTACATGTGTAGCTGGAGCTATAGATTGGTCCATGTGTACTCTTTGGTTGGTGGTTTAGTCCCTGGGAGCTCTGAGGGGGTCTGGTTAATTGATACTGTTGTCCTTCCTATGGGGTTGCAATCTCCTTCAGTTCCTTCAGCCCTTCCCTTAGCTCTTCTATTGGAGTCCCCAGGCTCAGCCCAATGATTGGCTGTGAGTACCTGCATCTGTCTTAGTCAGGTGATTTTCTAATGCATGCAAAGACAGGTTTACCCCAAGGAGAGTAGAATTTGTCGCCTGGGCTGGATAACTTAAATAAAAAAAAAGATTAGTTTTGTTCTGTGTTTCACTCTGTTTATTTATAAACAGAGGACTGCCATAAACAGAGATGGGTAAACTGGCAAGGGTTCAGAATAGAGTCTAGAACAGACTCATGAAAATGTGCCTAAGAACCTGATAGAAGCATGTTAGCACAGTCTGACTGTGGGCAGCACTTGTGCTGTAACAACTAGTTGTAGAAATCAAAGAAACAAAACTGAATGTGAGCTTTGTAAACATTTACAAAAACAAAATTCTGGTACCTTTCAGACTTGGCTTTGTAAACAAACATTAACCTTTAAGAAGTCAATTTTGGAAGCTACTTTTCATGTCTTGCAACAGGAAAGAGTTTCTCTACTAAAAAGCAAAACTTACTGACTGTGAGTGAATATATCTATATTAATATTTATAATAACTAGGAATAGTTGCTCATTAAAAGATAACAGTAAGATATGTGAAAGGATAATCTACCCACTTGTAGAGAATACTTGTGATGCTTATCTCTATGGAAAGAAAAGGATGTATTTAAAGCATAAGGAGAATTGTATAGATGGAAGATAGTGAGAAAATGAATAAATGTGCATACAGAGTCAGAGGAAAAGCTCATGGAAAACTTGTGGTCTGTGACCTTGTGTTTCACAAAATTCCTGTTCTGACCCTAATGCCCAGTGTGGTGGTGTTAGGGTTGTGGGAGGCCATTACTTCACGAAGATGGGGCTCTCATGAATGTGTTTAAATCCTTATGAGAAGCTGAGGAGGCCAAAGGGTACCCCTCCCTACATAAAAATAGACAGGAGGGTCCTTCTGTGAATCAAAAGGATACATATTTGGTAGCAAATCTGTGAGCACTTCGATCTTGAATGGTTTAGTCTCTAGAACTAGGACAAATAAATCTGTAATGTTTATATTGTCTATAAGATATGTGGCTTGTGATCTTTAATACAACAGCTCAAACACACTAAAAAAAAAAAAAAAATACAGTTGAAGAAATGCTCAACCTAACTAGAAATCAATGCAATTCAAATGAAGATGATAATAGGATTCCTTTTATTCCCTGGCTGGCTAGCAGAGTTGAGAACATTATAGTCTGGGAATGGTTGGAGGTCTGTGGGAGCCCTCTAATGCCTGGGAAGCAGAATAAAATTGAACAACCCCTTTAGACACAAACTAACAGTGTCTTTGATGCCAAATAAGAGTCTTGGATATAGACCCTGGAAAAACATTTGCCAGAAACCATATACATGGATGCTCACACATAATTATTTGTTAGAGCTAAACCTGGAGATAATTCAAATGTCCACTGATGGGAGAATGGATGAGTCCTGTTGTATTGACATAACAGGATACTGTTCAGCCATGAAAATTAATGAACTAAAACCATACAGAAAACATAGAGCTTAGCAAAATAGTCCTTAAGTGGGGAAAATCATATTGAAGTAGGTTTATACAACACAGCGCCATTTTAATAAATTAGAGAAACATTTAATGAGTCAGAGAAACAGGAAGTATTGGGCAATAATTTTGGAGACTGGAGATGTAAACATATGTGGTTGAGATGTTTGTTAAAGCAAGAAACAAGAAATAGCAGAAAAATGGTAAACCTTTTCCTTTTGGGTCCAAAAGGAATCAGAAATGGAGAAATGAAAAAGGAAGGGTCTACTTAACAACAAAATTGTTACTCACCATGTGTACCCCTCTTAAGAAAGAGACCCCAAAGGAGCTGTGTTTTCAGTCAGTGAGAAGAAGCCACAGAGATCACCTAGGCTGAATGTCCACAGCGTAACTTCACTTAGCAGCTAGTAAGTGGAGACTTAGAAATTTAGGCTTGAAAGTCAACCCCCTAACTTTATGTAGGTGGGAGAGGCAGTAAAAGAAATGAAGTAATAAAGTGAAAAAGAGGAAGAATACTTATATCTATCACATATTTGTATGCAGAGGATTTTCTGGGAATTTGGGCATTACCTCTCTTCATTACCTTATTGTTCTTATTGGCAGACTTTATGCTACTTATTAATTGGCATAGTGCCACAAGGTAATCAGGGCACGAGGAATAGATGAGTAAATGTCAATTAGCATGAGAATGAGACTAGAATTTGTTTTGGGGTGTGTTAGAAGTTCTTCAGGCAGCCATTTTGAATCTAATGGATTTGAACTATTCAACAAGACTCTGAGATATGAGAAAGTCTAGCCCATAGGTGTAGATAAGAGTTCATCCATGCTTGGTAATTATTATTCTGAATAATGGGGCCACTTTCTTAATTTATTTTTCTTTTAATTTCTTGGATGTGAGGCTGTCCACTGAAGCATGAGAAACTTACATGTCCACACCCTCAAAAAAGAGAATGATTCTTCCCCCTTTAGCAAATACCCACTGCCAATAGCTCCTTAGAAAGCAGTAGGACCTGGAGCGCATCTACTCTGTGTATGCCACAGATTTTGGGTTGGTCTAGTGCAGGTGATATGATTTTATCAGTGTGGTAGCTGTGCCATGTCAAAGACAGTATTTCAAAGCATCCCTCCCCACCTTCCGGCTCGTACATTTGTTCTTCCTCTTCTTCTATGATATTGCCTGAGCCTTGATGGTGGTAGCGGGGTATTAATTTAGATTTTCCATTTAGAACCTAACAATCAGTCTCTTGCTTTTTCAGTTTGACCAGGCATGCATCTCTTTACTGATGGCTGCTCACTGCACAAAGAAGCTCCTTTGCCCAAAGCTGAGAGCAGCCCAGTGCTGCAGATTTCAGCATAAATATTTACAAGGCAGTTTGACAGCTTGTCTATTTAGCAAAGCAACAATAATACCTTCTATCTAGAAACTGATCTCACCTGCCAGTAGCTTTTGATCAGGATAACAGTGGTGTTTATTTCCTGTTGGTTTTTTATTGTATACTTTGTAACTTGGTTATTTTATGTACCGAATATAATGGCTTTTGTGTACATATTTTATCAACATAAAATATTTCCAGCATTTTTCAAATTGTTGAGCTGTAGTACTGAGGTAACTGTAGAGCTTAAAGGGCCCAGCTGTGGTCACTAACAGTTCAACAAAATACAGTTCTTACTTCTGTAATCACAACTGCTTTTTAAACTGTCAATGACTGTTTGGCGTTTTCTTTTACATAAGTAATTCTTATAAAACCTGAAGGCCACTGAGGGGCCTGTCCTGTGGGCTGGAAGGTGGACCCTGACTGCAGACAGCAATACTCCAGTGTACCACCCCGTACTCTGATCACTCCTGGAACAGTCTGCTTTCTTTTTATGTTCATGGCATCCCTGGGAAATGTAAAGCCAGCCTGCTTAAAACTCACATAATACATAGTATTTTGAGCTGTAGGAAAAAAAAGTTGTTGAAAGTGATTTCCTAAAACAACATGTGCTGTATTATTAGTCTTGATATCTGCCTGTGGGATACATGTTTAACTGATTTGACTTTTGGAATCAGAGGGTCAGGGTCCTCACTAGAGAAAGCAATATTAACCATGACTTTAACGCAGTGTAAGAAACTCCACTCTGTCTCATTTAAAGATTAGCTTCCCCTTGTCCTCTCATGGTAGTCATATTTTCTACTGCCACTTTGTTGAGTTGTCAGGGATAATTTTTGTTCTAGTTAAGGTGTTTCCCCCTATTCCTTGGCTGGAGCCATCTGCTTCTGCTGCTCCCCATGTGCAATGGCCACACAGCAGCCATACGTGAGTCTATATGGGGTCCGACATGTCCCAATGGCCATGGTTGAAACTTCCTGCCTGAAAGGGCTTGGTTCAAATGAGTTCAAGAGGTGACCAAAGGCTGGCAAGCTGTTTCCCCACTTTCAGCTGGTGTCATGAAATAAAAATGATCTGAGCTTCATTTCGTCAGTAGCACAGAGACCCACAACTGTTCAAGGCTGAAGGAATAAGAGTCTGTAGAGTGTTCAGCCCTAAATGGGGCATCGATGTTAAACCTTCCCCCCAAGGGTCAAGTATCATTGTGGTAGTGCTATTCAGAGGTGGCGGATGACTCTAAGGAGACTCTTTTCTGGGCATGGTACAGCACGTGCCCACGCGAACTCATAGCAGTTGAGACAGTATGTATCAAACCTTCACAGGCTCAGGCCAAACCAAGTTCCTACATGGTGACAGAAGATCATCACCATGTTCCACCCCTCACTAAGGGGCTTTAGCAGTTCGTAGATTCTGGGAAGAAGGAGAGTTAATATTATTATTATTAGGTATGGCCCCTAGGTTAATCAGGCTCCAGTGGAAGGCCATACATCTAAGTATCAACAGGAAAAACTGTACTTGATTGTGTTTATTTTTAAGGACACAAAGTTGGGTGGTTATGGAAAGGGGCATTCATCTAGGAGTAGTTATGGAATGGTGACAATGATCAAATGCATTAAGTTCTCCAAGAACTAATTAAAATGAGAACTAAAGTTGACTTCCTTCCAGAGTCAGGCACGTGAAAGAGGTATAGTTAGCAGAGAGCCAGGGCAGATCAGCCACTGTGCAAGCTTTCCTCTCTGTGTAAACATATGTTTAAAGCATAGCCTTTAGATTATACAGTGTGTTCTAGTAGCATGGGAGAGGCTGTTATGAACTCCCTCTGTGGTTAGAACTATTCTCATCATCCTTGTTACTAGGAACAAAGCATGGGCATAGTAAATGTGAAATACTCTAGTTCATAGAAAGATGCTCAATAAACGTTGCATTTTAAAATGCCACCATTTATCCTATGTCTCATTTGCTTCATGAAGTTGGATCCTTTTCTGCTAGGATTCCTCCCTCATCTTCTTGAACTTTGTCACTCTGTCATTTGTTTATTTGTTTGCTTATTCTAGGCATGCCCATGATTCCTGCTTGAGTCTCCAATAACAAGCACCTTCTCTGAATTCATTTTCATATCCCCAACAATGACTTCCCACCTTGCCACATTCAGTGGCAGAAGCAAAATAAGCATAGTGGACCAGCTTCCAAGATGGGGATCTCCTCCGTGATCTAGTCACTGGCTGATGTAGCCTGTGAAGTGCATTGATCTCTTTGACTTAGTTCATGTGTTGTAGGTTTTTACCTGATATGCTATGTAACTAATTCATTTGTTGGAGTGATAGAAAACTCAGGCAAGATTGACCGAAACTAACAATTAATTTATGGATTTATAGTCTAAGGTAGCTAGCACAACCAAGAAAAGATATGACTTAATAGACAAAATTGGGATTTAGATCTGAGACTATGTCACTTGGACCATCTTTAAGTCTTGCAGTATTCTCCTCTTCTTCCTCCTTTCCTCCTTCTCCTTCTCCCCTCCTCCTCCTCCTCCTCCTCCTCCTCCTCCTCCTCCTCCTCCTCCTCCTCCTCCTCTTCCTTCTCCCCTTCTTTTCCCCTCCTCCTCCTTCTCCTCCTCTTCCTCCTTCTCCTTCTTCTTCTTCTCCTTCTCCTACTTCTCCTCCTTCTTCTTTCTCCTCCTCCCCTCCTCCTTCTTCTCTTCCTCCTCTTCCCCCTTTCTCTTTCTCTCATTCTTTGTAGAGTTTTTCCCTTTAATCATAGGCAAGATGGATGTTCTCAAAGTCCAGGCCTTTTCTAATCTCTCTGTCATTCAGTGGAAGAAGGTATGTATGTATTTTACAGTATGTATTAGACTTGACTCTGATCATTTCTGGTGCCGTGATGTCATGTGTCCACTTTCAGCCAGCCAGTAAGATCTCTGAACTTAAGTTATGCCTGGATCACACACTGACCCAATCCCAAGGAGAGAAGAATTGAACTCAAATGGTGAGATCAGATGTAGTGTGTACAGAGCAAAACAAGAAATAAATGGGTATAGGCAGGGGAATAATGAACATTTTATGCTTTTGTGTGTACAAACGTGAATTCAGCACATTCTCCCACTAAATTTTACGACATGTAAAGTTCTATACACATGGATACACATACACATTGTTCCTTTTAACTGTGAAAACAATAATGCAAAGATGAATTAATACTGACTCAACAAGATAGAATTTAATTGATTTCCTCAGGAGATTCAGGACGATGCCATAGCTGCCTCTTCATATTCTTCTGTAACACATAATTACAAACATCGAAATCACCCTCTACATCTCCAACTTAGGGTTGTTGAGAGCTTAAAGGAAATCTCAAACCAGTCCTCCAAGCGGTTTGCCACACTAACTTGTTTTGTGTGTTTGTTGTGTTGTTTTGTTTTATTCTCCTTCTCTTCCCTGGGTATATCGGTCGTTTGTTCCTTCTTCCTAGTTCCGTCTTGGGTTTTCACTCTTCTCATTGCCTGTGTCGAGAACATTCTATCCTGACAGTTTTACTTTCCTTCTATCTCATTGCTAGTCTTTTGGTTTTGCCTTTACTTGGCTCTTGTAACTTCTTCCCAATTTCTCAAATGATCCTCCCTGCCTTCTCTCCTTAACCTTTCTGCAGTGCTGATGGTCAGACCCTTCTTCAGAAGTCATTTCTAGTCTCACACATCTCCCATGTAACAAAGAAGGAAGAAGACTAGGGCCATTGGTTTAGGTCATAAGGAGTGTTCTGCTTTGTAATGAAGCACACCATTCCAATTCAGAAGAACAAGACGTCGTTCTTTAGCTAGGTCCGTAAGTCAGTAAATGGTGTTCTCAGATAGGTTCTGCCTCATGCTTCTCTCCATGTTCTAGACATGTTGGAGTTGTACTTTTTCTCGTCAACATTTGCTGTTCTTCCTCTTTCTAACACTTTTCTCATTGTTCCAATTCCACACTCATGTCCTTCCATGACTGGTTGCCACTCTTCCATGAAGCTTCCTTCAGTCACCGAAAAACTTGGATCTAAAGTCAGTTTTACAATTTTGTAATAATGTCTGGGTCTGGATAATTTATTTATATAAAAATTGTATTGCATTCATTTGTCTGTTTGTGCATGTATGCCATGGTGTGTATGCAGAGGTTGCTCAGAAGGTAATTTGTGGGATTTAGCTCTCTTTTTCCACCACTGGTTCCTAGGTTTGAACTAAGGTATTCAGGCTTCATACGTGAGCCTTTACCTGCTGAGCCAGTTTGGTGACTCAGAGGCTAGATAAGTTACTATGAACAGCAATTCATTGGCTTATAATTCTAGTGGCTTTGAAGGGCAAGATGGAGGAAACTAGAATTTTAAAAGAGACTTCTTGGTGCTTCATCCTATGATGGAAGGGAAAGAGAGAGAGAGAAGGAAGGCATGAGGAGGAGGTAGGTAACAGAGAGAGGAGGAGAGGAGCAGAGATGGGGTGAACTCACTTACCAACTGATTGTATTTTTTTCTGGGCTGCTTTACAATTCTAGCACTTTCTCTTCTTTTCCTACTTGAACTGTGACACATTCTAATTTCAATAATGACTGACTCTGATAGCTCATAATTGTGATAATGTTCTCTAGGATAGGTACTTTTGTTGGCTCACTTGACCCATCTATAAACACTCATTGGATAAAATGAAATCTATCTTTGTGGCTTTCTGTAAGTATCATGAAGCTCATATTCTTCTCTGGTTTTTCACATTGTCCACGTTCTGTTTCAGAGATTGCATTTAAGAAATAGGAGTGTCAGGGAGATGTCTTGTAAGCTACTAGTTAGTCTCATGGTTACAAACTTCTGGCACCACAATCCAAGCAAAGGAGCAGGTCTCAGAAAATACCTAGAATTAACTTATAATTTTACTGCTCAGTGAAGGCAATGTGAAAAGGTTGCCTACTATGTGATTCTAACTCCGGAACCTCTTGGGAATGCGTGACTTTGGATTTGGTGAAAAGATCAATGGTCACTAGAGGTTTGTGGGGAGTAAAGATATACATGGAACACAAGAGTTTTACACCAAAAACGCTGTTTTTTATCGTAATACAGCACTAGGCACTGTGGCTGTACGTTTGCTACAACCTGAATAGTACATAAGAAAGGAGTAAAGCTTATGCAAGGCATTGGGTTTAGCTCCTCATACTTCTCAGCATCGATTCATCAGTTATAGCCGATGCATGACATTTATCCAAGATTTAATAGTATTAGAAGCAATAAGATAGTATGCTGAACTCTCTGTTTTATTAATGCAAGTGGTAAACTCTAAGTTGAGATCTCTCCGATGTAAATCTATTAGGTTTTGCAAAGCATTTGCAGATTATCCCTAATTTTAATAATTGAAATACTATTTCTCTCATCAGTGATGAGTTCTTGTGGATGTTAGCAGCATGTCAGTCTAGGGTATACTGAGGTGTCAGAAAAGGATATAGTATGTGTGTGCTTATGTTGGCAGGAAGCAGAGTAAGTCTGAGATGTCAGCACCTCTCTTTGAACACCTGGTTCAAATATGGAACTTGGACTAGAACATTTGGATCTGTGCTTCTGAGGATCCACGAGGATCATTAAATGTAGGGCAAGGGAGACTTTAGGAGAGGAAGGGACTGAAAATACAATCACCATGTGATTGGTAAGGTTTGAGAGCAGCCTGTTTTATTGTTGTTATTGTTGGTTTTTGTTTGTTTTGTGTGTGTGTGTGTGTGTGTATGTGTGTGTGTGTGTGTGTGTGTGTGTGTGTGTGTGTGTGTATGGGCACCATGCATGTGTGTACTTGTATGGAATTTATGGAGTTTAGGTCAACTTTGGTGTCCTTCCTCAGGCATTGTCTACCTTTCGAAGATAATCTGTTATCTAGGCATTACTGGTTGAGCTTGGTTGGCTGGCTAGCGAACCCTAGACATCCTTCTGTCACTACCTCCTCAGTCACAGGATTACATGTATGTACTACCTTCCTTGCATTTTTATGTGGGACTGGGTATTAAACTCAGATCACTGGACTTGATAGGCAAGCACTCTACCTACTTTCTCCAAGGCATTGCAGCCTGGATTCTAGCAGGTCCCTGTGGTAGTTTCAATAGGAATGGCCCCCATAGACTTACGTGTTTGGATGCTTGGCCCATAGGGATTAGCACTATTAGGAGGTATGGTCTTGTTGGAAGAGGTGTGGCCTTGTTGGAAGAAGTGTGTCACTGTGGGAGCAGGCTTTGAAGTCTCATATGCTCAAGCTATGTCCAATGTGGCTTACAGTCATTTCTGGCGTGGATCAAGACGTAAAACTCTCAGCTTTCTTTTCTGCACCCTGTCTGCCTGTATTCTGCCATGGTTCCTGTTAGGACAATAATGGACTAAACCTCTGAAATGTAAACCAGCCTCAAAGACTCAAAGAAATGTTTTCTTTTATAAGAGTTGCTGGCCATGTATCTTTTCACAGCAAAAGAAACCCTAACTAAGACATCCTTCTTCTACCAACCAATGAGATGACTTTTGTTTTCTATGTCCCCCCCAATTCCTGTGCAGACTCCTGATAAGAGAGCTTAGCTATGCCTAGGTCACAGGACTTGATAGGCAAGCACTTTACCTACTTTCTCTAAGCCACTGCAGCCTGGATTCTAGCAGGTTCCTGTGGTGGTTTCAATAGAAATGGCCCCCCATAGACTCATGCATTTGAATGCTTGACCCATATTAGGAGTGGCACTATAGAGTTTATAGTACCACTATACTCTCCTCTCTCCTGTCCCAAACTCTCCTGTCTGGTAAAATGTTCACCAGTCTGAACTCCACATCCTGAGAGTGAATTCAGAGCCAGTAGCTAAATAAGTCTATTTATTTTCATTTCAGTTATTGGTTTCATTTTTTTTATTACTGTGCATAAACAAGGATTGGAAGCAGAAGTGCATATGCAGATTTGTTTTTAATCTCCCAATTCCTGTTATGCTGGCTGCAATTCCTGAAATTGTTTGGCCCATAGGACCAACTGACTCCGAGCTTCCAGCAAGAAGAGCAGAGAGAGCAGCTACTGGTTAGGGAGGGCAGCGCTGTGGTGGGGGGCAACTTTCTGAGTTAGCATGGCAGCTCTGGTCTTCCTCTTTTTGGCACTGATGGATTGACTCATTGTTTTTGGCAATGCAGCTCTTTCTGCCTGGGGCTATGGGCAGAAAGCAGTTTGAGTCAGGCGCTCTGTACTGTGCCATCTTGGCAATTCTGTGTTTTCAGCAGTTTAGTCAATGCAAGGAGTAAGAGAAATTGTAATTGAGGCTGCTTGTCTATAAATCATGCCACAGAGAGTGAGCACGTCCGAATGTTGGGTCCAATAGAAATGGGTGTCCCTCGCCTGGGGATGGCGGAGGTGTTAGAAAATACTCAAAGGCAGTTACTGAGCAGTGCAGTAAGGAGGAAATAGAAAACAAATTCGAAGTTTCCTGGCCAAATTATGAAGTCTAGATGGGAGTCAGATGGGAAGGAGGCAAATAGTGAGAAATTATCAAACCATAGAGCCCAGTTGGAGAGGGAAGGGAAGGCTCACAAGCAGAGCAGTTCCCATCCCTGACCCAGCCTCCCCTTTCCCAGCTTATTTTTATCCCGGTAATTTGTCTCTGTCATGAAAACACTGTCAGCTTAGTATTTCCAGTGCAATAATGTTACAAGTCAAAGAAAACAAACAAACAAACAAACAACAGTAACAAGAAACAAGACAGAGGCAGGACTCATCCTCTCCGTGTGGTGTACACTGCGTATGTTAAATGCAGTAAAATAGAGTGTAACCGCCAGGCAGGGAACATTTAAGACTGTGCATGGATGACCTCACAGCTCTTCCTGAAAGTATTTTGCACACTGTTCTGGCCTTGTGTCTATTGGAGTAGTGCGTTGGGATTCCAAGTAGGCTTTGCTGTTCTCTGAGTGGGAAACATCAGTAGGCAAGGTGGCTGAGTCAAAGCTGTCAGAATGGACCTTAGGACTGATCTTACGAGCCTTCTCAACCATGACGGACAAAGATTATATGACTTAAGGATGGAAGATTGGACAAGGAAATAGAGAGACTTGGGTCTTTTAGCTCACCTCTGCTTTGTGGTTTCTGCTTTGCTTGCTGCTGTGTGTGGGTGTTTAAAAACCCGAGTCTCTACTCATTCTTCTAGAGAGCCACTGGATTTGAGTTTTTACTCCAGACACTGTCTGGGGAGGTAGTGGGAAGCTACGTGTGTGAGTACAACAGCATCTATTCAGGGATTCTTGCAAGGTCGGTTTTCAGACCTAACATGCAGTGAAATGGGCCCTGTGTGCGTGGTGCACTGCACTCTTAGCTATTTCGGGGTCAAGGACCCTTGCTGTGTGAGCACAAGACTTTCACAGGTTTGTTTGTTTTTTAAAAATGTTTTCTTTGTTTATTTCCCTCTTGGATTTCTAGAAGAAATTCTTTCTGAAAATGTTCCATTCTAACAGCCGCACTGAGGGGACTGGGGGAAAGGGATGGGCCTCATTTTTCAGTTTTGTCTCTGTCAGTCCTGGGACCAGAAACAAAGGTGGCAACAGACTCATGGGGGAAAAAGTCCTCTCCCTTCAACAGTGACATTCCTCAAGAGGGCTATTTGTTTTCCTTGCTCAAACCTTGGAGGGATGTGTGTTTTGTTTGTGGGGGTGATTCCCTTGTGGAATGGCTTTTAGCTTTTAGCTTTGCTGGCATCTCTTGATCAGAATAGCTTCCTGGTTTCACTGTAAAAAAGCAAAGCAAAGCAAAGCAAAGCAAAGCAAAGCAAAGCAAAGCAAAGCAAAGCAAAGCAAAACAAAACAAAACAAAACAAAACAAAACAAAGCAAAACAAAACAGGTGTATTCAGAGTGGAGCTCTGCAGGTAGAAGGACAATCTGTGAGCCCTGGATCTCCTGATACTGGCTGTTCTTTGGGCAAGAGGCCATTTATGTGCACTAAGTGTGTGGGTGGGTGTTGACTACTCAGTTAGGATTCTACTCTATGCCTGTTCTCCAAGGTGGTTCTGGGAGCCCCTGAACTACCTAAGTTGTAAACATTTGTAGTTCCAAATAGAGCACGACTATCCTCCCCAGGTCTAGAAACCAGAGGCTTGTCAAAGATGTGAAAAGTTTTTGAATTCCACTCCAGAATTATTTATTTGAAAGCCTTCAGCATTTTTTTTTTTTTTGACATTTTTGGGCTTCTGAATTTGTATCAACATTTCTTCCTTTAATAGCTACCTGTGTCTTTGCCCCTAATCCCAAACAAAAGAGTTCAGACTCGCCTTGGGAGGCTGTTTTGTGTTTCTTCCTCAGGACCCGGCAGAGCACACTTGGTAGGTTATTTATAAATACTGGTTGAGATCTGACATTTCTTTGTAATTCCTTTCTAAGTAGCATATACAGGCATTACAGTATAAAACTCTGTATTTATTTATTTATTTATTTATTTATTTATTTATTTATTTATTTATTTATTTATTTTGGATCTTTTCAAGACAGGTTTTCTCTGTGTAGCCCTGGCTGTCCTGGAACTCACTCTGTAGATCAGGCTGGCCTCGAACTCAGAAATCCACCTGCCTCTGCCTCCCAAGTGCTAGGATTAAAGGTGTGCGCCACCACTGCCCGACTTTTATTTATTTTTTAAATCTTTGTATGTGCAAAGTGTGTCAGAAAACCCGGAGTGTCACTCCTTTTCTTTACATTGTATGAAACAGGGCTTCATTTTTGTTGGCTGCTGCACATGCCAGGGTGGCTGACCCCTTAGCTGGATCCTAGCTGATGCGGGTGCCTTGCATCTCATAAGAACACTGGGATTACAGACTCATGCTTCCATATCTGTCTATCCTTAGATTCTAGGGATCTCAACTCAGGTTTTCATGCTTGTATAGCTTGTGCTTTACCCATTGAGCTGGCTGCTTAGCCCAATACCCACACAGACTCGTTCCAGCTGAGAATTGAATTAGAGCAACAAGGTCCTTTCTCCAGGCTTCAAACCTTAAATTCCTCCTTGGGTTGTCAGTTTCTATCAACTCTATCTTCAATAGAACAGTCCTCCCTCTTTCCATTTATAAGACATAGCCCGTGTGGTCAGTTCTCTTTTCTTCCTGACTACTGTGTTAATGAGATCCAACCCTCCTAAGGCCCCGTGACTCCTGTTTCCATCACACCTCACAGCTATTCTGCTACTTGGTCCTATTGGTGTTTCCTACAGTGCTTACACTCCATCCCTGAGCCTGTCTCAGGCATTCCAGCACATATTGCATGCCCCCTTCCAGAATGCATGCTAGCATTGCTGTTCCTGCCCTCTGAGCCCTACAGTTCCCCCACTCTCTGCTCCAAGAGAGCCATCAGCAATCTTTGTATATTTATCCAGATCATACAGTCTTGTCCCCAAATAAATCTCAGGAGATTTGGCCCTGAAGGATCCTGAAGAAAATCACTCTTGATTTTCTCTTAATTTATTTTCCTGTATGTCTCCTGCTAATGAGACAAGCTAGGCTGACTCCATGACAGGCTTCAGGAGACTAGGCCTACGTCTCTGTTTCCAAGAACTGGGCAAGTCCAGGCCTTAAAAGCTACCCTGCAATTTGGCCTGAGGCAAGGACAATGGGTCAGCAGCAGTTTCCAGACTTCCTCAGCAGCAGTTTCCAGACTTCCTCAGCAGCAGTTTCCAGAGTTCCCAGCAACAGTTCCCCCCCTCCCCCCATACAACAGCAATAGTTCGGGGATGTCCCCAGAGATAGAGCCAAGATTAAGATAGAGGTCACCTACCCCTCCCTGGAATTCCCCTAACGTGCTTTAAGTCTGGCTTTCGAGCTCACAGGGGGCATCTCCATCTTGGAATAGAAGACCCGAGCATGCAGGACTTCTGCAGAATAAAACACTCTTTGCTTTTACATACTGTTTGCATCTGGGGTATCATTCTTTGGTGAATCATGGACCTTTACATTTGAATCATGCTAGTCTGCAGTGTTCCTCACGTGCACGACAGACATGCTCACTCAGATCTGTACCCTGTCACACTTACCTTCTCCCAGATGACTTTTTAACTCAGATATTCACGTAACACCCATTCATTTCACCCAGTTTCTGTTTCGATATGACCTCTTCAAAGAGGTCTGCCCTGGCCACCTCAACAAGAGTTCACCTTAAGTTCTGGGACCTTCTCCCGCTTTGGTAGTCATGGCTCTGCCCGCATGGCATTCCATAGGTGATCCTCGTTCCTCATGGATCCTGTAGTTGTCAATTTGCTGAACCATCCTTGTAAATCCCCATGGGCATCCGCAGACAGCGTAGAAAGTGTGGGGTACCTGATATAGACTTTCCATGCAGTTCAACGAGGGCACACTCTGCTTCGTTGGCCCGGGCCCTTTCTCGTGCTGCAGACAGTATCCTCAGGGCAGTCTGTTTGTGCTATATTTTCACACGTTTCTGCTCTTGGAAATGGTTTCTTACTTAAAGTGACCCTTAGGCATAGTGCAGAGAGGCTGTGTGATGCTCCTAAGGACATAAGGCTCTGATGTGCTGTGTGGAGAAAATGGGGGTGCTACATCAGCTTCCCTGTAGCCTATAGTGCTCTTTGCCACAAGTTTAGTGATCGTGAATCAACAAAGAATATTAAGTAAGGCGTCTTTAAGCAGAAACATGCCTGAAACAAGGTCCTGCACTGTTTGAGGAAATGTTGTCTCTAGAGACACGCAGAGGCTTACCCTGCATTTCCTTTAGAAGCAATACATTTTTATATTACATCAGCTCTCACATCACCTTTGTAGAGTCTGAGTACCGGAGGTAGCAGAAATCAACTGTGTCAAGATATGTGGCTGTGGCTATACAAGCATACAATTGCTTGTTGCCCATTTCTTTGCTATCATGTAAATGTCATGAAATTAGGGATCAGGTCTATGTCCCAGAAGGGTCAAATGTAGTCAAAAAAATTCTTAGGGAAAGCTAGAAAATAAAAACTTCCCCTTTCAGGGATTTTCATTTCATTAGGCACTATGCTAATGAGCCCAGCTGGCCAGGACTCCCTGCAGGAGGGATTGCAGGTATCATCCCCCTCCATGTGGCTCAACAAAGCTCCTAGTGCCTGGACTCGAGACTCCAGGTGTCTATTCTGCAAATCCTGGTAGATGTACTTAGTCTTTGAGTGCATAGGCCATGCACAGAGAAAATTAGATTTGAATCTGACTCCATGCTCTCTTTCTATATTAGAATGAGTGGCTTGATCTTCTCCCAAGATTTCTTGTTTGTTCCATAAAATGAAGATAATTGGAGGTCGCTGACCAGGGCTGGGAGGATTAAGTAAAGATACGGCACTTCACTAGACTTGCCTGGCACCATAGCAACACTTTATATATATATATATATATATATATATATATATATATATATATATATATGTTCTTCATAGTACTATGTACTTTAGGAGCTCTGTCTGGGAAGTAAGGTCAAAGGAATATGAAACCAAGTCAGGGAGCACTCGGGAGCCCTTAACCACTGTTTAAGATCATCACTGAAGAACAGTAGCTGGGGCTGGAAGAACACTTGTTCTATGGGTAGTCTGTACCCAAAGAGGCTTGCTTTTATTTTTAATATTAATTAATTTATATTATGGGACCGAGGCATCAATGTTTCTGGAGATTTCAGGAGACACTGAGTTGAGAGCCATGGATGAATCATTGAAGTCTTAAACAGAGGAACCTCGTTGCAGATGCTGTCTTCCTGCCCTTGCCTCGTTTTAGCCTCTGAGATCAAGCCCCATTTGGAGACGCCAAGCAGAACTTGCCAGGTTTCTGCGCTTATGCCCAAAGCTGATCACCACTGCTTTTTAGAGGGAAGCCTAATTATCTGTGTAATAAATGAATTGTACTTTCAAGGCATAAAGCCCAGCTGTTGCTCTTGATTTTAGCTGAGGCCGTATTTTTGCTCTCTCTGAATTCCGATAGTGGTAGTTGAACAGAGTGGTTTCAAGTGGAACAGATAGTCTGACTCTTTGAGCAAAGCCCTCTGATAGATGTGGAATAGGTTTCTAGGGGTCAAAGATCTTTAGTTCACAGGTAAATCGTTGGCTCAATGGTTCTCAACCTGTGGGTCGTGACCTTTTGGGGGGGTCAAATGACCCTTTCACAGGGGTCATCTAAGACCATCAGAAGGCATAGATATTTGCACTACAATTCATAACATTAGTAAACTTATAGTTATGAACTAGCAATGAAATAATTTTAAGGTTGGGAGTTGTCGCAACGTGAGAAGCTAATTGTACTAAAGGGTCGTCACATTAGGAAGATTGAGAGCCACTACTGTAGTGAGTTCTAAAATAAATGTGTGACCTTCTCATCTCTAAGAACTTCAGATGTTCAGCTGGCCCTGTCCACCTGGGATGACGTGAGCTTGTTCAGAAATCTCTAAACTTCCTCAAGAATTTTCTAGAACAAGTTCTCCTTATGTAACTCCTCAGCATTTGAGAGTTTATTAAGTTTCAGACATCTAGGCTCCAGGTCTGACCCACTGAGTTGGAATTTCTAGACTGTGACTGAACTACACATGGTTATGAAATACCTGGCGTCTTCTGAAGTCCAGGAGCTGCAACTCTGAAGTCAGCCTTTTACCTTACTCGCTTGCATAAGAAAGCTGAGGAGTTAGAGACGTCTTCCAGGGCTTTAGGGATAGCTCAGTTAATAAATACCTGCCTTGCAAGTGTGCAAACCTGCATTTGGTCTCCAGACAGATGTGGAGAACGTGGGCATGATGGCATGTGCTTATAATCCGAGACCTGGTGAGATAGAAACCCACGGACCCAAGCCCATGAGAGACTGTGCCTCAACAAAGAAAATCAAGGTGAACAGCACCTGAAAATAACATGCAAGGCTCACCTTTGGCCTCTACAAGTATGTACACACATGTGCGTGTACACCCACATACAAATGTGCCCCCACATGCTCACATGAACAGACACACAGGTATAGAGTCTTACACAGAGATCACACACACATACACACACACACACACACACACACACATACACACACACACACACACACACACACACACATACACACACACACACACACAAACACACACATACACACATACACACACACATACACACACACACACACACACACACACAATCTCAAGGTAGCACAAAACTGTAAAGTCAGCTGAGAAATTTTTATCATCTCAGTTGGATTTGCTCTTTGATCTGGATTCTCTTCTATCTGATCTTTCCCTCCAACAGAATAGCCTAAGTGTGCTTACCTAGTGGTGATGAAACTTGTCCACTATTCTTACGGACAACACAGAGCTGGGACAGTGCCAGTCCCAGGACAGTGTGAAGTCCAAACTAGGAACAAAAGCAACCTAGATTCAGAGTGAAGAAATAATTCTAGCTCCCCCAGGGAGATGTTAAAAACCCCTTGACAAAGAAAGGACTTAGGACTTAGTTACCGGAAGGAGATACCGGAAGGAGATATCTACCCACAGGCGGTGTATAGTCTTGTTCCTTTCCATAGCATTCAGGTTCCTTTATAAAGCATCTTTCACAAATGTTAGGGAAACATTAGTGTAAGTACCTCCTGGATTCTATGCCTAATATTATTGCTCTTGGACAAAGAATCAAATACTCACATATCTACCTGAAGGGACCAGCGATCTCATCAAGTTTAAACTTCATCTGACACTTTCATTTCCAGATAATATTGCCTTAATCAAAGTGTTCATCCGTCTTCTGCTCAAACGAATCACAAAACTCCCAGGAGGCCCTGCTGGGATGGGAAGCAGCTCCTCCTGGCCGTGGAGAGATCTTATCATGTAAGATTATTTCTTACATAAAGCCAACATTTGCTTCAATCTGAATGTCAGTTTTTGGTCTTATTTCTGCCATTTCTTGCTGTGGGCAAGAAAGCTTGGCTACTGCCCAGCTCAACCACTTTACACATTCAAAAAACCACTGTAAATCTCCTGACCGCTTGGTCAGTTTTGTGTCCCATGTGTCTACAATTTTCCTCTTAGGGAGAACTTCTAAGTTCTCTGTTTAGTTTCCTTTGTTAAAACCCCTCGCTCATTGCTATTGGCAGGTGGGAGTGCTATTAGTTTCGTATTTGGAACCAGATTTTCTGGAATTGTCCTTGGGAATCTGGACCAAACTTATATTACCATGGAGCTTTAATGTCCCCCATCAGGAAAGACGGACAGAAACTAGCAATACAGAATATACTGGGTCAGATGAACTAGAGAACATATACTGAAAGGTGGGTCTGGGACAAATTCCTGATGTAGGGGTGCAGGGGTGCAGGGACGCAGGGGTGCAGGGATCAGGAGAGCAGGGTGCAGAAGCGCAGGATACAGGGTTGTTTCTATCCTTTGTTTTGCCTCTGAAAAAGTGACTTTGAAATGCAAACTGTTTTCCTTGTATTTAGGGATTTTAAAAAACATATATACCACAACAATTAAAAAAGTAGGCAATCAGACATGAATTTGAGAGAGGGCAGTGCTTGTAGAGGCTCATGGGAGCAATTGGAGAGAAGAGGGGGAGAGGTGAAATGATGTGATTGTATTTTAATTTCAAAAAAATTCTTTCAAAAAAATCAAAGAATTTTGCATTTTGAGTGAATTTACATTTTCTGACACATCATTACTCCTAAAATCCTAAGCAATGTTAATGCCCACATTTCCACAGAGACTTGTGTTTCCTGGAGCAAGAACAGCAGAGTCTTCATTTCTTCTGAACTGAAGGGTGGCTGTTAGTGTTTTGCTGGAGATAGTGGTTTAAATTAAACATGTGAACCAAAACTTAAGTCCTTCTCAGCCCAGAATTCTGTAGATCTAGACGTCTGAGTAGAAACAAAACAAAGCAAAGCAAAACAAAGCAAAACAAAACACAAAACAAAACAAGCCAAAAACCAAAAACTGACCTCGGAATAGTGTTTAAGCCAAATTGGACAGTATCAAGGGCTGGGAAAGTGGGCAGGGAAGCTCATGGTAACAATAGACTGTGATGTGAAGCCAAAGCCATTAAGGAGAGAAAACATAGGCAGAATGCAGAGCATGAGCCACACCAGTACAGTCAGCTTACCTCACTGAGAAACAAGCCTTTTTGCTCAGAGGGTATGGCTTAATATGAACCATTTCTGAATTGTAATATCTAAAAATGAATGGGCTCTGATTGCAGAGGGAAATGGTCAAGGGAACAGGGCCATGGAAACAAAAGAATGGATTTTAGTAAATACTACATAAATTGTTTACAAGATTGTCTTACATGACTATTAGCCTAGAAAATACTCTTCAGCATAAAAGAGGAATTGGGAAAATGATTTGTAAATAGAGGCACTAGCTAAACTCAAGATTCAATGTCAGCCATTCACACCATACCCAAATGAACCATTATTCCTTCAAGGTTATATGAATTTGTTTCTCTTTTAACATCGTTTGACTAACAAAAAAGTCACAGTAGTTAGAAAAGTGAACGCTGAGCTGGAGTTGGGGCCCTGGATTTTGAATTTCACTTCAGAAACTCACTAGCTAAGTCCGTATGCAGGTCACCCATGTTCTCTGACTGTCTTAGTTAGGGTTTCTATGGCTGTGATGAAACTCAGTGACCAAAAAGCAAGCTGGGGAGGAAAGGATATTTTTCTGCTTACACTTCCACATTGCTGTTCCTTACCAAAGGATGTCAGGACAGAAACACAAACAGGGCAGGAACCTGGAGGCAGGAGCTGATGTAGAAGTCACGGAGGGATGCTGCTTACTGGCTTGCTTCATCATGGCTTGCTCAACCTGCTTCCTTGTAAAACTCAGGACCACCAGCCCAGGGAATGGCATCAGTCACAGTGGGCAGGACCCTCCCACATTGATCATTAACTGAGAAAATGCCTTACAGCTGGATCTTGTGAAGGCACTTCCTGAACTGAGGTTCCTTCTGCTCTAATGACTCTAGCCTATGTGAAAGTGCCACAAAACCAGCCAGTACACTGACTTAGATCATCCATATGTCAAAACACCGGTCTGGACCATCTCTGAAGCCTTTTTAAGTTGTTAAAACTGATGGTTCTCTGGTCCTACATGGCTGTCCAGTGAGATGTAGCTTCTGGGGGAATTTGGAGACCCCAACATCTTAGATGGTATTTTTCTCTTTTAGTACCTTATATTTTACCTAAGAAAGAGTTTGAAGCATGCATAATGCCTCCAAACAGGACATCCAGTCCCTAGTTGTTATCTACTATTCTTTCTCAAAATAGTAACCAAAAATACTCCTCTGTGAAGGAAGAGCTGAAATAGGTATGTCATAGGTATGGAATATTTTTCTAGATGATCTAGGCCACTTGGAGACCTGTGAAGATCATTGTCACTAAGTCTAAGCACATACATGTCTTAGAAAAGACTTCAAGACATGGGCCTACTTGCCCTTTCAAACAGCTCAAGGTCAAATGTTAGATTTGTAGTGGAACACTTTATTCCCTTTGAAGGTTAGTGTCTTAGTCAGGGTTTCTATTCCTGCACAAACACCATGACCAAGATGCAAGCTGGGGAGGAAAGGGTTTATTTGGCTTAAACTTCCATGCTGCTGTTCATCACGAAAGGAAGTCAGGACTGGAACTCAGGCAAGTCAAGGAGCAGGAGCTGATGCACAGGTCATGGAGGGATGTTTCTTACTGGCTTGCTTGCTTCTCCTGGCTTGCTGAGCTGGCTTTCTTATAGAGCCCAAGACTACCAGCCCAAAGATGGTACCACCCACAAGGGGCCCTCCCCCCTTGATCACTAATTGAGAAAATACCTTACAGATGGATCTCATGGAGGCATTTTCTCAACTGAAACTCCTTTCTCTATGATAACTCCAGCTTGTGTCAAGTTGATACACAAAACTAGCCAGTACAGTTAGGTATGCATTGATAAAGAGCTGTAAGAAGTCTTCAATCTGAAATTTTTGCTTTATTTAGAAATATCCTGCCTCCCCTGAACCCAGCTAAAAAATTTCTTTCATGGGCAAATGTTATGAAGTTTCCCCTAAAAGCATTTATTTCCCTGACTTCAGGATTGTAATTTGCTCTTTTGGGTTTCTGATAGATAACTACCTACCTGCTTTTATTAGTTTCCCCCTCAATTTTGGTTGTTTTTACTCTGAAGTGTCAATATCTTAATCTATTATACCCTTCCAGTCCATTTTGATGGTGATGTCTCCTTCCTTTCTCTTGAGTCATGTAGACCATCTTCTTTGGATCTCTTTCCATCTCTGCTTTATCTTCATTGAGCTCTGGCCCTTGGTGATCTGTGCCAAGTGAATTGTACTCTTGTGGAGGATGACATCATGCTCCTGTTTTATTTCCAGCATCTCTCGTAATGATAAGATATTTCATCTTGGTTATCTACAAGGATGAGGTGGAACTTACTCTTCAAGCCAAAACCTACTCATCCATGATGCCTGGGCTTTGAGCCATCCCAGAGGGCAAATCTGAGCCTGGCTCCTGGTGCTGCCTGAGACTCTGTGCTTCACTTAACTGCTGACACATCTCTCTTCCTGCCTAGATTTTGACTTTCTAGGGGTGACATACTTTGTGTCACTCATGAGAGTCATCATTTGTAGAATCATATGGCTTTGAGCCTTGCACATACTAGGTGCTCTGATAATACTAAATAGACAGTTGAGTAAAATGTTCTCAATTCACTGACTACAGGTAGTGATTTAATTCAGTTCCAAAATTCTCAGTTAGCTCAGTCAACAGCAATTCCAATGTTAAAGAACAAAATACATAATTAAATGGAATGCATCTTACAATCTAGAGACTTAGAAATTGGATAAAAGGATGTTTGTGGAGGAGATTCTCAGACAAAAATAGATACTCAATTAAGTTTGGATTTCATACTAAAGTGTGGATCTAATATTTCATGAGAGATACATAAACTGTTACTAGTATTTTTATAAAATTAAAATTGAGTGATAATTGCATTTTCCAACCATGCTTCTTGAGGCAAGTAAACAGGGACAATGACATTGGTGGCCCTGAGGCAGCATCTGTCCATCCGGGTCAAATAACATCTTATCTCTGAATTACATTAGACATTTGAATTTTTTGCCAAAACGGTTATTAAAATGAAGATTTCACAGAAAAGTCCGAGTTTTCAGATTCCCTTGAAACAAGATAGAATCTAATGATACTTGATCAGCTTTTGATAAGCTGAAGTGCAGGTAAGTCCAGCATTAGATGGGACTCTCTCCCTGTGGGCTCCTTGCCTGTCACCAACCTTGTGTGCGATGCCTTCTGCTGAGCGTCATTGCATTTACCCCTGGACATCAAGAGGAAAAAAGAAACCATTTTTGCCTTTTGCCTCTTATCAAAAGCAGGGAAATAGAAGACAGTCTTAGAGAGCCAAGAGTTTCAATATAAATGAGAAAATCTTCCTCTTGGGTAAGATTCTCTGTGTTAAGTACCAGCAAGATGAGTCTGTGTCTAACAAGTACAAATAGCAATACGGTTCTCACGCAGTTCTCATGCACTGCACTATGGGGTTCAGGGTCTTTTAGTCCTGCATCTTCAAGTGAGCGCAAGACTCTTGAAGGCAGACAGTTTTTGTTCATCTTATTTACAGATGATATCCCCAAACCTGAATTAATGGATGCATGATTTATATTTGCTAAACAGTGATTGAAGGAATCCATCAGAGGGAAATATAAAAGAACAATCCCCATGGGTAGAAATCTTCAAGGAGAAAAGAAAAACAGTACCTTCTGTTGAGTGATGGGGTTAAGGGAGCACCATATGCCTCTTTTAGATAAATGTCTTCATAGGAAAAATATCTCCCAAGGGCTGAGGACAGAGGCTGTAGTCTATTCTCTGGAACTTAATGGAGTGTCAGATGGGGTTTGTCCTCTCTCATAGTGAAGTCAGAGAGTCTTTAGAGACTGTTGGAGGCTCTATACAGAGGTGCACATGGAAAAAAATCTCTAGAACTGTCTGGTCCTGAATTCTCTCTATTTTCTTGCAACCATTGTCACAATCCCTGCAGTTACACAATGCTCAGCTAAGCCCTTCCACACTCACCTTTCTGCCATCAAAACAAGAGGCAGAGACCATCTTCTTTAGAGTAGAAAATGTAGTGTGTGTGTGTGTGTGTGTGTGTGTGTGTGTGTGTGTGTGTATGGGAATGGAACCAGTGGTCTTGTACATATTAGGGAATCTCTACCACTGTGTTGCACACCTCACCTGCTTATTTTATTTCAGAGACAGTATTTTTCATAAGTCACCATGTGTGACCTAAATTCTTGTGGGCATTTACACATCAAGTTTAGACTTCCTCTAAGCAAGAATTTCTATGTAGACATTTTCCAATACATCCTTTCCTTCTTAGTTGGAGATAGACTGCAGAGAAGCTGATCTGAACATCAAATTCTCCTCTAAAGGATGTTTTCTCTTGCCTCTTCTGACTGTATTTGTTATTTACATGTGATTATTATGATCCACAATTCTTACAAAATATCTTTGGGGTTCATGTTTTCTGAAAAATGCATGGGGCAGAGAAATATAGGCAAATACTATATGTTTTTCAGTCACAGGGATAATGGTCTGACTCTAAAGAAGAGTTTGTCCATATAGTTAATGCCTCCATCAAAATAAAAGGTGGCAGAGAGATGCATCAAGACCTGCTTTTCTTCCAGATGTCTTCCCTTGGTATGCAATACCTACAGTACTTTCCTTGAACTGAGACCGCAAAAGACCACCGGCCACTACATTAGAACAATAGAAGGTTGCTTTGTCATATCTCTGGAGGTAGAATTCTAAAACAAGGTGTATGATAGAGTTCCAATGCCTTCCAAACCTTTGGAGGATTCCTCCCCTGCTTTCCCTAGTGGAGGAGTTTGTCAGTCACCAGAGGCAATACTTGGCTTGCAGAGGCTTCCCTCTGATTGGGTTTCTTCCAGTGACAATCACCCCCATCCCAGTGTTTTTTCATTGTCCTCTGCCTGCTACTGTCTTTCCCCATCAGAAGACACCAGTCCCATGGATTAGGGCCCACTCTAATGATCTCAATTTTACCTCATTGCATCTGCATAGATCCTATTTCTACATAAAATAACCTTTCAAGCACTGGGAATAGAGAAAGGACTTCACCATGTCTCTGTGTCAGTTAGCAGTGATGCCTGATGCTTCTAACGATCTTGCATTATTTTATTGAACTTAAATTTCAGGTATAACCTGTTGCTGTCCCTCCAGAATATTCTATTGATTAAATTACCTCTTTAGTCCATGAGCTCTCAGATGCCTTTCCCTGGCAGGCTGATGTAATTAGAGAGCTAATAACTGAATCAATAAGGACAAGCTCTTGTTCTTCTGTATTTTCAGCTGTTGTGATGACTCATTCTGAAGTGTGTGTGTGTGTGTGTGTGTGTGTGTGTGTGTGTGTGTGTGTGTGTTGCTGTTGTTGTTGCTATGTGTTTGTTAGGAAACCAGAGGGAATGATGTATATCAAAGATAGAGAAAGGAGAAAATCTGATTAGTTCCCTGGTGATGTCTGGTTATGATGTCATTGTCAGAGAGTGGCATGAAGCAGAATACAGAGCAAAATATGGCTTCATATATGTAGCACTTTAGAAAAAAGGTCTGATTTAGGATGATTAGTATTTCCAAAACACCTTATATTTTAATGCTGCATGAAGAACATCCAGCCATGTAGGCTGTATAAACATCCTATGAGCTGTCCATTGCTTATTCAAGTAAGAATGCACCACCATGCATGGGCATTTATGTGAAATGCAATTTTGTGAAAGTATCCTATTATTTTATCTAATTGTAGATCCTTCATTAAAAACAAACTGGGATTAATTTTTGTCCTTTCAAGAATAAAAATAGAGTAATATGTCCATTATAATAAAAATCATTCCATATAAAATATACATATAATGTACTTACATGACTGCTGGCATATCCACTGTAAACAAATAACTGAAAATGATGTAAATGTCTAAATTAATACATACACACAAATACACAAACATCACACATACACAAACATCACACATAAACATCACACACACACACACACACACAAATATACATGCACATACACAATTCATTTTCCTGTAATTTAGAGATGACCATTGCTAATTTGGCTTATTTCTTCTAGCATATTTCAAATTTAATAGTTAAATCAACATCTTCTATTCTTTTGTGTTTGAACAGCATATCAGGAATGTTTTCATAACATTAATATTCTTTTTACACTTCCTTTTGCAAAATCACCATTTTATCTCCTTTTGAACGTTACAGTTTAATTATAAAAGTCATTTAGGTTCATAATCATTTTTAAAGTGCAGATGATATAAAGACAAAAATCCTTGTGTTCCACAATTTGTCGGAGACTGCAGTGACATACATTTCAGCGTGATATAATTATATGTAATTGTATCTTCCATCAGCCATCATGTTTTCATCATTGTAACCCTAGCTTTTAGTTCAGTGCCTACAGTATGAGAATTGTCTCACATGCTTTCTGTGAATAAGTATTGTTTCACATGCTTTTTGTGAGTTAAGTGCATGAATGATTAAATTGAGAAGATGCACAAGTCTATGAAAGAAGAGGTGACAAAGACCTAGCTCATGATAGAATAAAAATACATTCTAGGCTCAGCATCTCACTTTATATTGAGACAGAAGGTAGCTAAGCATGGGCTCTTAATGAATGGGAGCCTGTTTTTTCTATTCATCCGAATCTGCCCATGGGCAGAAAATTCAATTTAATTTTTTCCTCATCAGTCAGGTTGAAGAGCTGAGAAAGCAAAACCAGAAACAATGGAGGAAGCCAGTATTGCTCATCCTTTCTGTGGTAGGAAGATCACATGATGATAGGAACTATGCTTCTCTACAGAATAGTCCCTTAGAAGCATGCACCTTCCAACATGACCGTCCATGGCAGAAGGACTGATAACCTCCCCAGCAGGTAGGGACTCCAGCATGCTAGTGCAAGCCTCTTGGGTTCTGCCTGGCTTGTCAGCATTTGAAGACATGACACAGTCATTTCTTTGCTACATTCAAGCCTGACAAAAGTTAAACTTCATGTCATATCTGATTCAGGAGTCTCCTACATTTAAATGGGAATCAGGCATCGTCAGTCTGAGCATCAGGCCCTGCATGGGAAGGAAAGTAAGTTATTTCTTGAAGACCTACTTAGAAAAGTCAATTCTTGCAATAAAGTATATTGATAGCTTCTTCCCAATTACTGGTCTGGCCTATCTCATTTCCAGTATATAGATACAACAGAAATAGATATAGGCAAATTAATGAAAAGATAGGCCAGAAGATAGGTGGGCAGAGTAACTCTACCTCCATCTAGTCCGCAATAGCCATCATGTCTGTTCTTCAACCTAAGAATCTTCTATAAGTCAGGGTCAAGATATTAGTTGTTTTGGCCCTTTCATTCTTATTGTCCCTTCTGCTTCATAAATCTCTGTCCAGCTTCTTACCTAGTCATGCTAGATGTCCTAAAGGACCAGCTAAAGATTTGTTTATTCTTGAAATCTCATTGTTTCATTTCTACTCTGTTAATATATCATATCTCTCTCTCTCTCTCTCTCTCTCTCTCTCTCTCTCTCTCTGTCTTTGTGTGTGTGTATATGTGTGTGTGTGTGTGTGTGTGTGTGTGTGCGTGCATGTGCATGCGTGTTCCAATACCAGTTTCCCCTATCACATGGCATATCTGCAGGTATTCTCAGAAGAGTTACATTTTCTTTTTCTTTCTAAAGAGTTAGATGTGAAGAACAGCAAATCAAAGTCCACACAATCTCACTGATTTATAGAATCTTAAACTGGCCTCAAAGAATAATTGAGAGCAGATGGCCTCTGGAGGACAGAAGGTATGGGTGCAGGAAAGCTGACTAAAGGGAAAAGTTACCTGCACAGGAAAAGTCCTTTCTAGTGATCTGTTTCCCAGAATAGTGATGTGATCAATGCGTTGCCTTTTGTATCATTTCTAAAACAGTAGAGTTTAATTGTTTTAACGTTACAAGTGGAAACTATGGTTACTATGGTGATAGAATGGATTTATTGAGCATAATTTGATCATTTCACAACCTAAACATACATAAAAGTGTCCCATTGCACCCATAAGTATATAATGCATATAATAATTATTTTTCAATAAAAATAATAAGATTTGCTGTTGAATGTCACCTAAGTTAATAGTTCAAAGTCAGTGGTGATTTATTCTCTAAATTGACACATGAAGGGTAATAGGAGCCGGGGGTACTAGTTTTGCCTGCTTTCCTATATAGAGAATTGCAGAGATAGGAATTACCATAGAGTCATGGAGAGAGAATACAATTTGCATAAATACTGTGAGAACTACTGTAGAGTTGGTGTGGTGTCGCAGAGACTTAAGATCCGTTAAACTGGGAGAGTCATGCTAGTTTTGTGTGACATTGCCACAGTCACCTTCAGCATCAAATATTGATCTCTTCAGATGTAAAATGGAACTGATAGCCTACACCCATGACTATCTTATATAATATTTTGAAAACCCAAAGTACATATCAAAAGAATCAACCTGTATGTCTTTATAACTTTACAGAAGTAACTAATTCTGCCAGTAGAAAATTATAATTTTTCATGGTACCACTTTTCAATAAATATCAGCCTGATAAAGCATAAGAATATAAGCCAAGTTATTTTCCTGAATGCCATAATATTTTTAGATTATCGTAAGTGATGTGAAATAACGGACTTACAACGTGCCCACATGACCTGATGGTGAGGCTCTGGAGAGATCAACCTTACAGGTGACAGCTAGAGGGGATGCTCTTTGGGTATATTACTGCACATGTTCCTATTTCTATGTGTTAAGGGCCACCTGCTTCCCTGCTGGATCCCTCTGATTTTCCCACTAGTAGAATTTTGTGTGCAAAACTCCCCAAATATGGTGCAATGATCATGACAGACTAGACACAGAATTCTTAGGAGAATTGTGGTGCTATTAGAAAATTTTAAGTCCTGGATCTTTCAACCCAAATTCAACTTCTTCAAGACTGAGTTTCAGAAAACAGAGCTCATATATGAAGTACCGGGCAGCCCAAAGCCACTCTCTTTCACACACAGCTGACTACAGCATATAAACGCCACCCTGCAACATACAGCTTTTCAGAAGAGGTAGCATGTCAACCGTTAGTAGCATGAGGCAGACAGTAAATTCAGTAGTAGATTCATGAATGAAATGGTCATGTCTATTTTGATGGATCAGAGAACGATTGTGAGTAGGGTTTGATGTTGGTAATCACTCCTTTACTTTTATCTAAGCTGTATGAGTCTGGTTTATTTGAAAGCACAACATGGTAGAATTACTAATACTATCACTATTCATTGTCATAGAGAATCAGCTTGTGTGCTCTAACTTGCTTATTTTAACTTTGCTTGACTCATGATCAGTTTCTCACAGGTTGTCGTAAAGTACGATTCCTCCTATAGGACAAGTGGCTATGAAATCTGACTACGCTAGTCAGGCATGAAATACTTTTTGATGTTTCTCCAAAGCCCTGGAGATCATCGAGGTTTTTGTTTTTTCTACAAGATACTGTATAGTATGACCTGCCTGTTTCTGTTTTTCAATTATTGTTAATGCAACAGGTATTCCACAGACACTTGGTATGTAATCAAGGGATATAAATACATTTAAAAGTAGATAAATCTAAAAGATATAGTGTGTTTTCTTCATGATAAGTGTCAAGTAAAAATAAGAAATGAGAAAGAAGAGAGATACAAAGGCTGAAATAATGAGAAAGTTTTAATTTATTTGTTTGTTTGCTTGTTTGTTTGGTGTGTGGAGGAGGCCACATTCATGATTGTCTTGCTTGGATGAGGGCAATTTTCTTAGAGTTATTCCTGCCATCTTGCCAAGGCATGGGGTTGTCATCATCCTGGCATTTCTGATGGCACTAAAGAGTTTCATTTCACAGTACCTGTATTATGTAAGTCATAAAGAAATCAAAGAGTATAACATGTTGCATATAACATTAGCTTAGATAGCAACTGATGAACATTTTTATACACGTGAACCTTATCCCTAAGAGTACAAAATATGATTGTTACATGTTGCCACATTCTTCAGGGTGAGACCGGAGCATGAGAATGGATCAATAGTTTTAACGCAAAATTTATGAATTGCCTTTGATGTTTTAGCTATGAAGAATCAGTGATAGCCATCAGAAAATAATTTATACTCAATCAAAAGCATTAGTCAATTAATAAGTAGATCAAGAAGGCACAATATGATTCTTGCATTCTTATCTGAGTAAACTGGGTGTTTTCTTGGCTGGTACTGTGGTCCTGCCGTTAGATACTGGGGGACACCCGCGTTGTTCTTCACACTTGGCCCTCATCTTACTCAACTTATTCCTCGCTTCACTGTCTTTCAGCTGTATAGCTCCATGGACTTTGGCCGAAGATGGCAACTCATGCACGAGCGCATCACACCCAACAGGTTTTACTGGTAAGCACCTTTTGTGTACTCCGCACCTCTAGGATAAAGAAAAAAAGTGAGACAATGGAGTGGCCTCAACCACTCTGGGCACTGGCAGCTATGGGAGACAAGTGACTTTGAGCTCTTTGCTACTCACAGAGAAGTTCATGGACCAGCAGCACTGACTTGTTAGAAGTGCAGAGTCTGAGGCCCTGGCATGAGTTATGGAATCAGAACATGATTCCTTGGCATTTCTTGCGTACATCAACATTGTTAAGCACTGAACTAGTGAAGGCTTGTCACCAGGTACTCTTAGATAAATTACCAAGCGCTCCTCATTTGGGAATTGTACATATTTTATGAACGGCTACAGACAACTGTCCCAAAGACTTCCTCCAAAAAACAACTTCTACTAATTTTTTCTCTTTTCATAAAAAATTTCTATGGTAATTTTAGATTTATAACTGTTCAATTTTAAATTCCAGACTTGTGATCTGTGTTAAGATAGTGAAGTCTCTGACTCTGAAGAAGCTTGCCAAACCTGAAGCTATTGTAGAATCTTTTCTTATGTTACCTCTAATAAATATCTTAGAACTCTCTCCACAGGACATATATTGTAAAAATTGCCATTAGTGAATTCATGTTTTGAACAGGAAATTAGCCCTTCTGTCTAATCAGAAAGTGTTTTTATTAAGTAATGTTCCTTTAATCATGCATACTATTTACCATATTAAAGCTAATTCAGTGTCCATTTGTCTTATACAGTTCCCTGTAATCATGAGATTCTTCGATCTTGCTTGCTTCAGCAGAAGCAATAAAGAAATAGAAAAGAGAAAGCCTAGAGCAACATATATAATACATTAAATCATATGCTTAATTAAAAGTGAAAACAAAATTAAAACACTTGAAAGTAGTATCTATTCACAACTTATTTCAAGTATCTTCCAATTTCCCTTAGAAAGTCACACCCTTGTCATTTGTGCCCTATGTAACATCTAGATAAATTGGAGATGTGGGGATGACACTGACAAGTACTTTGGACATGTGCACAGTCACACTAGCAAAGCTGCGATGAACAGTTCTCCTTTGTATTCACAAAATTATGTCCAGAATTTAAAACAATAGTTGCCCATGCATACAATGGCAACCCACCAAGTCCTACTATGCACAGTTCAGTGGTGATAGAAAACAGAAATGAATTGCTTTTGACTCCATACCTGGCCTATCCTTCCGTTTTTGCCTTTTGCAGACCAAGAGTTATTTCATCCGTAACTCTTATTATAACTATTATTTGGTCTGTCCTTGGAACTATTAATCTTTTGCAGTAGAGTAAGGCAGAAAAAGGAAATATTTGTTCCACGGATACTCTAGCATGATAGGATACCTTTGTTCAGTGAAAATGGGCCAATTTCTCAAAATGCCATTATTCAAGAAAAGAGGAAAAAAAGCCCTCTGCTGTTTCTGGAATAAACTTGAAATGGGAAGGCAGTTGGCTAAGGAGGGAAAATGCAGAGTGGATGGCATGAGTGGACAGAAGGACATGCAGGGCATGTACTCATACATGAGTGGATATTAGCCATAAAATATAGGATACACATGCTACACTCCACAGACCCAAGGAAGCTAAACAAGAAGGAAGGCACAAGAGAGGATGCTTGAATCTCACTTAGGAGAAGGAATAAAGTAGTCATAAGAGGTGGATGGAGGGAGGGTCCTAGGTGGGAGAGGGGATGGGAAGAGAATTGTGAGGAGAATGGGGATTCAGGATCTGGTGTGGGGAGGGACAGGAGGGATGGCCAGGGGGCCATAGGTGTGAATGAAAATCTACAACTGATAGGGGTCAGGAGGCAGGGGCATCTCCAGGAAGAGACAGAGACCTGGGATAGGGGAGGAGCCCAAGAATCAACCTGGGTAACCTTAGCTGTGACTCACAGCATTGCGCAAATGGAACCTGCAAAGGCCACATCCTGTAGCCAGGCAGGAGCCCCAATGGAGCGATAGAGATACTGACTCACCCACAAAACTTTTGACCCCAAATTTATCCTGTCTACAAGAAATGCAGGAATGGGGGATGAAGAACATTTTCCTACTTTTGCAGAGTCAGAGTAGGATGTTCCAGTTGCTTCCCCTCTGCTCCCTTCTTCTGTGGAACAGACAGAATAAATCCCCAGGTCCTGATAATTGTGTTTCATCTCTCTTCCACTCTGTGCTTCTTTCATATATGCCCCCATGGGGAAATATAAAAGTTAGTGCCCGTGCCAGCCAGCCAAGTGATAGCTGAGCGTTTCATTTTTGCAATTATCACTTCTCTTCTTCTGATGTGTAATTGCTGTGATTATTCTTTTAGGTGTCATAGGAGTCACGGAGGAAGAGCTCCTAGTTTTCTGTCTGGGTTTTTTTTTTCCACCAAAGATAGAAGCCAAGGTTATGTATGGCTTTTAGCCACTTGTGTTGAAGGCACATGATTGGTGTATGGAATAGGCATATCTTTTACCCCTTTGAGAAAATTCAAATTATGTATTTCTCTGGTTAAAAAGGCAAAGTTTGGTCTTAGTGTGTTTTATACATACGTGCAGTGGGAAAAGGGTTTGTTTTGCAGTTGTACAGGGTCACTGAAAGGAGACTATTTGAATATGGAGAGACTTGATGGCTTCAGACCTCTACTTCAGATATTTAATTTGTGCAGTATAACTCTGCAACTTAAAGTCACTAGCAAGTACTAGTAAATACTGTGTTTATTAAACATTTGTAGAGGATGACCCATAAGCCATTTATTGTTTTGCTGGTACATAATTGTGAGTCCTATGTCTGATGGGGCTGTGTGCTCATGGGCATTTGATAACAGTTCAATGGATCTATTTACAACCCAGAATCCATACTGTAAGCCCAATGTTATTTTTACCACTCTTCATTATCATTCTTATGATGTAACAAAAATAAAACCAAACAAGGAGATGTTCTAAAGTTATTTCCTCCCCCGCTCCTGGGTGTGGTATTGAGGGTGCTAGGGCACACTGGTGAGAGGACACATGGTATAAACAGACACTGAAGGAAAAGTCAAGGACACTTTTACCTTGTAGTTTTTAGACACAGGATGATTGCATAGTACATAAGAAATATTCTCTAAATATAGCTACTTATGACGTGGGTATTTGCAAATGTCTAAGGGGTAGATTTTTATGAATGTGTCTTTACTCATGCCTCTTTCAGCCAATGAAAGCAGAAGCTTAGAGAGAAATCTGGGGGCAGAGAAGGCCTATTGTATTCCAGAGGTGATTTCTACCCAAAGTGCTTGCTACAGAGCTGGCTATTGGACTGTTCAAGAACCTGCTCTGTGAATTTCATTAGCTGAGCCCTCCATGTTGGTGGGGTAGTGCAGGTCATGAGACATAATATTTATTAGTATGCATAATACATGCCTCCATAATTAAAAAAGATTAACTATATCAAAAGAGCTCACCTAGGGATCTTTTGATGCAGGATGATGTAGCCATCAGTCATGCTTCAGGAAGAGAGACAACTGACTCAAAAGCCCTGTGTTTACGGGCTATCCATTCATTCATTTGACACCTGACCATTCTGTAATCTCTGGGCCTTCACAGTGCTTGCTCCCTGCTCATCTCTCCAGATGCTCCAGAAATGGGAATTTACAAGAGCACATGAAGAGAAGTATCTTAATGTTCTCTCTCCACTCTTCTTAGTCGCTACATGTTATAGAAGATTTACAGTCAGGTGGAAAATTTGCCTGCTGGGTTTTCATTTTCTGTTGTTTAATTCCACTGAGCCATGATTGATTCTCATGGAAGATGCTGAACAAATAGGTACCTTATGCAGAGGAAGGATAGTTTTTTGTTTGTTCATTTGTTTGTTTGTTTTGTTTTGTTTTCTACTCATCTAATGTTACCACTTGTAGCTCACAGCTTCATCTCTATGGCCCTGCACTTTTTCTGGGTGTTCACCCTCTGTGGGTGTCTTCTTAAATGGTAAGTGGAAAGAATAGAAAATCAAAACAGTCCCCTCCTGCTATGTGCATCCAGGTGTGCTAGTAAAGTATTCTTTAGGGGAGGGACAATGAGATGGAAAAAACAGATTTTTAGCATTTTAAAGCTTGTCCTTCAAATAATTACTCAAACCACACATTTTTTATTATTGTTGTTGTTGCTTGCTTATTTGTTTTAGTTTTACATTCCACTTATGTCATATAACAATATGAGCTCATTTACAGCTAATTTTCTTCCTCCTCATAGCAGGCAGCCTTCAGTGTGCCTCTATGCGTTGATTTCTGCCTTATGGTATATTGTCATTCCTCCCCTTAAGTGAAGGCTTCATTTAGTGAAGGCTTCATTTAGTGACTTTTTAGTGAGTATAACATGGAAGAGGTGATAAGAGTTTTCTGTGGAGATTCTAGTATAAGAGGACAGTGATTTTCATGGGTGTACCCTCATGTGAAGTCATGGTGTTCTTTGGTACTTTGAGGAAGGCTATATGCCAACTGAAGGATGTTCCCCAGTTAGTAAGGAACTAGGCTGCCAGCTGAACAGTTTAATGCTAGCTTGAAGATAAATGCTAATTTAAGACATGCAAATGAGCTTGAAAGTAGATTCCTTCACTAACCAAGTTTTTATTCGAGGCAGAAATCCTGGCTAATACTTTGAGAGAAACTCATTGGAAGCTCTTTGTGCATGGTTTCCCAATCCTGAACCACAGAAACAGTCAGTTGAATATTTATTGCTTTTAGCATCTACCTTCAGTGATTTGCTGCACACAAATAGCTAGCCAGTTACTGTTTGAGTGTGCATTTTGGCTATAACTGTAGACTTCTGCTCACATACACTGTCATGCAGTTCTACACTACTTGTATCTGGCACTAGATCCTCTTTGATATCAAACTCGATGTTGCTCTGCCAAGTTTTTAGCTCTGGTTTTACCACACAGAAGTATATCTATGTGTGGGTGTTCTGATTGCCTGATTCTCTGACTCCGTGGTGTTTGAAGTTTAGTTGACAGACTCCAGAATTCTGTCCTCAGTCTGAACGACTCATTTACCATAGTAAGACTGTCTTCTATCTTATATTGTTTTACATTTGACAGCATGATTAAAATGTTTGGATAATATTTTTGATTGTCTGTGTATATATATGTATACATATGTGTATATATACACATACAAATATATGTACACACACACACATATATATGTACACATACACACACACACACACACACACACACACACACACACACACACACACACACATATATATATATATATATCTCCCATTTAAGGAAGTACTAATTTCAGTTAAGACACAAGAATCTCATTTATCCATGTTAGAGACACCCATCTTAGTCATATGACAGGTGTGATATGAAAATGTGGGAGAATCAAGAAGTGAAACCAGGGAATAAATGCCTTAAGATCAGGTGCCTGGAATGAATACTGTAGCCTGTCATCTAAACTTGAACTCTATTGATCTCACTGTTGTAGAACAGTTCTCAACCTGTGGATCCTGATCCCTTTTGGGGTAACATATCAGATATCCTGCATATCAGATAGTTACATTATGATTTATAACAGTAGCAAACTTACAATATTGCAGTAACAACAGAATAATTTTACGGTTGGGGGTCGCCACGACAAGACCTGGATTAAAGGGCCTCAGCATTAGGAAGGTTGAGAAGCACTATCTTAGAATGTAGCCTACATCTTGCTTCAAAACTAGTCTCTTTATATTCAGCTACAAGCTCATTTTGAGTGTAGATGACGATTCCTGAAGAACTAACTGCCAAGTCATCCTTAAGCCATTAATGCATTATCCCTGACAGAGACAGAGTTAAGGAATGGGCAGGATGCCTTGAGATTGCTTCCTGGAAAAAATCAAGATCTTTTCAAACAAAGTTAACATTATAGGCTGAATTTTTGATGCTGTCTCCGAGTGTGCCTCCACAATTTTGCAAACATAGTCATTTGCAATCTCAAGTAATGGGATTTAGGCATCAACCTGATAGAAGAGATCAGATTTAGAGGCCTGTTGCAGAGCAGAGTATGCCACAAATAATATTTAATTCAGCTCTCCATTACATATTTAAAATGGTGCAGCAATTTAAAAATACATTATATTCAAAATAATACATGCAAGGTCAGGAAGGGAGATGTGGAATCTTGGCTATACAAGAACTAAACAAAATGCAGTGCTCAAAAGATAGATATTGTAGTCAGCTCGTATCCTGAGGAATAGAGCAGAAACACTGTCACAAAGAGTAGTGCCTTTGATGACTGTAGTTTTCCTGGAATCTTATAGCTACTGCAGTGCTCGCAGGCTACATGGAGAAGCTGAGAATGTCAGTGGCAATGAATTCTTCAGCAGTTCTATGAGCAGGGAACAGATCCAGAAGGAAATATAGAGAGAAGAGAAAGATATGAAGCCGAGCATCTCAAGCTCAATGTAAAGGACCAAAGGTATTTGGACTGTTTACACTGCAGGCTCTGTACCAGGTTGTAGGTGTAAGTAACTACCTCCTTTTCTCACTAAGGACATCTGAGTGTTTGATTCCACTTGGTCTAGAGCCATATGTTAAGTCTAACAACATGGGATAGAACATGCCAGGGACTGTGAGTCTTAAACAGCACACAGATAGTTCCTTTTCACAGTTCTACAGGCTGAAGTCTATGGAGTACCAACATGGCTGTCTTTGGTAGGCACACTCTTCTAGCTCATAGAGAGGCATCCTCTCTAAGTTTCTTCAGGTAGCAGGGGAAGCATATAAGCTGATTGTTCTTCTTCTAAATGAGCTTATTACGTATGGTGGAGTCCATCCTCCATATGTAATCAGCACTCCAAGCCCTGCCTGCAACTGCTATCTCATCGGGCTTGGGCTTTGGCATGAGTACTTGCATGACACAATTTGGTCCATAATGGAGGGTAGAGCATGAAGGAGCTTGGAGAAGAATCAAAAAAATTCTACAGAAAGATGTATCAAGAAAACTCCTGCAGTGGAAGTGAAGAGCAAACACTAGAACCAGAGAAATCAGTCTTTAATAGACAAATGAATCACCTTTAAAAACTTTTCTTTTTTCTTGTTGTAGACATAATAAAGCTTTTGTAGAGATTTCAAGAACAGCAGGAAAATTAAAAACGACACTGTTTCCCAAATAAAACAAAAAAAAAACATATGTGTCTTCTGTACAGTATAATATAAACTATATTTAAGTTTCTACCAGAGTTGTCCTATTGCTTTTTATAGATTGTTTTATCTTGTTAGAGTAAAATTGAATACATTTCTTTACAACCTCCCATTCTTCCTAAACATAATTTAAAACTTTCATTGTGTTTAATTGGGGGCTAAATAACAATTTAATAATTATTTGTCATTATATTGATCTTGTTTCTGCAGTTTTACTCTTAAAGAAATCATTATAATGTTTTGAAAACCTCAAAGTAATTACCTTAGCATTTATTATTATTTTTCATAATGGATTATTTTAAAAAAATATATATGTATATGCCAGTTTGGACCAGTTTTTACTCTATCAAGACATCATTTTATTGTTTCTTATGAAAATAAATTTTAAAAAATAATTAAATCTAATATGCAAAAGTAGATTTTCTTTGTTTTAATTTTCATTTCTTATCAGACTGGCAAGTTTGGATTATTTTCATGTATTTATTACCTCTTGTATTTTTCCTCTGTGGCCATCTGTCCTAGTTCTTGCTTTGCCGTGGCTGCTTTCATGTATCGTTTCTCCTTTTCGTTCACTATGGTCTGAAATTTATTCTTCAGCTGTTAATCATTTTATAATTTTTAGCTTATTATTTTAGTTGAAATATCTCCTCAAATGTTTCCATTTCTCCCCTCAGAAGGTCTCCCGTTACTCTACTTTTAGATTGTGCTGTGACCTGTTCCCGTAGGCACATTCATGGGTGTTATTTTTAAATTTTGTAGGATGCGATAGGCAGTGCATGACATAAATAGGCTGGGCCATCATCTACATTATGGATTAGAAAGCTTCTACTAACAATTAAGTATTTCATCCTATGACCGTACAACAATTTAATAATTTAATACATGGTCGTGTTGATGTATATTGTAATGAATTACAACATTTTAATTATGTTAAGTAAAATAAAGTATAAGGAACATCTTCCTAATTAATTATGTATTAATATACTATGCTGTTTGCCTCTGGTAGGGGAAGCCATTGCCAGCGGTAAGGGACTGAGGTTGCTGATGTTTTTCACCTGTGCTCTGGAGCCAAGCTGTGTTTAGGATGTGTATCTCTGTTTATGATGAACCCAATTTCTGTCAGTGTGAATCTTTTCTCGGATCTTAATAATGTAGGGATAGAGCACTAATGTTTTTTCTTGGGTTGGGGGGGCATAATATTTTAATATTGAAGTTAAAATTTTGATTATAATTTGGAAGTTAATTGGAAAATTAAACAAAAATGGTTATGTTTTATAATCAAAAGTTTTGGTTTTCATAATTATTTAATTTTTTAAGATTATAATATAATTAGATCAGATCTCCTTTCCATTTCCTCGCCTGAAACTTTTTCATGTACCCCTTGCTCCCTTTCAAATTCATAGCCTCTTTTTTCTGTAGTGATGTGTGTGTCCACAAATGTGTATATGTGTGTGTATGTGTGTGTTAGTATGTGTTAGTATATGTGTGTGTTAGTATGTATTAGTGTATGTGCGTGTGTTAGTTTGTGTTAGTGTATATGTGTGTGTTAATTTGTGTATGCATGTTAGTATGTGATAGTGTGTGTTAGCTAGTATGTGTTAGTGTGCATATTCTTAAATAAACAAATACAGCCTGTTCAGTGTGTATAATGTTGCTTGTATGTATATGATTTCAGGGCTGATCATTTGGTATTGGATAACCACTTGATATGCTCTTCCCTGGTAAAGACTATTTCTTCTTGTAGTATCCTTAGTTGCCTTTCTTTCTTCCTCTCTCTCTCTCTGTCTCTCTCTCTCTCCCTTCCTTCCTTCCTTCCTTCCTTCCTTCCTTCCTTCCTTCCTTCCTTCCTTCCTTCCTTCCTTCCTTCCTTCCTTCTTTCTTTCTTTCTTTCTTTCTTTCTTTCTTTCTTTCTTTCTTTCTTTCTTTCTTTCTTTCTAGGGTTGAGGCCTTGTGGATTTTCCTCCATCCGCATTTTCAGGTTTATTAGTATCTTTCTTGTTCAGCTCCTATTTATGCAGCCATCTTGTAGGACTTCACAGTATAGTTTCTAACAATTTTTGGAGCAAACTCCTTGTTCTTCTGGCTCTTAACAGTCTTTCCCACCTCTTTAAATATCTATGACTTTTCTTACTCAGTTATGTGCTAAAATGAATTAGAAATCATCTTATGAACTTCCCTAAGCTTAGTAGTTTTATGGCTACTTGATACAAACTAGAGTTATTTTAATGGCGGAAACCTCAGTGGAGAAAATGCTTTCTTAAGAACCAGGTGTAAGCAGTTTTTAAATCAGTGATTGATATGGGAGAGCACAAGTCATTGTGTGTGGTGCCAGCTCCAAGCTGTTGGTCCTGGGTTCTATATGAAAGCATCCTGAACCAACCATGGGAAGCAAGCCAGTAAGCAGCACCACTCCATGGCCTCTGCATCAGCTCCTGCCTCCAGGTTCCACCCCTATTTGAATTCCTCTCCTGACTTCCTCCATTGGTGGACTATGATCTGAAAGTAAGCCAAATAAACCATTTTCTCCTCAATTTGCTTTGGGTCATGGTGTTCCATCACAGCAATGGAAACCCTAACTAAGACATTTCCAAATCTCCCACTTTCAATAAAACATTAATGAGGATACTGATTAGAATTAAAACAAAGAATTTCAGTTCATTTAAAAATATCAAATCATTTCTTAATATCCAAGTTTTACTTTTGACTACTGTGCGTGTCTGTCTCTTTTATTCAGATTCTGTGTTTATAAAAAAAAGCTACACAATTTTTCATGTCAACTCAATATAATTTTACATAATGTTATTGCTATGCAGTTGCACTTCTGATTTTGATATTTTTGCATAAACTGTCTTCAGATTGACGGGAATGACCTGGATAGGTAATCTATTGAGATTGCTCTGAGGAAGAAAGTCTCAGGTTAGTCTGGTATGGCTAGCAAGGGCAGGCAGCTTGTGGGAGACAGAAGTAATTAGAACAAAGGTGAGCTCACAACATGTTGGAGAGTATTGTTTGAATGGGAAGTGTTCCCCATAGACTTATGGACTTGAACAACTGGTCCCTAGCTGGTGGTGCTGTTTTAGGGGGTTGTAGAATTTTGGGAACTATGGTCTAGCTAGTAGAAGTGGGTCTTGGGGAGTAGGCACTGGGGGGACAAATAATAACCTTTTCTGGGTCTTGCCTGTGCTTTCTGATTTGTGATCTTTTCACACTTCAAGTTCAACTCCAACCACCAGGGATGCAGCTGACTGATGCTACTGTCATATATTCCCCATCTTCCTGTACTGATAACCCTGAAAAGTGGGAACCAAAATAAGTGACAGCTCCCCAAGGTTATTCCTTTGAGATAATTTGTTACTGAGACCAGAAAATGGCTACCACAGAGAACAGTTTGTAGACTGACTGCAAAGGGCTTCCAACCTTCTGTGCTTAGAACATTTTGAGATGGTTAATTGTCTTATACTTTAAATATACTTAGCCAGATCCCATGTCATGAGCTTCCAAGTTCCAGTTGTGACAGCCTTATCATCTCTGAAGACACTGCCAAATATTCTCCAAGAGGAAAGGTATTTTATTCTTCCCTGAGTCTTGCCTGGAGACTCAGTTTATTGGAGGTGGAGGGGAGAAAATTATTGCTGAGGATCACTGAGACATAAAGCTGAGGAAGTAGACCAAATGCAGATTGTGCTGTGCCTCTCAAATGCTAGGGAATGCTATGGACTTGTTTCCCTGGTTAATGGAGAATATTCATCTCTTGGGCAGAGGAATGGCATGCTATTCATATTTTATGAAGATTTATTAGTATTTGGTTCTTTATAGAGATACTCGGGTGTGCTTTCTGTGTGCATCTCTGTCAATGGAAGATGCTGATTTTTTTTCCCTCATGATAAATGTTAATCTTCTAAGGCATTCTGATCCCAAGCTCCCTTCTCCATCAAAGTGTTAGAAAACTGTAAACTTTACAAGTATGCATTTCAGACCGGTCAGGTGTTTTCCCAGGTAAAACACTTGCAGTCATAACACATGAGGATGAGATTTCTAATCTGTAGAACCCATATAAAGCTGGACACATCCCTGTGATCACATAACTCTTATGCCAAGATGGGAAATGTGAGTCCTGCAATCACCCTGCCTCTGTCTCTGTCTGTCTGTCTCTCTCACACACACACACATAGTTAAGGAAATAAATGATAAATTAAACATATATACCTCATACACATTTACTTTTAAAGGATATTTTTTGTCCATATTGAAACAGTAGCATTAAAAATTTTTATTAAAGACAATCATTTTAACACAGCACTTTAATTAGTTTGTCTTCTAGTTCTGTACACCTGAAAATAAATTCTCTGAAAATTATAGTTAGAGCGCATTGTTATTATGCGTCTTTTAAAAAGTTGCACCTAAACCTAGACAGTTTTATGCATGCATGGCATTCATGCAGATAATTTGGGTGGTGGCAGAATAGTCCATTGAACTGATACATCCCCATTTTTATGGAAGGGTTAATATGGAATTTGAGGTGGAAAGGACTGTGAGAGACTCTTTGCTCTAATGACTTCCACCACAGTGCTCTTGGAAGCTCTCTCCAGGGTCTGATAAACTGTTCCTGAGACAATTGCAGCTCAGAGAAGCCTGTGGGGTATGCAATGAATAGCTCCCGAGCCCCATTTTTTCTCCAGCCAGAATTACCCAGATTCTTAATTTGTTTTATATACCGTGCTTCAGCATAAGATTTCCTTTAAAGACAAGAGACCCCTCATTAAAGATGAAGATAATATGGGGGTTTCTGGGAGAGGTTGTGGAAGAGGAGGGTGGGTAATAGCAAAATACAATGCATGAAATTCCTAAAGAACTAATAAAATAGAGCTATGTGAAAAGAAGTAGATGAAAAGTCGGTGAAATATGTGTATTTTCACTGCGGAGTTTCATTCTGTGGATGGCATCTATGGGTAGGGTGTTCTTCACATTCTCACCTCAATGCTCTGTACGCCATGCCGAAATGTCTATTTCCACTTTGATGGTATAAATGCTTGCCGGACTCAATTCACTCTGAGGGTGATGTAAAGACAGCACCCGGGACCCATAGCTCTCTCAGTGGAGCACTGTGGTCTGGTAAGACCATCTGTCTACAGTCAGATGGACAGGCTTTTAGAAGTTTGAACACTAATCAGCAGAAGTCGGCAAGGGAGCACGAGAGGCAGTGGAGGTGGGAGCCATTATTCTTAGCATGGTGATTGCTTGACAACCCTAGTTTGTCTTATTCATAGGTGGGCTCCTGAACGAGGATGTTCTCTCAGGTAGTTAGACATTGTCTTCTATCAGAAGCCTGCTTCTCAAGCGCGGTGCTTTTCTTCCTCTATACATACTTGTCTATTTGTAAATCTAATAACTCAAAATAATGCCATCTTGTTCACCTTTGTTACGAAACCCATGTTGCTGCTCCCCAAATCAGGAAATACTCTTCACCTTTGAGCATCTCATCCTCATTTGATCTTTAGAAAAAACAAAAAAACAAAACCATGAGTGATAGATTAAGGCCTTTCTTTGCCTTTCCCATCTCTCTGATGATGAGTCCTGTCATAACCGGCGTTGTCCAACCTTTAACTGTGCAGTATTGCAGAAAGCTGTTGAGTAATTTGGGCAGCACTGTTACAACGGAGGCAGAGAGAAGGGCGATAGAGTGATCCCCTGGGGAAATCCTTGTTCTGCCCACTCAGCAGTTTGGATAGAGGCATTGAGATGGAAACATTGAAAGGTCAGATGTGTAACCAGTGTGATCTATAAAAAGGCACCCATCTATGCAGTAATTGCTAAAGAGGAGACCCAAGGTGCTGGTTTTCTTTTCTAAGTGGGATGGCTCTGTACTTATCCAAGTAGTTCTGGGAATGAGAGACCCTACTTCACACACCTCTTAATATCACTCTCTTCATTTGTTAAGTGTCATTTAAGAAAGTAACTGTGAATAACAGTTGTCTTTCAGAATCTATGGAGCCAATGATCCTGTATATAAAATACCATAATGCTTACTTATAACATCTTTATTAATATTTTCTATACTAAATAATATTAGTACAAGTATTAATAGATAATAATACCAGTATTATTAGAATACTAAATAATTTCTAGATTACATCTAATATCTAGGATAATGATAATATAATAAAACTATATTGTTTTAGAGAATAATGTTATCAGCATTAATAATAATAATAGAACTGATACATAATCAGTACAGATGCAGTTTTCTCCTGCACATGGTTAGTTTGAAGTTGATTAAGTCTCTGAATTCAGAACTGGTTAGCTGTTGAGCAAAAGACTGGAGTTTATACCCTGTTCTCCCCTAGAAGAAATTGAGCACACACATTTTATGAATGGAAAGAAATATTTTCTTCTTTTCTTTTAGACTCTCTTATTTTGGTTTCAACATTTGATTATATTTATTAGGACTAATCTAGAACTGAGAGGAACTCAAATTAAGAAGAGAAAATCCATGGTCCCCGTGGGTAGCAAAAAGGAAACTTGAAGAAGAACCAAACCTTTGTTTTTCTTTCTCATTGTACTTACACCACAGGGTTTCTCATAGGTTTCATGAGCTTTTTGATGCCCCATTTGTAAGCTTCCCAGGCCTAGGTGGAAGCTCTCAGACTCAGTCTCAGCTCTCATCCTCAAAGTCTCATCTTTTGCAGCCTAGTTGTTGATCTTTCACAGATGGTGTTGGGAGACTGTCTTCCATCTCTTCAACAGTCAACCATAGCCTTGTTTATCAGGCGGTGTTCAAGGAAGCGCTTGTAGCATATTGACCTGAGCTACCTGTGGAAATGCAGGTTACTGAGCCCTACCTAGAAATTCCAAATTCTCTAGGATTAGACCTGAGCTTCAGGAAATAAGGTCCCATTCTTTAGCAGATTTAATTTGGGCAGCCCGAGAAATTGGCTCGAAGGTCATTTTAAAAATCAAGGATACAAGTTGGTAGATAATCAGCTGTTCCTACTTGACTAGTACAGACTGAATCCTCATAACTACAATCCTGTTCCTTTCTGGAAGCTCCTGAAATCTATAGTCAAAGACATTTTCCCCCCAAACCAATAAAGAAATTGTCACCTCCAGGCAATTTAAAAAATTGCATATACTCCTACTCAATGAGGTAACATACGTAAGTGTGCTCTGAAAATTTCAGAGGGTTATTAAAATGTTCTGTATCAATAAAATGTAAGACACTATTAAAAGAAAGTATATAGTTGTTTTGAACCCATGGCATGAATAAGGTTATTGATTTCATCTTGATATGTTTAGATGTAGTTACTAGGAATTACATTTAAGAGACAGTTTTGAGCTCCAACTCTGAAAAATGCATGCATACAAAGAAATTTAAAGGACCAACAATCTTGTAGATGAGTTGATGCTCCAGTCTCCAACTCAGTTTGAAATTATGCAAACCATTGTCAGATAGCTTTATGATGTCTTCCCCTGTGTACAGTAGTCACTTCCTTTGCCCCTCAGCTTAGGATCTATCCTTGTGACTTTCTTTGGATAAATTCAGAAATGTGAGAGTTGAGCATGTCTCTCTTATCTGGGACTTTGTAGCCACAACTGCCACACCCCAAGCTCCATAGTAAACCCATGGAGCATAATTAAGCTTTTCCACTGTGAAGATCACGCTCTTCTATACCCAATAAATGAAGCAGGGCATCCCCTCATGCTCAGTCAACAGAAGCCAACCCCTCAGCTGGCTCTTTGATTTGACAGATAGCAAAATGACCAACAGTTGCTTTAAACTATTGCACAATCGAGTATGGTTTACATTATACAACCAAGGCTGTAAAGATGATGCAGCAAAACAAAGGCGTTGAGACAAGTGGACAAATTTTGGGGGAAAGGGTGATCAGTTCTGGGAATAAAGTACATCCTGAGAAAGCAGGGCCAGAAGGTTGTATTAAAGCAGTGCCCAGGCAGAGCGGGCATTTGAGAGACTTGAAAGGTTTTGGTTTCTGGAGTAGAGTCTCTGTATGCTTGTGGTTTCTCTGATGTGATGGGTGGTGGTAGACATTTCAAGAGAAGGAAGAAGAAGCAGAGCCTCAGGAAGAGAGTGCATGAGATGCATCCAGGAGGCTGTTAGCATGCCAGTCTGTCTGGAAATTCAGGGTGACTTCCCATGAGAGAGGAAGCTGAGAAGGCTGGGAAAGATTAAAATAATGGCCCTACAGTTTTCGATGTCAGACTGAAGAGGTTTGCATTATGACATGGACCACTGAGGGGTTTTCTGCTTGGGTGGACCATGCTCCGGACTGACCTTTTGTGGAAATTCATTCTTACAGCAGGAGCAAAGGCAAATCTCAGGAGGAGCTGGGGCCAACAGGGGCCAGTTCAGAGGCCTATAGCCTGGGGTGATGAATTCCAAAAGGAGACAGGCACTCTGAGAAATTCTAGAAAATGCACTCTGTCTGCAATTAAAAATGTCAAAGGACCTTGTCTTACAGAAAAGTAGTTCAATTTCTCCTCAGATCCCAGAATGTTGATATTAGAAAGGGTAAAATGTAGACACGAGTTCTACTGGGAATTAAGTCAACAAGGCAAGGGGACCACAGTTTACAGACTTTACAGATACATTTTTAAACAAAGACTCCAACTCAGCATACTCTTTACACGGTTCTTGGAAAGTGTACTCTAGACTAAGTTGTGATTTTCTCCAGTGTAAGAAGGCACTGAAGAAAGTTCCCGGAGTGGATTTTTATCTGTGTGTTTTGGGGGCTGAAATGAGTAACAGTAACACTGTTCTTTTGGCAAATAGACTTTGGAGTAGAAAATAGTATGTACCGGGGATTTACTGGGGCCTCCTGGGAATGACTGTCTATTTGAGGGGCATGGGGGGAAGCAGCGGATCAAAGAAAAGAGAGCTGCTTTTAAGGGATAATAGGAGACCTCTTGGAAGCTTGTTCCTGAAGTGTCCTCCAGAGAGAACCTTGAACTAAGGGCTTAGGTCTTTATATTTTCACAAAGACCTGCAATACATTGTGGGCAGCCATCTGGGGAGGAGTGTGAATTTACCCAGTCAGTGACATTGACTGCAGAAATGTCCCATAGCCTAATCATCTACTCTCATATCAACTGTGAGCGGGGAACGCCTGGAATACAGGGTGATATATACATTGTTGTGCTTTCCAATGAGTTATATTGTATTAAACAAGGTGCTAATTTCATTAAAGACATTACTGTCATCGTCTGCACACACAAGCATGCAGGATGATGTAGTGGCCCAGTGAATGGGGTTGACCACTGATTGTTCAGGTTTGCATTATAGTTGTGCCACAGGGTGAGCTTGGACCCCCCTCCCACGGCCCCTCTTCTTCATGTATAAAATGGAGATGGCAAAAATAATTTATCTCACAGGGGTGTGTCATTATACAAACTAGAAAATAGCAGGGCTTGCTTGTGAAGTAGAAAATAGTGGGCTGGGCTTTTTTTATTTTAAAAAATGCTATTGTCAAGTTTAATCACTAGTGTTTGTGGGTGGGTTGGCCAGACAACTGTCTAACACTCTCCATGAGAGAACAGAAGCAGAAAGCAAAGTAATAGGCAGGAAGATAATGGCAGGAGGGGGCAGAGGCTGTCAAGTTCCAATGGTGCCCTCCCCAGTAAGGGCTAATGTTGTCATTAGAAAGAATAAAACCTTAGCCAGTCACAACTCTATTCTTTTAGTACTGGAACGATTATTGTAGGCACCCAATGAAGCCCTGTGATTTGGTTTCACTCCTGTCTATGCCATGCATTTGTTTTTTCTTTCAGCCTCACCACTGTGCCAGGACCCCATGAAGCACTTTTTGACGGAAATGACAATCTTTTAGGCTCAGAGACCTACCTTGGTTCTGCAAAAGAGCTTGTTGCCCGAGGGCATGATTTTGAACTGGGAAGTGAGTGAAACCAGACAGAAAGAACAGCCAGGGAGGCAGCCATGGAGAACCATGCTGTTGTATGCCATTAATCACTAATTGCTAAATGATTTTATTATATGGCAGCCATAAAATATCACTTGAGGTTTTACAGCCAGTTCTAGCTTTAAGAAAACAATTCCTTATGTCAAAATGACTATTAAATTAAGTGATTCCATATTAAACATCCCGTGCACTGTGGTGATTGATGAGACTGTGGAAGGAATGAGACCGTTTCCTTCCAGCTGCTCACAGGAAATCAACGGCCATTTCTCCAAAAGACATCGACCTTGGCTACCTAAGAAGTATGCTGGTTTCTAAGGAACACATGGGTTTTTAGAGTTGGGAGTTTTGGGAATAGACCCAGAACCCTCATTTTACAGATAAGGAAACTGAGCCTCAAAGATACAATGTGATTCACTTAGAATCTCTATGTCTGCCCTGTCATGTTGCCCTTACTAGTAATTCTATGTTCTCTATGATTTCCAGCCATCTTTTCTGTCCTGGTTTCATAAAAGACAAATTAAACTTTGGTGAACTCTTTTGCTCACAGCTTTGAACGTCATCACCTCTGAGATAAGGTGTGGTGTTTTTCAGTTTCAGTTGCATCCACTGTCCAGGCTTTGCTTCCTCATGTGACAAATGAAGGTAGACCCTGTAAATCAAGTAATATGTCTTGACCTCTCAATGTGCTTTTACCAACATTTACACCCTTAAACTGGAGCACCACGGAGATGGCAAATATGCACCAGCCACTGTCATTTCTATCAGAAAACTTATAGTCAGTCTAGGATCTTCACCTATAGTCACCTTGATCTTCAGGTGTCCAGTGCCCCATTGTATACCTGTGTGATACAGATAATCAGAGCAATAGATAATAAGAAGCCTTGTCTATCGGTGTCCCCATCAATGGTCTGGCATAGTGAGACCTTTCAGGAGGAGATACTCATAGCAGTAGCAGAGACTGAAGGCTCGAAGTCAGAAGTAAGCATCATTATCATTTGGTGGCAATAAGGAGTGAGAGCTTTTCTGTTACATGCTGAGGACGCCTAAGCAAGCAAGAGGCTGATTTCGAGGGGCTTAAGATCAAGGCTGAACCTCCTGCAGCTCATGCTGTCTTCGTGGTTAGGACTGCTGATCTCTCATTTACTGCTCAGTGTATTTATCTCTAACTAGATTATGAGCTTCCTCTAGGCAGAAATTCTGCCAGATTATCTCTGTGTACATTCCCTTGCACAGTTTCAATAAATACAGCAAGAGCAGAAAGAAAGAAAGGAGGGAAGGACTCTTTTTCCTATGCTATTAATAAAGGGCTGCATGCAAGGAACCTGGAGAAGTAGCAAGGTTTGATTTGCTGAGATGCCATGTAGAAAATTCCAAAATCTGTCCAGTGGTCCATGAGTCCAATCTCAGATCTATAGCCTTTTCTGTTGTTGTCCTCAGGACCAAAGCTCTAGGCATGTGGCCAAGTTTCCAAGGTTGCCCAAAGGTGGCCCCAGATTGCTACTTCTCCCCTCATTAGGTCTTTCTTTCAAAGAAGGTTTGTACTATCAATCTACTAGAAGCCAGGCAATGTAGTAGACTCTGGGACACAATGGTAAACAAAGAAAGCATGGTCTTTACCCACCTTTAACACTTACAGTGCTGTAGAGAAAGAAAAAATATTCAAATTTGTGCCATTGTGAGGTAAGCAACACTGTAGTTACCAACTGTAGTTGGAGCAAGTTAATATCATTAGTATTTGCCTTGTTTCATGTAAAATTAGTTGATTCAGTACACTGGAGTGTTGGCCTTCATGAGTGATGTCAACAGGGAGCCTAACCCAGCACAGAGGACTCGTCATGGGCAATTCATCTCTCAATCTGTGTAAGTGAGTATGAGGTGATGCAGTAGTTTGAGCTGGCATTGAAGATCTGGGTTCTAACCCAACTGTCCTACTATGAAACTCCTTGAGGTTCATGCCTTCTTCCTGTGCACATAGATGCCTTACCTGGAGAGTGGGAAATACATACAAGCACTGAACCCATGCACAATGTCACCAGCGAACCAGGGAACTGGCACGGGGTACCACACTGACACTGGTCTCTGAAAAGAGCATAGATCAGCATATCCATTGTGTTTAGAAACTTGTATAGCAGCTTGAAAGACTGTTGTGTTTCACTGCATCTGTTAAAAGTGGGGAGATCAGAAAATTAATTCATCACATAAGGTTTGAAAACCAGATTTAGGAACTGGGGTGTGTGTGTGTGTGTGTGATTGGGCTGGCTGGCTTTCTCGCCTGGCATGTGCATGTCCTTGAGCTGGGAACCCAGCACTAAAGAGTCCAAAAGAGTGAGCAAAATAAACAGAAAAAAGAGAGAGCTGTATGAAGTGATTTGTATGAAAGACTGAGAGCCTTTCAGTGCTATGTGCTCTTAGCTCGACTGGGAGAATGTCCATTCTTCTGAATTGCAAGCTGTGCAATACTCAGTGTGTATTCTGCAGCTTGGACTCGAGTGTTTACCAAGGAGAAGGAATTTTTCTAGAAAGAACTTTAGATGGTTGGTAGTCTTGAACTAGAAAGTAGAAAGTGTCACAATAATAAAAGAATTATAGGTGCTAATTTTAAAAGAATCAAACACTGCCCTTTTCTACTGTGTTAATTAAAAGGATAAAGTGAAAAGATCAGGTTCAATTCAGACAGAGCATTCTTATTAAAAAAGAAAAAGAAAAAGAAAGAAAGAAGCAAAAAGAGAGGAAGAAAAATCCAATAACTTCAAATGACCAAATACATATTATTTGATGTTTGTTCTTTTTTAATCCATTTCCCTCCCATCAAATTGCTCAAGAGCTACTTTGATTTATAAATGGAATTTAGGAAGTTAGGAAACTGAAAAACAAACAATTTAAACTTTGAAAGATAGCTCCCGGGAAGCAGGGTAAAGGTACTTAAAGGATTTCCATTTCCTAAGACCCTAGAAATGCAATGGATTGGAGTACTCTGTTTAACTGCTGTTATGGATGGCCCCCTGGGTAAACTTTATGCTTTATAAAAAGCCAATACTCAGAAAGGGTTTTGTAAAAATAATATTCATTCACAGGCTCATCCAGTGGAACAATCCACGGCTGACATTTTGTGAGCATGTCACATGAAGGACATGTGTTAACAGGAACAAGTGCCAGCCCTGTGCCAGCCCCACTGATACTTCTGCCCTTGAATGTCTGTTTGTCGATTCTTTCCTTATCATTCCAGGTAGGAAGGTTTGCTTTAGATATTCTTAGCAATGAATAAACGGAGAACAATCACACTGGGGGTGGGGTGGGGCTGGAGGTATGTTAGCTAGTACTTACTACCTGCCATGCCTGTGCTGGACACTTGCTGCATGCTGTGGCATTCTAGAGGAAAGAACTGTAATAACCCATCACTGGCTCCCATCCATTCTCTCTTGATTAGCCAAGTAGCCTTTGTTTCAGCTCTCTAACATGACCCCCTAGTTGCCTGGCCCTCTTTTTCCAGTCTTTGTAATGACTTTACTTCTTCCCTCTGACCCCAATTCTTCCCTACTTCTTCCTTCCAGCAAGACTGGAATCTCCCATATCTCAAAGGAAACGAACTACAATGTGTACATAAACATGGCTTTGCTTTCTTCTTCATCTGCTTCGCTCACTCACCTTCTTTGTATTTTTCTGTTGTGCTGAAGAATGTCTTTATGCTTTTGCGAACTTAAATTTCAATTGATCTTGTCTCTTGCTATCTTTTAGGAGTCACTTCATTCTCTCTTATCCTATCTGTCTGTCTATCTATCTATCTATCTATCTCCTATCTATTCATCCATCTATTTCTATATCTATGATGTATCTCTATCATCTCTCTATTGATTATCTATTTATCTGTCTATCTATCTATCTATCTATCTATCTATCTATCTATCTATCTATCTATCTATCTATCTAGTATGTATCATCTATATCTATCTCTATATAGATCTCTATATCTATCATTTATATCTATCTATCTATCTATCTATCTATCTATCTATCTATCTATCCATCTATCTATCATCTGTCTGTCTCTACATACAATCCCATCTCAGTTTCAAAACATCAAGATGTCATGATAGACACCAATTATCTGCCAATTCAATTTTTGAGAAACAAAATTGTTTTATAAGCATCATTCCTAATTGTTAGCATATCTTCTTTGCTGAATTTTATAAAACTACATATAAAGGATATGTTGCTACCCTTGGAACCACCATTAGACTCACAATGGTCTGGCTGTTGTTTATGACTCATGCCCTTGACTGTAATCATGTCTGATGCCCAGATCTTATGATCATTTCTCATCGCTCATCCCACCCGATTTCAGCAGTTGCTAACACTGTTTCTACCTCTTTCCAAAGTCTGTTTGCTGAAACCGTCACTGGTGTGTGTTTTCCACGATGATTTTTATCATGTCTCCTTTGTTTTCAAAAGGACACTTTCCCAGTGAGTCATACCCACCCTCACCACTGATGAGAGTTTCTGTATAGATTTCTGAGCCCTGTGCCCTGCTTCAACATTCCAGAATTATGCATACACACACACACACACACACACACACACACACACACACACACACACACACACATGCGCGCACACCTACACTCACACAAGTCACAGACATACTCTCACATACACTCCTGCACAATACACCCAAACTCACATGCACACGCATACACACCCATATACACACACTCACAGTCTGTCTGTCTGCCTGCCTGTCTGTCTGCCTGTCTCTCTCTCTCCCACACTCTCACACACATACATACACATACTCACAGGCACACACACATTCAGCTATAGTAGGAGGCTCTCATGTGATGTCTCCTAGACACCTCAAACCTGTGCCATCTTTAACAGGATGCATCATCATTCCCAAACTGTACAAAAACGCCACCATCTTTCTTTATTTGATCAAATGGTTTCCACCAATATTTTAGATTGTCTTTTTGTCACATTAGCATAAATCTCTTTCTCTGATTTAGAACTATCAAATCACCTCGACAGCACTCATGTCTTCCACGCAGCTCAGTCTCCCTGAACCCTTGATTCCTATGCTGAATTTACAAGGTATGCGAAAGCCTTTCTCCAGACCCACCTTCTCCATTCTTAGTGCAATTCCCCTTTCTACTCCTGGTTTTTCTACCACCCAAAGGAGTTCGTTATGTTTCCTTATTCATTTCTAAAACTCAGTTTGAAAGAGGTCAACCTTTGTTTAAATTTTTCCACTGCTCACAAGAGAAAACTATCAAGATTTAAATAGATACTCTAATGATACACCAATGAGTCATGATTACTTGTGAAGTGCATCATGAAAATATGTGCCAATAATTATGAACTTATGTTGATGAGTTATCACCTGTAAAATGGTTTTTGTAATTTCGAGGCAATTCAAGGTTGTCAAAAATTATGTCATTCTTACAAGCCTGCATTTCTAAATGAACAGAAATCAATGGAACGGCCACGAGTGTGTCTCCAACCTCTTCTGCCTTTATTATTGACCACAGTGAGATACGGTTTGAAAGAACTGGAAGTAACCTGGTGGATGTAAGCCATTGCAATGCAGTTTCATTAAAGATTCTTTGAGATTTTGCTCAAACTCAACCATCTGTGTTTTTATGTGGGGTGTGTGCACAAATCCGTGTGTGTGTGTGTGTGTGTGTTTGTGTGCGTGTTGTGTGTGCATCTGTGTGCATCTTCTGTGTTGTATGTGTGGTATATGAACTTGCTAGTGAGAATGTGTACACTTACATGTGCAGGTGTACATGCACATATGTACGAAGTCATATGGAGTCCCAAGGTAGATCTTGAGTATCTTCCCCGGATCCTATCCAACCTTTGTTTTTTAAACAAAACTTTTCATACTAAACTGGATGTTCATCACTTTGACTAGGCTTGCTGGCCAATTAACTTCAAGTATCTGTCTTTTTCTGCCTGCCATCAGTGTTTGGGTTACAGGAACTCAGTATTACCACCTAGCTTTGACTATTAAAAAATACTGGGAATTTTAATTCAGCTTTTTATACATCAGCCAACATCTGTCTCCTCATCCTGGAGTCACATTATGTGTGAATAGTGTCTAGCATGGATTTTTGTTCAGAGAGTCACAACTGAAAAATACTAGCCGCCAGATAGATATTCAACCCCTTATCTTGGTATGGGCATCTTTGTGCCACATTCCCGAGGCAGCATTCCAAACTCACAGCCTTTTGTCTCCACTGATAGCCTACACTGTAGTCATGTTCCTTGAGACTGTCCATCACTAGGACCTCAGTCAGGCTCCTTCTTGACAGGGCAGGGTGGGAAGGCATCATGCAATTCTAAATAAACCCAGAAAGTCAGTTTATTATCTTTTAAGTTATGCCTTTTAAAAAGAAGCTCTTCTTTCAAATTCCCAGGATCCATTCTCACTCATTTCAGAGTGGCTAAGAGCAAGTTCAAGGGGATATCCACCCCCCAAACACCTATTAAATCTAATATTGTGAGCAGATTTTTCTGAGCTGCCTTGCTTAATGCTGATAACAATGATGTCTTCCTCAAAGGGCAGCTGTGAGGATTCCATCATAAAACTAACCATGCCTGGGGGGCCCTCTGTAGCCTTTTCAGCAAGCTGAGATAAGTCTTCAGGTCCTCCAGGCATAACATAACCCTGCCATGTTCAGCTGGGGTTGACTTTATTTTGTAGCTTTCCCAAGTATAGAGCAAATGAATTCTCTGGTGAGTTGTGTGTTGTTCTGAGGGAGTTCTTTGTGAGACATTCCAGCAGGGAGGCCTTGGGATGCCAGCCCTCCTCTAATTAATATATAATTAATTAATATCATTAATATGTTATACGCATCAGCAGATGCATTGATCATCATGTATTCAGACTTGATAGAGGTCAGTCACTGTCTCTTTCTGTGTGTCCTCATGTGCTCCTGGGCAAGCTGACCTCTTCCTTTCTGCACCTTTCTGAGCCCGGATGTCCAGAGCATCCTTCGGTCTAGCCAGATCTTCAGCTTAGTTGCTCAAAGTCATTGATATTGCTCTGATTTTTTGAGACATAGAAGGGCTCTACTGTCTGGTTGGATTGCACTTCCCACCGGAGTCATTGAGCTGTCACATTATCAAATATGTCGCCTTTACTCTTTGCAGATAACAGAGGAGATAGAATCAAGCTTCTCCCCAGGACTGCATCTTTGTTCCTGAGGCTTGTTCAGTGTCATTTGAAATCCCCTGAAATAGTCAGGATTAGGAGGATGAGTGTACATCACTACCACCAGCATTGTTGCCTGTCATGCCTTTAGGAAACCTATATTTTTGTCAAGGAAGCTAAAGTTGAGTGTGATTAAACAACCAATTCAAGTTTACACAGTAAGTGGTAGATCTGGGATTCAGCCTAAGCTGGCATTCATTCATGACTCTGTACCACCACGCTGTCTCAGATGATGTCTCCTTTGAGGTACACTTCAAATTCAGGTTCTAGGGAATTTACTTCATCAAGCACATATAAAGTCAGAACTATGTGGCATCTCTACACTTAGATCCTTTGCCTGAGATCTTCTTCCCAGTCTAGGAACAAGGGGCAATTTATACTTTCAATGAAACTAATGTCTCCTTTGAGAACGCTGCATGGGAGGAGACACCTTGTATTTTCCCCACAAACCACAGGATCCTCCCTTGATAGTTGAATAGAATGATCTCAGCAAAGCTGACAAGATGTTTCCATGTTTGTTAAACAAGAACCATTTGTTTAGTTCAGGAGCATCTGTTGAATAAACAAGATATCTGATGTGCCATTTGTTCATTGGAAATTAACAAACCCTTTAAAAATGGCAATTTGTCAAGAGTTATATGAGGCAGAATTCATTCTCGGCAAGTGAACAAATTGAAAACTTCCTTCCCAGGCTTTCCAGAATCCCCCAGAGCCAGCTGTGCAGAAAAAGTTCAGTTTAATTCTTTCATCATTAAAGAAACTATGCACACAATGATGGTGAGGAAAAGCAAGTGTCCTGTTATGGAAATTGAGGCATCCTGGGGGATGCACCGTCCAGAGCAATTGATGTGAGCTATTCTCCTTCTGCGCTGTGTTTCCATTTGGAGAATGGAAGTCTCCTGCGTGCGAGGCAGATTTTCCTCTTCCATGCTGTTTCAGAAATCATTTGGTATTCTTCCTGTGGTGTTCTGTGAAACAGGCAAGGAGGAGGGTGTTGATCTTAACCATGAGCAAAAGGGACTGAATAAAGGAGAAACCCATCACCTCTCTTAAGGGATGCAGCAGTCACAGACACTGGCAAAACTTCATCCCAGCTCAGGCCCCCTTTCCCTCGCTGCACAAAAATTTCATAGTGTTTGTTCAGCTTCTCTTAGTCCTTGGTCCTGTACCCACAAATTCCCATACTATTTAACCCAGGTACAGAAGAATAACGAGCAGTTACTGATGGGTGTTGCAGGTGAAAAGCTTTGTGTTTACCTTCATCTATAGGTGAGGAAACTAGAGCTTAGGTTTAAGAAAGAAGTAGAAACGTGATTCATACTCACACAGATGGGGAGCCTGTTGATTTGATCATGGGCTGCATTTGCTTTGGACAATCTTTGAAGATATGAGGGCCCTGGGTCCCCTGGCATGAAGACTAAAGGGGCAGGACTCTGAACTCAAGCCCTACCCTCGGCAGAACTGTGATCTACTGTGATTCCTGGCAAGTGCTTGCTGGCTTGAGGTTTATATGCTCTTCTTGCTAGGTTGCAACTCAGTCTTTATTTAGAGGGCTTTGGGATGGGAGGGGTGATTGAGCAGAAGGAATGCTCAGGCTTTTTATAAGTGGGTCCCTGTGGACTCCAGTTAGAAGCTAAGGAATTAGCTGACTCTGGGTCCTCTGCATCTTGCTGCCTCATCTCCTCCCATTAGCTCTCTTAGCAATTGATCTTGCAAACTTTCTGAATCAGAGAAATTAAAGATGAAAAAGAGCCTATTAAGTGATCTTGCTCCAGCCCAGGACTAGGCTGAATGACTCCCATGGGAGGCTTCTGGAGCATCTGGTTCACTTTAATTTTAATTTTCCCGGAGGGTCTGACCTCTTGCTCTTCCCCTAGGAAGCTATTCCCAAGCCAATGGCTGCAGGTTCAAGCATCATTTCACAGGAGGTTGGTGCTGTGTGTGGTGTGCCAGGGTTCTGCAGGCTCACCTTGTACTCCAATTCCCAAGTCCTGAGATGCCTTTCAACTTGCCTCTGAAATAGGCTGGAGTTTGGGTGGAAACCTTATATAAAGGGTAGGTTAATGAGCTCTATCTATGAATATAAGCTTTTAATTTGACCTTTTATTCCCTTAAAGAGTTGATATACATATATATATATATATATATATATATATATATATATATATATATATATATATATATATATATATAAAATAGAATGATGATCCAGGTGTGATAGTGTGTGCTCCTACGTTACCTAGCACTCCAGAGGCAGAGGCATGTTGATCTCTGTGAGTTTGAGGTTAGCCTGGTCTACACAGTGAGTTTCAGACTAGCCAGGGCTAAATAGAGAGACCCTGTCTCAATAAAACAAAACATAAATAAAATGAAATGATGGCTACATGATACAGTCAGTGTCAAGAACCGAAAATTTCTGGGGGGAGATCCGAACGACATGGCTACAATATGTTTGGTACTTCTTAGCCTATGATAGGAGTTCATTTTGTTACCTAGTTTGATTTATACAATAACCCTATGCAATAACCACTGGTATTGTTGTCTCTTCAGAAGTATCTTAAATCTTGGAGAGGTCAGGGTACAAGAAGCTTATGTAGGTAGCTGTTGTTGGTATGGCTGGGATTTTAATCCAGGTCTTTCTGAGTGTAGCATCCCATCACTGCCTGCCAGTCCTCCCTATCTGTTTGTACTGGACATACGGCAGAAGTGAAGAAGCAGCAGGAGGGGATCAATGCTAGCTTCTAAGTAGGGTCGACCTTCTAAACGGAGAAGTTTAGACTTATAGTATGAGCTTCCTGCAGATTCCATATCTGAGTCATAGGCAATGACTGCTTCCAGGCCTCAGCAAATACTTGATCCATTTCTTCTCTACTTAGAGAACGAAGGGAAACTAATGTCCAGTGAATAGAACATGCTTCGTGGCTATGGCGGCTTACCAGTGGCTTGCTGTGCCTTTTCTCCTTCCCAAACTGTTGTCGCTTGTTATGGAAGGAGATCTCTTTATGCTTTCAATTGTTAGTCTTTGGGTTCCGTTGGCTAATAGGCTAGGTACTTCTCCAAGCTCCTGGGAGTTGATTCTGTGGCCTAGGATGCTAGACAAGAAGAGCAAACCTATTTGGGACATGTGCAAGAGGTGAAGGGATGAGGCGAGACCACTTGATACAAAAATCAGAGAGATGACTATGAGTTGGGTGATGGATGGAGTTTGGTGTAGAGGAAAGGATCATGGAACAACCAGTTTTGCTTCAGTGATTCCATGTTGTCCTTAAAGGAATTGTGTGTGACATCAGAGACCAATGTAGCTTTATTTTCTTTTCCCCAATGTCTTGTATTTTCTGGGCTTAGTGTAAATTAGGAGTGTACCTCTAAGCAGCCATGAAGTTAAAAGAAGTGAAGTAAAATTTGCCATTATTTAATCTCTTTGTTAAAGCATACCTCTGTTCCCATGTTTCCAGTTTGTGGGCTGGCGATACATCTTCCATTGGTTCCTTCTTAGTGGTAGATGCTGCAAAGGGAATTGGGTGCTAGCACAGAATGGCTGATTGATACTCTCCTCCTTTCCTTAGGGTGACTGACAGTCTGCAGATGCACCCTTGGTTGAGCTATGAAGCTAAATCTGTCTGCTCTGGATTTGAATCTGGAGCTATCATTTATTAGCGATGGGGACCCAGACAAGTCATTTTCTTGTTTCAGCCTTGGGCCCCTTGCTGGTAAAATGCACACAACATATCCCTTATTGGACTGTTGAACCTTGGTCCCAAAATATAACTGAATGCCACTGTTGTTAGCAAAAGATGGTATTATCAAGGTGGGCACATCAAGCAAACTCCTTCCTTCAATCTAGAGTGGAAGGGGTATCATTTAAATAATCAAATAAGTTACAGCAGGTGGTAAATAAGATGACCAACAAAGGCGTCATTGGATCATAAGATGACTCATAAGATAGTGTAAAAATATTATATTGTCACAGGGTGTGGAGCAATGTTTACTATCTTCTTTATGGGTTTCCCTGTGCTCCCTAATGCAGTTGTCTGACATCATCCAGATATGTTTACATAAATGGACTTGTGTGTGGCAGATGTCCTTTCTAAAATCAGCCACACTCTTAACCTGAGACAGCTGTAAAGATTCTATCAGTGTAGACTCCAGGCTAGTATGTCTACACTATTATATTGCACCAGAACGCAGCCCCCTAGGAGTCCTGAGGCAAAGACTGTGAAATTCTGGTTTTATTCTCTTTAGAGCTGAGATACAATTAAAAATGTTACCACAGTAATTGGCAACATCCATTAACTTGATGAGAATTGCCCAAGGCGACACATTTTCCCCCTTTTGCACATTATTAGTCTATAAATACACCTGGTTCTTTGCTCTCACTTCTGTAGACCTTCCGCAAACTGTCCTTCCCACCCTCTCAGGCTGTCTCCTTAATGCCCTTTGCCTTTTTAATTAACTCTCTGAGTACTTTCTGCACTTCCAGGTGGTACCACATAATCTTGGATCTAATTACATGAGGCCTTGTGGTTTATCTGAGAGGCAGCCTCAAAAGCTCAGCCCCGAGGGTAGTGGAGTTAGTCCACAGAGCCTGGTATGAACTCCATCTCTGTGTTAACCCACCGAAGAATCTGCAGGGACTCAGCTTCTTGCATGAACACATCTAGGTAATGGGAATGACAATGTCTGTGGAAATTAGACAAGGATGTGGCTGTGATCTGCAAACAACCATGTACTGACATCATCAGTAACTCTGTTATCTGCCCAGGTCCTGTTTTATGCTTTCTGGTCCTTGATGAAGTGATGGGTAAACACATTTCTGATGGTGAGTTAGACTTCCAGTCCTTACCAGCAGGAAGTCTCTCTTCTCTCTAATGCATTCAGTTGATGAAGGCAAGGATGAGACCAGAGTGGGAGAATCTTCAGTGAACAGGCATAAAGACTGGCAGTGCAAAGGCTGGGACCCTCCAAGGCCTCATTTCTCCTGAGCTGTGAGGTTCCAGACATCAGAGACATGGAAGTATGGAAAGGATCCTTGGTCTTCTCCATCTTGTGCTTTCTGACTCTTTGAACATATCTGTAACTCACTTCTGAAGAGCTAACCCTTTGTGGCAACCCAACAGCATTGCCAGATGTTGAGGTGCACGGCATAATTTTCAAATGGTATGTGGTCCCTTAGTGCCATTTCCTATACGAGTGTGTGTTTCTAGACATCTGGAATCTATTCTAGCACTTCTCGACATCCTCGATCCCTGACTTTCTTTTCTGGTATTGCATACATGCAGGTACCCAATAGCTGAATACGAGGGACAGATTGTTCAGGTTATATGATCCGCCTTGAAGGGATGCGGGATTGTGGTGATTGGGACCACAGAGAAGTACCTCCTCTCCATCCAAATTCAGACATCGTTGCCAATGTCTTGAATGGAAGAACTCAAGACATTTCAGTGGACACTGGCCTAGTCCTGAGTTTGTGTTCTTGCTCTTTGGCTCACCCACGTAAGTGGTTGTGGCCATTGACTAAGTACTAGGCAGGGAGGGCTGCATGATAAATGATGTCATTCAGTACATCTGCAAATTATTGCTGCTTAAGAGTCATACAGGCTGCAGGTTGTAGTATTTTATATATTTTAAGTGCACATCCCATAAACTAAGTATGCACATATTTGCATACATGTCTATATATGGATGTATATTTAAAATATGCCTTCTGTGCACACATATATATCTGTAGTAAAAAAAAAAATTAAATATATTTTCCTAAATTTCTGGCCACAGTGGCTGTAGTTTATCCCAGATAATTGTTATTTTGTTTCTGGAGTGACTTCTTATGCTTTCTTCTCAAACACCCTTATTTAGCACAACATTTCCCAGCATAGATCCCATGCCCCTGTGTTCTTCCTAATCTCTCATTCTAACCCCAAATCCCTATTCTGTCTGATGCCTACCTTGTCTACTCTACCCTCTCAGCAGTCTCCTAATGTGTTACTCCATAAACACCTTAGAAGGAAACAGGACATGTTCAGGAGTTAGACCATGAGATTGGAGACAGGACACTCCAATGGCTAGAAACAAAGCTTCTGCTTGTTCTTTGCTTAAGTTCAGGTAATGCTGCAGTGATTTAGGCCTATGTAATTGAAAGTGGTCTGTTTAATGAATGATCAGGTTGTCTGTGAACCATGGGTCTTTGTAGATTGTGCCATTTAATACAGTTTTACTGTGGAATAGGGAACTACTCACAGGAGTTCCTTAGGTTGTAACTACCCTATGTGCAAGTAGCTATATCATCTGGATCACACTGAGTGCTCATCTGTAGTAGGTATTCAGTTAAAAGCTTGCTGGCTATATTCCTAATAACAAAATGCATCAGTAGTCCACAGGCAAGTTCTTATGGATTTGTTACTGTGTAGTCCTGTGCCAAGCTCCCACAGACCAAGGCTCAGTTTTTGACAATAGGTAGCATACATCATGTCCCTGCTTCTGGTTCACTGTGGTTCAACAGAGCTGAGCTTGCTTGTCTTTGGAAATGGCCTCTCTGATGTGTGCGATCTGTCCTGAATGTACTTTACTGGGCTGAAGGATTTCTTTCTAACCCTCTAGGACTTGAAAAGATGTTAGATTAAATTAGATTAGATCATGATTATTTTTTCTAACTGCTTTTCTGGTAGGATTTACATTATATTTTTAACCCAGTATAAACCTTTGACTTTTTTATAACCTTAGACAATTGGTTCATAAAAATAGCCTTCTTTTATGAGATTTACATGGTATATAAACTGATGTATTTTTTCATTTTAATTTCTTTTTTTTATGAAAAATTTAGTTATTTAACTTATTTCATATATCTTTGGTTGTGAGCTTAGCCTTTAATGACTGAGCCATATCTCCAACCTTAATTATTTTTTCTTAAAGATATATATTGCAAGTCAGACACACACCCCTTAACCAGTCTTTCCTACCCTCCTTTTTCTTTTTCCCTCTTTTCAGTCTCTTTTGTTACCCCATATAATTTTACTTATATTTTCATTTAACACATATACAATCATATATACTATATCATATATATATGCAATATAATGATGTATATTATATATACATATGTATATGTATATCTATATATGATATATCATAATATTGCATATTTCTAATTTAATCCAGGAATCACAAATGAGAGATAGCATTATTTTCCTATTTTTCTAAGACTGGCTGAATTTTCTTAACATTTGGGTCCAGCTACATTCATTTTTTTCATAGACCATAGAACTTCCTTCTTTATGGCTGAAGAATTCCACACTCTTCTTATTCATTCATCTATTGTTAGGCACCTAAATTGGTCTCATAACTTTGCTATTGTAAATATAGTTACAATAATATTGGTGTGTAATCATATCTGTTAAAAGACATTCAAGGTCTCTAGGAATTAGAAAACTATACTGAGTTTACATTTTCTGTCAGTATGTCAGTCATAAAGAAACAAAAAACAGAAATTGTTGGTGTAGATGCAGATAAAGGGGACCTTTATATACCTTGATGGTGGATTGTAAACTAGTCTGACATCTATATTGAGTTTTCTCAAAAAATAATCACCAAAATAAAAAACACCAAACAACAACAACAACAATAACAACAACAACAAAACAACCAAACAAAAAAACCCAAATAACTCTAACATATGACCTAGATCTATCACTCTTGGGTATTTACCCAAAGGACCTAAAATCAATAATTGAGTTTTAATCCCAGTTTAGTATATTTCAGATAGTAATGAGCTGCAGCCCAACATTTGGAAAATACAGAAATACAGATCTATTGAGCATCCCTTGATCAGAGAACAGGAACTTGAGGAAACAATAGATACCCAAGGGACTTCAGAAGACCTTGTAGATACACTGAATGATGTCATAGGAGATGTGTTGTTATGGGATCCTTGGCTGCAAGGAAAGAAGGAGAGAGGTCACAGTATGGAGGGAGGGAAGCAGGGAAGGGGAGAGAGAGAAGGGGGGGGAATGCAGTTAGAACCCAGGACAATTCTTATTCATGAAGTACAGAAAAATATAGAGCACTTCCCTGTCCTCCTAATTTAAAAAATTTACAAAAATTATTTTCTTTTCTAAATTAAAAATTTTTAAGACAAATTTCTCTAAGCATCACGTCACATCATTGTTGTCTGCCAATCCAATCCCAAAGGTCTAGGGAGAGAATCTGTTTGCTGTAGACTGTGAGAGATTCTAGCCCCGATTTCGTTGGAACGGACGGAGGGCAGATGCATACTATATAGAAGTGGGTGTGAGGATCGGCACCTAAAACTCTGTTAATCTAGAGACCCATCAAGGCAGGGGACCAACTGTGACCTCAGAGTGGCTGCTAGAGGAGCCATGGTCATGCCAGCTGCAGGAGACCCCTCAGGTGCTGTTGACTGATATTCTCATGGTCTGATCACTTGTGTCAGGTGAATCACAGGGGATGACGTTTCACCAACCCAATACTGCTTTGACTATAAATGGAGAAAGTAGCATTATATTGATATAAGATGAAGGCTTTAGCCACATAACCATTTAGAGATTAATTAAATGAGTGAAATCTGTTGTGTTACAGAATTGCTTTCAACATTCATTTGAAACATAGCGTAGGCTGTTATTCGTGTCTGTCTGTTCATCCACTCAGTAGATACTTAGTAAATGTGGAACAAGATGTGGTGCTGTGTACTAGTGAAAGACATCATTTAATCATGTGTACAGGCAGGCTGTCTTTAAGGAGACGATGAGGAAGGAGAAAAACAAGAGGCGCATCAGATGGTCAGTAAAGTAAGATTGTGTTTGAACCTAAGGATCCTTCTGACTTTCATGTCTTATCAATGGATATGTTATTACACTTCTGAGAATCTCCACTGCCCATCTGGAAAACAAACAAACAAACCAAGGAAAATTGCATTGTTGATCTCTAAGTTTATTTAAAGATTGTGATAATATGTCTTAAACTGTAGATATCTTGGCCCATTAATCTATGAATTGCAATTGTTATGACATGAACACTTTCGTAGTAAGCACTGCACACTGAAAGGCGTTGATGCACGCCCCCCTCTTCTGAGTATTTTACATATTTATTTTACATAAAGATATTGATTTTATTCCTGTGTGGCTGTAGGGTTACCCATGAGTGTCGGTGCATGTGCAGATGTGTGCCCATGTGTGTAATCTGTGGAGACAGAGAGAGGTACCTTGGGTCATTCCTCATGAATGGCCCACCTTGTTTGTCTCTTCTTGTTCATTTGGGTTCGGAAACAGGATTAGAGTAGACTGGCAGTCGAGTGAACCCCGAGGATCCACCTATCCCTCCCTTCCCAGCACTGGGATTGCAAGCATGTGTCACCACATACAGTTTTTTAAATGTAGTTTCTGGGGATTATACTATGCTTAAGTAGATAGTATGGGGACACTTTACCAACTGGGCCATCATTCTATCCCATCACCATCACCATCACCACCACCACCACCATCATCATCATCATCACCACCACCACAACCACCACCACCATCATCATCATCTCCCCATTATTGAATTAAACAGTTAAGGCACGGAGAAGATGAGGCACAATGCCTGTGATCCCACAGTGACCTCAGCCTGGTTGACAACAGAAGAGATGTTCTTACCTGCATCACTGCTACATGGAAGGGAGAGGCCTTCACAACTCAGAGCTGAGTTTTGGCCTCTAATGGGTGGTTCTTAACTCTTGGGGCTCATACCCCAAGCTCTTGGCTCTTGTGTTACCCCAGATCAGTGTTCCTGAAAGCGTTCATTATCATCTTTACGTGTTCTGTGTACTTCTGAGGGATGAAAAGTCTCGGACCTTATCTCAACTACCTGGGTCAGAAATCCTAGATATCCCCAAGCACTTTGTTTTAATGCTCAGAGCACCAACGCGTTATATAGTGCTACAACTGCTGTGAGATTCAGGAAGGGAAGGCTATTGCACCAGTTTAACTAAACCAGAAGCCCCAGGGTAGGGTCCGTGCTTTGGTGTTTAACATGTTTTTACACAGTTCCCCCAAGAAATTCTAATATAAAGTCAATGCAAAGAGCTTCCATGAGAAGGAGGCCCCGAGATAATCCATAAACTCAACTATGGAGCATATTGTACAATTTGTATTCCAACTCGAGAGCTTGGGGGAGGGAGCTGCGGTGTGCATTTGAGAGATAAACTCAGCCTGTTAGGAGACAGCTCTCTAATAATATACATTACAAAATAGGGGATAGTTGCAAATGTCTGATCTCAAAGCAAAAAAAAATTATGCGTGTGTGGGGGACGGGTGAATGAATTTATACATATGGTAATTAACTTAATTTAAATAATTGTACATTGTGCACACATGTCAAAATATTATATTGACCCCTGTTCATGTATGTAACTCTAATTTTTCAGTTATGATACTATTCATAAAGCATTTTATAATTTAAATGTCTTAGCTGATCAGTCAGTTAAAGCATGGGTATTCTGACCTTACTGGTATTTTGGCTTAGGTTTTCTCCTCCAGTGTTCATTTCTACAATTTCTTGGGTAATCTTTGCTCTGCAATTCAAACTCTCACAGACAGAAAAGGAAAAACCTAGGCCCTTGGCCCCACCACTCCTCCCTGACAGCCAAGTATGCTATGAAGAGGCTGGGGCTATCAATCGGAATTTAGGGACACTCGACACAAACTCACTGTGTCTCTGGATGCTTACAAAGGCTGCTTTCTGATCTGTGAAATGAGGGGGCTGGATTAGACCAAGATTTTTCAAAGGTTGCTGTGTCCAGCTCTCCCAGGGACTGTCCTGTCGAGGTGAGCTGTCATGGATCCTGAGATGTTCCTGTCTGACCTCCTTTATAGGAGTGGATGTGGAGACTGTCCTCACAGAGGGTACTGTTGCTAAAAACAAACCCAGAGCTTATGACCTCTTTGCCAGTCTTCCATCAGTCACATCTGAGTGTAGTTTCTAGGGGCTGAGTTCAGTGTCCTCCCTGGAGGTCTGGCTGTGACTCTCTGGTTTCTCTTGTTCCTGTGTCCTTGGTCTTTTATCATTACTTGAAAAGACTTCTAATTTGAGAGAATAATCACCATCCTTCTCTTCAGCGTTTCACGTGACCTTCGATGCTATCCTTGGGCTCATCAATTGTTATCAGATTAATGACAAATACCTCTAAAAAGAATCTGCCTCACACAATGTGCAGCTCTCTCTAGGCTTTTGTTTTTATTTTTGAAATCTCCCCTTTCTTAGAATAAAGTGAGCGATATGGGGCAAACAAATCCCTGGGGCATGGAGAGCAAGCACTGGTTTGTCTGCAGTGAGTTTGTCTAGAGACTAAAGGATGCTTAAGGCAGGGTCTTATGGAGGTTGTATGACTGAAATTGTTTTAATCAGCCATTCAACAAATATTTACTGATGACTTTCCCCATGACACACACTGTGATTGAATACCCTGATGGATTACTCAACAGTAAACTATGAGGTCAATGAACATGTCTGATAGGGATACAAAGGTGATTTCAACCTACTGCAATGATCTTTTAATCTAAGGAGAACAATACCATTTTATTATCATAAGAGTTCTCATCAAAAGTCATTTTCAGAAGATTTGTGATCAGATGAGGAATATAAACAGGGAGAGCTCGCCTCAACTGAACACCTTTGGTAGAGGGATTATTTTTTACTTGCTGCCTAGAAGACTGTCATTATTAGGCATTCAACAAATGTAAGACTTAGAAAAAGGGAGAAAAGACAGAAGGCTAGAGGGCAGATTACTCCATTTTGTCCTTCACATGAAAGGATACTAGCTAACATGGACGTCTTCCCGTGTACCACTGGTGTTGTAAGTATTTACCGCTTAGCCAATATAATCTCTGTGACTGGAGGAAGCTAGCGTTGTGATTCTCCTTTTTTATAATGCATACATGCATAATGTTCTAGGGAGCTGGCAACAAAGTGACAAACCCTTCTAGATGAAGACTGATGAGGCCTACTCAAAAAAGAATTAATTGTATCCAGTTGTGCATGTTATGTTTCAGTTGAGCCCCTTAGCAGAATAATTCATGGTTAAGGAATTGAAAACTCTTCATAAAGGTTTTTTTTTTTTTTTTTTACAGATTGTATATGATTATAATATCCTAATTCTATTTTGTTCCATTGGAATTTCGTTTTAAAGTATCTTAATTAAAACCAGAAATATGGCATAGTTAAACACAGTTGCTATTGATGGCTTCTTTATAGTATGATAGCAATAATGTGTCTGGCACAGCTTTTTATATCACCTGATGCTCTGTAGAGATGTGCTAAGAGTTTTCTTCCATGCAGTTTCAGTGAGATGCTTGTATCTTTGCCCTGGTGCAGATACTACTCACAAGGAGTATGGTTTCATTTGGGTCATTTCTAAAAAAGGATCTCTGTAGGCTCCTGAAGGAAAGGCTTAGTTGGTAGCAGATGTGCAGTTAATTGGTGATTAAGGAATTGATATCTGGATAGATTATTAAGATGTAGAGAATTGTTGGAGAAAGTTCACCTAGAACATGCCTTGGACTGGTATATTTTATCTTCAGATCTGTTCTCTCCATTTCTGCTTCCCAAGCACTATGAGCAAAGAAGAACTTCTCTACTATGTTTCTTCCACCAGGACGCTCTGTCTCGTAGGTATATAGCAATGGAACAATATCAGCAGATTGAAACTATAAGTTCAAATCATCCTTCAAGCTATTTTTATTGCCATGTGTCATAAACCTGACAAGGGCAGAGTATTGCTTTTCTTGATGCCTGTTCTATTCTGGATATTGGATCTGGCCTGGTGGCATGCTCTGTCCCGATGTTAGTCCCAGAAGGTCAAGGAATTTGGATGCTAGTGGTAGAAGAAATCCCAGGATCATTTGTTCACCTGGTTGACATATCTGGGTGGGCATGCCCCTCGTCCACCTCCCATTGCCCATAGCATCCTTGAAGCTTTTATCTATTGAAGATCTCTTCATCCTCACAGACAACTGGAGTCAAGGCAACTTACAAATGTGCTTTTCATCAACTCTTCCATCTCTCACCTCAAAAATCTCTTCTCTCTATTCCTCTATCATTTACATTGACCTGCTTGCTCTTTTATTTATTTCTATCTTCCTTTATAGGGAATATCACCAATATGAGTTATTCCTCTGCTGTGTTGTCTAAAAACAAAAGGTTTCTAGACATGTACAGGATATTCCTAGAGTGCTACTTTATGTAGAATTTATATAAGGGAGCAGGGATGTGTTGGCTAGAACCTCGACTCTGAAAGAAGTGGCTGAGCTCAGGTTCTAGTCTCCCTTAGGTAGACACAGCAGTTCATGGGAGAAGCTAAGCCCTGGTTCAAACCCACCTGCCTGGCCTAAGTCCCACTCGTGTTGCTTCATAGCTACATAACTAGAGGCAAGTGGCTTAAGCTCTCAATGCCTGATTGGGCCTTCTTTAAATAGAGGAAAGGATTAATTCCCAACAAATAGAGTAGGCACATGGATTAAATGAGAACAGACTTTCTGTGTAAGAAAGTGCCCACCACATGTGTGCTTTCAGGATCTGTGAATTGTTATCATCCTGTGGCTCCAGGCACATCAGTTAATCTCTCTTATTATCCTCTTTGCCACAGAGGAAAATTAGATGAATGGTACTTTCTTTAAAAACTCATTTCAACGATTAATTAAGATAATGCTTATGAATAACAAACACAATGCCTGATACTAGACGTTCTCTGTACTCATTAGCATTTGTCAGTGTTATCTTGTGCCTTTCCCCTTAATTTCCACCAAGGCATCCCTTGCTCTCCCACCTGCCCCGCCCCCAACAGACATTATCAGACGTGTTCACTTGTTTTTTTTTTTTGTTTGTTTGTTGTTATTTGTTTTTTGTTTTGTCTTGTTTTATTAGCGTATTGCTTACATAGTGTTTCCAGAAATGGGGCTTGGGAGCTGATTGTATCTGTTTAGTGACTGTTAATTTCCCTGGCACATGACATGTTCCACAATAATTATAGTTCCCAGGCTCCATAGGAACATTACTATTTGCACTAGGTGAGGAAAGGCAGATCCACGGACTTATGAGCAGACATGGTACAAAGTCCAGGGAGCAGCTGGGTGTGTCTAGTGACAGCAGTGCCTTTCTAATGGGAGTAGTTTTGTCTCTCACCGGGAGATGGTTCACAGAATCTAGAATCACTTTTTGGTTGTCACAATTGCAAAGATGCTGCCATATGTAGATGGTAGAAATGTTCAGCAAGTCTGTGGTGCATAACTCAGACCCCACAACAGAGAATTATGGAGTATAGGTATTGGCTATGCTAAATGGAGAACGCTGGGACTAATGTTGACATGAAGGCAAAAGCATCCACTGGCATTTTGTGCTGGACTTGGATCTGGGGGTCACAGCTAAGATTGTTCCAAAGAACTTTCTTTATGGATGTGGGGTTTTACAGCATGGTTACTTGTACAAGTCCTTTGGGTGCTTTAAAAACACTGATGTGTGGTCCCACCCTCGTTGATTTTGGTTTCACAGATCTAGGCAGATGTCAATTAGTTTCTGACCTCTACTGGCGGTGCTCTTGAGCTTGTAGGACCACAGAGGCCTGAGTTCTGGCTAGAACTCAGAAGGGCCTGTTTGGTAAACAGAGGAGAGGCTGCTGGAGGGATGAGGGTGGGTGGACTTGTCCTAGGAAGAAGGAGCATAGAAGTAGATAGAGGTAAACAAGTTATTGAAACTGCCCCATAAGGAAAAGTCAGGCCATCTTTCAACTTCTGACTGGGTCTTATGTAATCTGAAATGAGTAAGTTCTCCATGCCTCAGTTTCTTTTCCAGTCAAGTAATGACTAACCATGGCTTGTGTACTTGGGTTCAAGATTTGTTGCTAAGATCAAATGAGATAAATAAAACAAAGAGTAATGTATCACCAGTCCTCGGGGAAAACACCCCTTGAAGTACTACCGCCTGGGTTGTTTAGCTTTTTGAGAAAAAGAAGTAATTTGCAGAAGTAAATGTTTTAGCTAATGCCAGTTTGGCCTTCTTTTTAAAAATTTTTATTGGTTATTTTATTTATTTACATTTCAAATGTTATCCCCCTTCCTGGTTTCCCTTCTGAAAACCCCCTATCCCCTTCCCCTCCCCCTGCTTCTATGATGGTGCTCCCCCATCCCTACTTCCACTCCTGTGTCACATTCCTCTACACTGGGGCATCAGGCCTTCACAGGATCAAAGGCTTCCCCCTCCCATTGATGCCAGATAAGGCCATTCTCTGCTACATACACAGCTGGAGCCATGGGTCCCTCCATGTGTATGCTTTGGTTGGTGGTTTAGTCCCTGGGAACTCTAGGGTTCTGGTTGATTGATATTGTTGTTCTTCCTATGGCGTTGCAAACCCCTTCAGCTCCTTCAGTCCTCCATTGGGGTCCTCATGCTCAGTCCAATGGTTGGCTGTGTACATTTGCATCTGTATTGGTCAGGCTCTGGCACAGCCTCTCAATGGGATAGCTATACTGGGCTTTTGTCAGCAAGCACTTCTTGGCATCAGCAATAGTGTCTGGGTTTGGTGTCTGCAGATGGAATGGATCCCTAGATGGGGCAGTCTCTGGATGGCCTTTCCTTTACTCTCTGCTCCACTCTTTGTCCCTGCATTTCCTTTTGACAGAAACAATTCTGGATTATTATTTTTGAGATAGATGGGTGGCCCCATCCCTTAACTAGGTGCCGTGCCTATCCACTGGCTATGGTCTCTACAGATTCTCTCTCCCCTTTGTTGGGTATTTCAGCTAATGTCATCTCTGTTGGGTCCTGGGAACCTCTTGGGTCCCTGGTATCTGGGACTTTCTAGTGATTACCCCCAGTTCCTCATATGCCACTGCTACATACCTCCATTCAAATTTCTGTTGGCTTCATATGGGATAAGTGTGGATGCTTCAGTTCTACTTAGAAGGGGGAACAAAATAATCATGAGAGGTGGAGGGTGGACTGGACTTGGGAGGAACAGAAGAGGGGAGGGGGAAAATGGGGTGCAAGATCAGGTATGGGAGGAGAAGGGGGTGTACAGAGGGTCAGGAAATTGAACAAAGGTGTGTAGCAATGGGATCTGATGTCATAAACTAAGAACACTAGGCATAAAGGCCCCTGGTTCTTTTTTCACTCTCTTCATCCCTTCACCTAACTGTCAGGCATCTAATTCGTCTCTAATATAGTTACAGCCCAGGGCTATTGGAAAACACAGGGACTTGTGACATGGAGATTGAGTTTGGAGTTTTAGGTTTGTTTGCCTTGTTTTCTATTTCTCTTACTGCCTAGGCATCTGTCTTTAATGAATGCACTTCCTAACTTGATTCTCTTACATGCTGAAGCCTGGAAAATCAGAAAACTGGTATTGAGATGGTTTCAACTGGGGGTCACCTGGCTATGACAGAATACAGTCACTGGCTACATCAGCAGTGGATCTGTTTGTAGAAGTGCCATCTGTGATGGTGACATCCTACAAACCCGGTGATTCAGGGTGCACTAGAGACCTTGATTCTGTGTTCTTCTGTGCACAGATGTTTCAGTGTGTTTCATCACACTTGGGGCTGGATTTCTGTGTCTCACACTGGCCTGGATGTTCATGGCAGGAGAGGAGACTGTGGCTCAGATGGTCTTTAGAAGGATATATGAAGATTGTCTTATGTACAGACTCTGAGCTTATCCTCTCTAAGCTGCTGGCAAGGAAGTCTCAGGGCTCTCTCCACCTCATATCCAGGAGAATTTTGTCTCAGACACCATATTTTGAGTGTTTGCAGCCAAACAGTTTTTGTTTGTAAGCAAAGGAGGAAAGAAGAGTAGACACGCTCAGATGATGTGGACAGACCTTGAAGCTAACGAAATAGGGAAGGAAGAACATGTAGTGCTCTATGTGTAAGACATGGATAGAACAATAATATGTCTATTCAGGGGCGTCTTGGGTTGAAGATGCAGCTAAGTGATGTCTACCAGTGAACATGTACAAAACCCTAGTTCAGTTTCTAGGACTGAGAAGACAGTGGAGTAGGGAGACTCACAAAAATCTCTTAGAAGATACAAAGTGGCAGGGATGGCTAAAGGACAGAGATTCAGCCTGGCATTCCAAAGTCATGGACTCTGCTTTTCAAGAGGCTTGCTGACACCTCTGTAGAGTCCTGCATTGAGACCATTGCAGGTGGCAGTCTCTAAAACCAACCATACTTCTGGGACTGCCAATGGCTGTACTCTGTCAGACTCCAGAGTGCAAGGTGGACCTGTTTCAGAGCTTAGACTGCTGAATAACAGCCCAGACGTGTATTGCTCTACTGTCCCCTGTGTTTGGCCTCACTCAGCCTGTCTCCCTTTCTCCCCCAGGTCGGTGTCTGGACTGGATAAGGAGGCGGACCTGGTGCATATGGAAGTGAGGACAGCAGATGGATGTGAGTGCTGGTGAGATCACACTATGCCCAGAGGTCTGCCCAAGGTCTCTCTCCAACCCCAATTTGCATTTTAATGGCTTGGGAAGATGAAAAGCCTCAAGGTCTATTACTGCCATATCTGTCCCTATTTCCCAGAGTAGAGGAAGAGACTTCCAGTCCCTAGGGAGACTGTTATTGACATAAACCCTTAGGAATGAATTTTCTGGGGATGTCTGTAAGTGGGATGAATCTTGCTGAGTCGGTTAGTGATTTCCTGAGCATCTTTGGTGTAATTCAAACACTGGCCTCCATAGCCCATCTGGGCATTTTATGTCCACATGGTAAGCCACAGGGACCACTCGACTTAACAAATGATCCCTTTAGATGGATAGGCTTCCTGGAAAAATTAACAGCAGTTATTTGCAAAAAATGTTGTCCTTTTATTGGGCAGAAACTTAAATATAACCTACTATGTACTAGACTTTGTTCTTGACCTTGGAGATAGAGTGGTAAGTCTTATATTATCTGTGTTTATTCTAACAATGGACCCCTAAGAGTTCAAGTATATAATCTTTGGATAGTTTCTTAATTTACTTATTGAGAAGTTCATGTAAGTATACAATATAATATCATAACTATCTTGCCTGTTCCCTCTTGAGCTCCCTCATGTTCTTTCTTGACAAAACCCCCTCTCAATTTCATGTCTTCTTTTCCTAATTTTTTTAAAACCCACTAAGTCAATTTGATGCTGCTCATATATACCTGCATGTGAGTGTGTGTGTGTGAGTGTGGTGTGTGTGTGTGTGTGTGTGTGTGTGTGTGTGTGTGAATCCACTGGACCAATCTACCAATGATCACACCCCCAAAGAGAATGACTCCCTTCCCCAAGCATCTATCAGCTGTCAGTAACTCCTTAATAAGAAATGGAACTTTGAGAACTCCCATGTCCCACTATGAAAGAGGAGGCAGAAAGCATGCAAGAACCGAAGGATAGGAAAGAGTGTTATAAAATGCTGTCGTCAGTATGTGACACGGCTGTTTACATTCCTGCACTCGCAGGAGATTTAGTCACACTCACAAGACCTGAAAAAGATTGAGACAGACAAACCATAGTGTTCTTTGTAACTTGTATGGTTGCATATATCTCACTGAATTTGTGTCAAGCCAGTTGTTATAGGAATTGTAACATTTGAGGCTCTAGAGAGGGTTGAGTGGCTATGAACACTGGTGCTCTTCCAGAGGACCACAGTTAGATTCCCAGCGCCTATATTACAGCTCACAACTTTCTGTAACTCCAGTTCCTTGGGATCAAATTCTCTCTTCTGGCCTTTAAGGACATTCCACACATATGGGGCACATAAATAATATACACATAAAAATAATCTGAAAATGATTTCATAAAAATGTAATACTTAGCTTCCCAGAATTTAACATATTTATAGGGCTATATTTTCAAAAGAAAAATAAAGTCAACTTAGATGAAAATCTATTTTATTCTAATATATAGAATTTTCTAGGTTAGAAACAGACACAAACAATCTAATAGAAACACAACAGAACAAGCCTCCACCTGTAAGAACAGGGGAAAAAGAATTTTAACATCTCTGTGCTGCAGTGTCCTCTGGAACAGGATATTCTGTTTTCTGTTCACCTCAGTGGGTTCTTGGATGATCAAATAGCAGCAGAATGTTGTAGAAGCCATGCAAAGCATAAAACTTGTAGGCACATCCTGCTTTGACCTACTCTATCTACAGAATACTTTAGGAAACACTGAATGTGATTTCTGCCTCAGTTAGAAGTTAGTTGACCTTGCTCAGAGTTTTTAGCCTTTCTTTGATACCTCATCTATTGCTTTATATGGTTTAATTCAACTTGTCAACAGGGATCTTATTGTTGAGCAAAATTGATGGTAAAGCAGAGTTCAGTACAGCAATCAACCAAACAACAAATCTAGTGATGACACAGAGGACTTCGTGTTATCTTGGGCTCTCCCTCCCTGATAATTACCAAGCACAAGCTTGGTCCTAGGGGGTCTTGTGGGGACACAAAATGATTCTGCCCATCTCTTTAGCATGGCTTAAGGTGAGCCTATCTTCCTAGGAGTGGTTCCTGATCCAGGAGATTGATCAGGCTTAACAAGAATGGGTTAGGTCTCACCCAGGCCAGAGAGTCCACTCTCTTGACCGGAGGGAACTTTTCCTATTGGGCTTTCACTAATACTCTAACATTCCCCCATCTGAAGAGGTAACCCTAGCTGATGTTATGGAATTAGGGTGATGACCTTTTGGCTTGGGGACATTGGATTAGGCAGTTGGGTTACAGCCTCAATGCACCTATCTAAAAGACCCCAAAATCTATCAGTGGTTTCATTTGTTTAGGGCTATATGGGGAGGAAAGGAAAGGAAGGTTTTGACTTCCTATGACTTGGAAAGAGATATGGGGGAGAAGTAAATGCTGAAATTATTAGCTCAGTAATTTTTAACAGTATCCCATGCAGTCATAAGTAATCAAATAGGCTGGGCTCACTAAGTCAGCTTATCGGTCCATCAGAGTAAACTCCAAACACTAGAAACATAGGCCACTGACTCTTAAAATATCTTAGCTTATAATTCCATCACTTTAGAAATTCAGAGGCCAAGATGAAGGGGAGAGGGAGTTTAGTTATTGGGTCTGCAGACTGAGATCCCTTGCCTCAATTAGAGCAGGGACAATAAAACTCCACTTTGTATATTAAGGTACAAAGTCGTCTTTGTTTCAAAAAGTTTAGAATTATTTGTAAGAAGAAGGGGCAAGTAGGACTTTCTCAAGTTGTATGGTTTTCTAAGTTGTCAACATGTGATAACATGCCTGAGTCTGAACTGGAATTTAGGTTCTCATTTTCCTGCTGCATTTAGGACTACAAATTCTCATCAAAATTCCTCCGGTTCAGACCCAAACTCTGTCATTAGCCTAATGTCTCAGTCATGGGACATAGGGAAATCTTTCAATCAGCTGGCAACTTAATGAAGACATTAACAATCCTGGGATGGTGTATTAAGAGTGACAGTTCCTTATTGTAATATTGGAAGATTTAATAAGTTAATGCACATGATCCTAAAATATTTTCAAAACTGCTAAGGACTCCAACATGCTGTTCTTGCTATTTTTATCTTCCTGATCAACACCATCATCACCTCCTCAGTCTTCATCACCCCCATTATCATCATGACCATCCTCAGTAATACCAGCATCAGCACCACTTCCATCATCATAGTCTAGGATAGATTATTTCATCTAAGTTAGACATAGCTCTCAATGAAGTCAGCCTAGGTTGCCATGATGTTTGAATGCCTGTAACTTTGCCAGATTGTCTCCTGTGCCATAAGAAGGCAGAGCTTGCTGGACTTTTCCTTCATCAGAGGTCTCACTAAAGCTTGAAAATCTTAAGTTCAATTGAAGGGATAGGAACTCCCTGTTTTTGTTTGTTTTTTAGTATTCACTGTGTCTCCAGTGTTAAGTTAGGCTTTTCCATCAACGCCTCATCCTTTGATTTGCACTTCATGTAAATAGGTTAGCTCCACTCTCAGGTCAAGGACAAATGGTATTAGAGAAGCTAAGGAGTTCTCAGAGTCCCCTTGAATCTGCTTATTTTTATGTGTTTGCATCTGAGAGTAATATTGTTATTTAAAATAAACAGCTCCTGGGTATTTCTCAAGAACAGACCCAAAGAGCTGAATTAGCTTTTTGTTCAAAATTTTAATTCACTTTTCAACTTCTGACAATATGTATGTTACCCAGAGGAATGGAAGTTGAACGAATCATGGAAAGTTCTTTTCTCCGAGGTGGCAAGAGGCCCCATGTCTTTGAATATTTAGTAATTGCAGAGGCAAAGTGTAATCACAAGTCACTGTATAATTCAGCATAACGAAAATGTATAGGCTTTTAATAGAATTCAATTTTGTTTAAGTAGCGCTTACTGTGGTTTTATAAAGCCAGCCGAAGAGAGAAGATGCTTCAAGCAGTAGTTCTGCAGGTATAGGGGCGCAGCTTTTCTGGAAAAGCCTGGTAAAGCCCAAGCTAGACTGTACTGTGGAATTTGTCAGGATGAAGGAGAAGCTTGCCTTGCTGAATATGGCAAGTTAAAAGCTTCCTTCCTTGAGCCCTGTACAGCTCCTGGAATGAATGCAGCCTCCTCAGAATGCAGTGAGGCTCTGAGGGTGTTAGACTGTCTCTCTGTCCAAATTCCAGAATGCTTGTGCACATATCTCGAGGCGCATTCATTTGTGAATATGCTGCCTCTGTCATTGGCCTGGGAATCACTTGAGAACACTGAACTCCTATTTTCTGTTTCCCAGAATAGCATGGAGTGTCTGACACCTGCAGCTTCCTGTGTACTGTGGTTGAATACAAAAGAAATGAGGCAGCCCAACTAAGGCAGCCTTCACACCCGAGAAACCGTGTGCTGTAGGTGAGGGTGCCTAGAAACTGTCTCAGCCAGGGCTAGCAAAGGCCTTTCCTAAACGTACTGCTAAAATAGTACAGATACTCAGGAAACCGGGCCAGATATTCCAGAGGCACCTAGCAGATCCCTCTATTTACGGTACCAAGGACATCCTTTTTGACTGTGACCTTTCATTTTGTAAATGGAGCAGTCGCCACACCAACTCTTAGAAATGCATGACAGAGGTGATTTTACATTTAGAAACCTGTTAGTCACAAGCATCCACCAGGTGGAAAAATCACTACCTGGGGGTCTCGCGTGGCGATCTAAATGAGGTCTTCCAGAGTTTAGCCTCTGTAGGTTTTCTTTTTACTTGGGGATGTTTCCAGTAAAGAACCGAAAATTCCATCTCAGTAATAATGGTAACATAGGGTGAGTCCTCCAGCCGGCAGTTTGGCGGTCAGAGGCATTGTCTAGTCTCAAGTCCAGGTGAAGTTTTATCATTTTCCAGGATTCCTTTTTCACACAGAGTAGTTTCCTGTCCACAAGCTAACCTCAAAAGTCACTTCCCTCTTTTGTTTCTCATTTATTTTTTCTGTCTTGGGCATGTTCTTTTCTCTGTGCACATGCCTGACACCTGAAGGGTGTCCATAGCAGTATAAACTCAGGATATGACTTACCCATCAGCACAAACTTTTCCTTCCTGACAAGGACGCCAGTGCTATTTGGTACTAACTGAGTATATGAGGGATGCTTTCAGCTAAGCCTTCTTTCCTTTCCCTTCACAGTTTAAATGGCACATCGCGGACTTTCCAAACATGTCCAACAATATGCTAAGGGTTTCATACATAATATAGTAAATCCCGGTGACAATCTTACTTAGCCTGCCCCTCCCGGATAAGACGTTGTGGTTACAATTAATACAGGATTGGGATTGCCTTGTCCTCATGTGCCACACTGTGATTGTTAATCTTGATCTGAGTCTCTTCCTGTGTCTGGTACCTGGTATTACCAAAAAGAAGCAAGCCAAAAAAAAAAAAAAAAAAAAAAAAAAAAGCCATTTTGCTAACAGCTTGATAAATATCCTTCTGGGTTCCATTATAGAACTTTTGCATACAGTCATATTTATCCTCATTTGGAGGGACTGTTGCTATACTCCCAATTTCAGATCGATTAGAAATATGAAGCCTGAAATGAACGGAATTTCCTGCTTAGCCTTGACACCCAAAGGTCCTCCTGTGCCATCCCTCATTTCTGATTGGTAACCTGGACAGCTCGGTCATTCACCGTCCTCTCCCACTGTGTTCTCATCGGGAAGTGGTCACAATAGCACTCCTTACTATAGCTCTGAGTTTTGGAAAATCAAAGCATTGAGACTTCCAGCACACGAGTCTGGCTGAAGACTGCAAGGTCTCTTAATGTGCAGTGGATTTCAGCAACTCACGTACGTGCTGGTGTCTTGTTAAATGGAACCTGTCATCCCATGCTGCACACTGGTGAGCAGTGCCAGAGCCAACCCGTGGGATGAGTTTGGCACTGGTTCCCACTTGTCAAGGGCCAAGGTTAGAGTAGGTGTTGATTTTGTTTGGGGTGGCCTTGAAAAGACTTGATTCTTCTTTCAGAGTGTTCAAATGCAAAAAGCCTAGTAAATAGTCAGGGAAGAACGAGCCTTTGGATGAGTGAAAGCAAGTGTCCCTCCCAAGTGGACCTTTGATTAGCAGTGTGGAGAACTTTTGGAGACATGACTGTCAGAGAACACAGGCTTTCATGCTGGTGTTTCTTTACATGTGTTTACTGCAGCCTTTTGCTGTATTTTGGTGCTTTAGTCAAGGAGCAAATTAGTAAACTTGCACATATCCAAACATACCCATGGTGGGCAGACACTGTGCTCCAAAGCACAGCCTGGGATTCTGCCTTCCCCTCTCCTCTGGGCAAGAAGTGGAAAGCCAGACTGCTCTTGGCTTCATTTATGAACAAAAACAAAAGAGAGGGCACAATCAGTGCATACTCAAAAGCACTGAAAAGACTGACGTTACTGCACGGTCAGGGTCTGGGGGTTAAAAACATATCTCCCTTGTGACGTGGACCTGGATAAATGAAAGAGCACAGGTTGGGTGTAAGTCATTCTTGGGTTTCCTTTGGACTGTGGTCTTATGTGCCTAGCCACATGGCATTGTCCTGTACTACATTTGAAATTTAAATGGCCTATAAAAAAAAACACCTTAAAAATCAGAATATTTTGCATTTAAAATAAGTTAGCAGTATTTAGAAATCCAGAAGGTCTCAAATATTGCCTATAATGAACTAGAGCCAATTATTTTGAGAGAGGGTCTCAGGAAGGTCTAGGGCATCCTTGAACTTGTGATCTTATGCCTTCCCTGCCTGGATATCTGAGATTATAGCACTAAACTGCCAGACCAGAGTATGTTTATGGTTTGTTGATAATTTAAAACAACAAACAAACAAAAACCATTTGTAACTTTAACATTGAAGGGAAATTAAGTATGACAGAAGAAAATAAGGTACTCAACATATAGTTTTAAAGCTATCTACTTTTCATTTTGACCATTTATTTCTTAATTTTATAAAACAAACTATAACCGTGTTTAAGGCAATCCAGGTAATTTCTTCCCAAAGATTCACTTCTAGTTTTTCCTGAAGGAACAAGAAATTGAATACATTGTTTTCCGGATGACTCTGTACTTCTGCACTTAACACCAGAGGTTTGGTTGTTGTGGGTTAGCTATAACTGTGATGTTAAATGTAGATTTTTTCTTACAAATAATTATACAAGTTTTATGTAAGTAGTAAGTGAATGTATTCTTGTTGCAAACATAATAAAGATGTTTATAATGCAAAAATCACAGGCAGTACTAAAATATTAAATAATAACTTAAGTCCATCCCATTCCCAAAGTACTCATATCTAACCTTTGTCTACGGCCTTTAAAACTTCATTCTGTATAATTGTAGCACAGACCTGTGTCTATAAAGACACAGTTTTAAGTCATCAGCGAGTCATACTTGTATACAATGGGAAATATAGTTTCAAAACATGGTAAAGCAATGCATCATGGGTAGTTTGTTGATGCATATGTACCTGCCAAATCTTGTAATTTCAGCATGATACTCTGTCATGTACGTGGATCTTAGCTGTTTCAAATGTGTCTCCATTCATGGATATTTAGCCTATTTTTAGTTTTACAATGCTCTGAGTAATGCCACAATGAACTTTCCCGTCTTTCCTCTTTGTGAAAATATATGAGTCTTTCTATAGAAACGTTCCTTGATTTAGAAGTACTGGCAAAACCTATGTGCATATACATTTCTGAAAGCGCCTTCAAATGTTTACTTCCGAAAGCTAAATGGATTTATTCTTTTACCAGTAGTAAGTGAGAGGAACTCTTTCTCTACTCTCTTGGTGAACCTAGGTATTACCCTCATTTGGGGGTAGTGTCTTCAATTTTTGTGTACAAGAAAGTAACATCTCATTATTATTTAAAAAATATTAGTCTGTGATTTCCCCATAATGTCCAACTTTGTGTGCTGCAAGGGTCTTGGCTGGTCATTCACCTTGCTGCTAAATGTCACCGTGCTCCTTTCTTCCAGATGCTCACTACCTCACCTGCAGAATCCAAGAATGTGCTGAGACAACTCGGAGTGGCCCCTTTGCCCGCTCCATTGACATCAGCTCCTTGGTTGTCCAGGATGAATACATCTTCATTCAGGTGAGTGTTACTGGCACAGTCAACAGTTGGAAGGGAGACAAGTGAGGTTGTCTGCCTGCTACAAGCAAGGATGGCGTTCCTGGGAACATGAAGATGTGGAACAAAGACACTGTCCTTCACCCACTTTGTAGTTCCAGGCCCTAGGGATACTCCAGACTTCTCCTGCACTCTGCAGGTTTACAGGTCAGTGTCTGACCTGGGGATTTTATGTACCAGGGAATTCTTCAGTCGGATTGCCATTTCAGGATAATAGAGCTGTCGAGATAATTAGGCTTTGGGGTTTGAGGTTAGTTAGAGTCAAATGTCTAATGGGCTTTGACTTCAAGTAATTTATCAAAGCCATACTCTATTTCTGTCCAAAGTGGCTTCTCTGACTTAGACATGAAGTCCGGCAGTGAATTAGACATCACCAGGATTCGCTTTCTGGAAAAGGCTAAAACTTGCTCAATTGTCCATTCTCCTTCCAGTGCTGAGCACTTTTTAGAATGTCCAACTCTCAAGTCCTTTCCTGGAAGAAATTGACTGTTAGAGGAAACTAAATGAAATCTTTATGTGTTGAGTTTGCAGTGTCTACCATGTAGTTCAAGGAGATACAAAATTGGTGGGAAATGTGGAAAAGTAAAGTGCACCATTCCAAAGGAAGAGAGAAAGAGAGACAGGGAGGTAGATGATAGACGATATATAGGTAAATAGATACTAGATAGATACATAGATACATAGATACATAGATAGATACATAGATACATAGATAAGGAGATAGATAGGTAGATAGAGAATATATATATATATATATATATATATATATATATAGGTAGGTAGATAGGCAGATTCATAGATAGATGGATGCATAGATTCATAGAAGACAGATGGATAGACAGACAGATGTAGATACATGATAGGCTGATATATCAAGCTTGACATTTTATGACAACCTTTAGTTTCTTAATCTTCTTTTCCATTATTTACTCTCAGTTGTTTAGCAAATGGTCTCCCAAAGGAGACTTGAGCTTTGACACTATCCTGAATTTGTTCCTGAGTGAATTTCTTCATTGCCTGCTCCTTAGCTTTTCAGTCGAGATCAATCGCATCTCCTCTGTGCAGGTGCACCTTGCCCTCCGGTCCACTTTGTAGCTCAAGGTTGCATTTTTTCTAGCTCATGGCTTATTAGAGCCATCCCTTGCCAGATGTGAACAGATTCTTCTCCTTTCCAAATCGAATATTATACTTCAGGGGTAAGAACGATATTTTAAATTCTTATTTTGTCTCTCACCTTTGGCCCGACAAATTTTCAATGCAAGTAAAGTGTTCAGTGAGTATTTGTTGTGTTGATGGAAACCCAGAAGAAGTAGCGTGCCAGCCAAAACTAACTTAAATGAGAGAGTAGAAGAAATCCACATCTCAGGATTGATTCTCTGGGTTGCGGTCGATTAACAGGCTCCTCATTGTCTCATTCGTAGGTGTTGACTGAAAACACACCCTGTAAAATGTGCAGCACTAACCTCTACTCTTGCTATTCCTCAACTTTCTTCCCATGACCTGATGCATATTTCTCTTTAGGACTTACTGCCTGAGCAGTCCTGTGAGTTTGAGTACTGTCTCCACATCCTGATGCCTAGTGAGCTGTGATCTCCATCACATGATAGGTGCCCTTGGTTAATAGCTCTCTCTCTGCACCCCGGGGTGGGTGTTGTGCATCAGGAACACAAGATCAGCTTGTGCTGGGACAGCTGATGGAATACCCAATACCAGCCCGTTCAGGCCAGAAACGCAAATAGTGTTCACTATTGCTGGGCTGAAGGCATCCACATCCCCAGTTAGCTGTATCTGTGGTTTTGAATATTCACTTCCATCTGACTCCCATTGCCATGGTCCCCACATATGTGACTAACTTTTTTCTTTACCTTTGGTGAAAATGTTTAACATGGGATCCTGAGATATTTATGAATTTGTCAGACTGACTGTTCTTCTCTTAACGGCAATATTGTATATAATGATGTATGTGGCTAAACTGTTTCTTGGAAATGTGACTTCAAGTTTAGAATATCTCTCCTCTGCATTGTTTTATAATGTATTCTGTAACAACAACAACAAAAAATCTGCTTTACTTTGCTTAAAAAGGGGAGGCTGCATGTTTTCAGTAAGGTTGTAGTCCTTGTCAGGTTTATGTGTGGTTCCTCCTAGCTGCTGGGGCAAAACCAAAGAATACAGAAATTTCTTGAATTGGTGGAACTATTCAAATGGGACACATGCATTCACACACTCATGCACACACACATGCGTGCACACACACTATGGGATATGGTGGATAATGGGGGCATTGGCTTGGAGCACAGCAGTTTCTCAGGCAGATTCATTTGACTTTTCTATAAAAGGAAGTTAACTGTAGCACCTACTCCATGGACTGCCTTAGGATTGTGTGCTTGACCATGGCCTCTGAAATACCAAAGCAATGCTGGAACAGAGGTATTCTATGAACAGATGTTATGCCTTTATCCTTTGCTGTGATAAGCTCATTTCTCTATAAAGTCTTCCACATGAGGGTGGATGCAATGGATAATCAAAACAAAACAAAACAAAACAAAACAAAACAAAACAAAACACCCAGGAACTAGACACTGGGGTATTAATGAATATAGCCCATTGCTGTTTTAACTAGGACTTGATGACTTGACCAAGGATAGACGCTTAGGAAACAGACAACTAAGTGTGTCAGGCTTGGTTTCTTTGAGCCCTGCATGGAGATCGTGGGGTGGGAAGACAGAGATTTTGGAAGAGAGGCAGTGGGGCTGACAAGGTTGAATATATAAATTAGAAGATAGTATGTTGATAGTATTTGGAAATCATAAAAAAAAAAAAATCAAAGAAGAACAGACAGAGAAAAGGAAAGATGCAAACACTGGTTCCTGGTGCACACTAATATTTACATTGTGGAAGACGAGAAGGAACCGGCCAGTAAGACCACAACGAAGAGCTGAAAGATGGTGTCAGAAAGATAGAAGGGTGTTCTATCACTTGATTGATTCTTACTCATAAGGCAAAGTGCCATAAACTTGGAAAAAACAGAAACAAAAAAAGAAACCCCAAATACCTACCCATAGGGCAAAGGGCCATAAACTTGAACACACACACACACACACACACACACACACACACACACACACACAGAGACACACAGACAGACACACAGACAGACACACAGACAGACAGACAGACAGACACAGAGACACAGACACAGACACACACCACCTACCCACAGGCAAGGACCATAAAATTGGAAAATAAAATACTGAATTTCTTTAATCACCAAATAAACACAGGTTAAATACTATTACTTGAAGCTATCCACTATTTAAAATTGAAGTTATGTAAAAGAGTGTCAGTAATCTTCAATCAAGCTCCACACAGTGTAGTCCATGTGTCCAGTGGTTTTCCATCAGAACTTGACCATCCCTTCTCCTGACACAGGAGCTCTGCCACTCGCCTCTATAAAAATGGCCTGTAAGCCTTACTTCTGCCAGTGTGTTCTCAGAGTGTAGTTATGACGACTTAAAACTCTCATTATTATTGTCTGACTCCCTTACTCTCCCATCTGTTCCTTCATAGTGCTGAATATTTTAATTTTAATTTTAACTGCCTAGTTTAGGAATATAGCTATTTACAGAATACCCCATCTTCTATTTGGGGATGATTATCTATTGATTTCTTCTTGTGAATGACGCTAAATCCAGGACGCTGCATGTATCTCTGTTTTCCTTCTTCTCGTTAAGTCTTCCACCACTCACTTTAAATTGCTCACAGGATTTTCTAGTGTTTGCCTTACTGTGTTAGCACATGACTGGTATTATAAATATTCTGTGAGGCACTGTGGATAAAGTGAGAAATGGGGTTTGTGGTGACTTCCCACGATTCCCTTTCCAAATTATAATAGCTGACTGAATCTGCCAGTCCTGCGTTGGTTTTGATCTTAGTTTTATTCGTGTATACACTCACCTGTACCCATGAGTTTTTTGGGAAAGCTCCCATTTACCTTTCAGTTACCTTAAGTTTGTCCTTGGTGGAAGCTTTTGAGAACAGCTAATTCTTGAATGTGTGAATACTCTTAACTTTCCCTCTATGGCTGAATAGCACTTTCTCGGGGTCCACATTCCGTGTGCTGACCTCTTCCCCTGGGAACATGGCTTTTGTTGAGTACCTGACTGTGGTTGGGTCAGGGCAGACTGAGAGTCTCATCTTTGAGATTTCTTATTTTGTTTTATTTTTCCTGGCTCTCATTTAGGAGTGGGGGAGTTGCTTTGTATATTTTTGCTAACCCTGGGCACTTCTCATCATACGTGTTTGTATGTGCCTTGGGGTCACCATACTGTTTGATTCCTCAGAATGTCTCCCTTTTAGTCAAATGATTCATTGTTTTCCTTCAATTTTTTTTTTTTTTATCATCTCAAAATTCCCTTTAAGATATCCTGAAAGACATATTTTACTTGATTTCCATGGTTTGGGCACTCTTCCTGTAGTGCCCAGAATGTGTTAGACAAAAAGAAGACAGCATTTCATCTTGTCTCCAATTTAAACCAAATGAGATAAAAACAGTTTTGCAGTGTGTGTGAATCTGTGTTTAGTAGTTTACAGGGTCATTCTGTCTCGTTTTCCTTTTTTAGCTCCTTTCCTGAGCTTAACCAAAATATATTTTACATTCTCTTCCTCCTCCTCCTCTCCTACTCATTCTCTTCCTCCTCCTCTGACAACAAAAATAACAAGTCCCATCTTTCTCATCCTCCTTGTTGTGTCTTCCCTTGTCATTTTTACTCCTGTTTAAAACGCTTTTCTTATTGAAGTGATCTAATTATGTAGGTTTCTCTCTCTCTCTCTCTCTCTCTCTCTCTCTCTCTCTCTCTCTCTCCCTTTGTGTGTGCACACACATGAACACTCATGCATATATGTATGCAGGTGCACAGTTTTTATAAAAATATAGGGGTGTGCACATACATTCAGATATCAGAGGACAACCTTAGATATCATTCCTTGGCTCCATCCATCTCAGTCCTTGAGCCAGCGTCTCTGACTGGCCTGCTAACTGGCAGTAGGCATCTTTGTCTGCATGTATATCTGCATACCTCTTGTGTACCTGGTGTACATGGAGGCCAGGAAAATATTTAAGAGCCCCTAAAATTAGAATTAAAGATGATTACAAGCCACCATGGCTATGTGGATGACGGAAAATAAACCCTGGTTCTCTAGAAGAGAAGCCAGTTCTCTTAACTACTCTTTCTCCATCTCTCCAGACCTGTATTTCTATATTTTAAATCATTGCTTATTTTTTTAATGATCTGAGCCCTTCAGATCATCAATAAAATATCAAAAATCTAGGATGTTTATCTTATGAAAGATTCAGGTTCTATCTCTGTTTATTGAGAGTATTATTTCATTCTCAGTCCTGTGTGACTCAACAATTTTTTTCCCTAATAGGTATTTCTCATTAGACAGACCCCCCTAGAACACAATATATGTGGCTTCCTTCCCACGTATATTGTATTTCGTGGTTAAATTTTCATTAAGTCTGGAGTCTGCATTCCTCTTCTTGTTTGGCTTGCTGCCGTAGGATGATTTATGAGGAGAAAGGGGTGCATTATAATTACTTGGCTATTTAAAACCATTTATAAATCCTTATCATGTGTTTCTGAACTGTTGCTGTTTAGTTTACTAACTGGTTTCTCTGCTCTCAGATCAGCACCCTGAATCCCTAGTGCCTTCACAAACTCTTTCCAAAGTCCTTTATTTAGAACAGAAATCAATGTCCCGAGCCTCAGTGGCTGTTAATCACCTGCAGGGTGAAATCCAATTCCTTAGCATTGTCTGCAAGAACCTCTGTAGTCAGGGTTCTCATAAGAATCAGCCTCATAATAATCCCTTACTCACTATTGCTATCCACAAACCTCCCTTGCTTTAATCAACCCTTCAATAAACATGGACCTTTTAGTGTTCACACATACACCATGACACTTCTTGCTGCATGTGTCTTTCTTGTATTTTCTCTATACTTTGGATGCCTCTTTGGTAGACAAACTCAGTATATTTTTATTAATTGGTTATTTTATTTATTTACATTTCAAACGATGTCCCCCTTCCTGGTCTTCCCTCCACAAACCCACTATCCCATCCCCCCTCCCATTTGCCTCTAAGACAGTGCTGCCCCACCCACCTACCCACTCCTGCCTCATCCCTCTAGCATCTCCCTATACTGGGGCAACAAGCCTCCACAGAACCAAGGGCCCCTTCCCACTGATGCCAGATAAGTCAATGTTCTACTACATATGTAGCTAGAGCCATGGACCCCATCCATGTGTACTCTTTGGTTGGTGGTTTAGTCCCTGGGAGCTCTGGGGGTTTGGTGGTTGATATTGTTGTTCTTCCTATGGGGTTGCAATCCCCTTCAGCTCCTTCAGTCCTACCCCTAATTTTTACACAGGGGTCCCTGGTCTCAGTCCAATGGTTGGCTGTGAGTATCTACATCTGTCTTAGTAAGATACTGGTGGAGTCTCTCAGAGGACAGCTGTACCAGGCTCCTGTCTGGGAGAACTTCTTGGCATCAGCAATAGTGTCAGGGTTTGGTGTCTGCAGATGGGATGGATCCCAAGGTGGGGAGGTCGCTGGATGGCTTTTCCTTCAATCTCTGCTCCATTTGTTGTCTCTATGGCTCCTTTAGACAGCAACAATTCTGGGTTAAAAATTTTGAGATGAGTGAGTGGCCCCATTCATGAACTTGGGGGCATGCCCATCTACTGGAGGTGGTCTCTTCAGGTTCTATCTCCCCCGTGTTGGGTATTTTGGCTAATATCATCCCCTTTGGGTTCTAGGAACCTCTTGCTTCCCTGGCAACTGGGACTATCTAATACCCCCCATCCTGCACATCCCACTGCTACATATTTCTATTCATTTTCCTGACCCTCTAGACTTCTCTCCTATCTCTTCCCCTACCTAATCTTGCCTCCCTTTCCCCTCCCCCTCCTCTCTCCCTCCAAGGTTTCCTCCTCCCTCTACGTCCTGTGATTATTTTGTTCCCTCTTCTAAGTAGGATTGAAGTATCCACACTTTGGTCTTCCTTCTTGTTAAGCTTCATATGGTCTGTGAGTTGTACTGTGGGTATTCTGAGCATTTGGGCTACTATCCATTTATCAGTGAGTACATACCATGTGAATCCTTTTGGATCTGGGTTATCTAACTCAGGATGATATTTTCTAGTTCCATCCATTTGTCTGCAAAATTCATGAATTCATCATTTTTAATAGCTGAATAGTATTGCATTGTGTAAATGTACCACATTTTCTGTATCCATTCCTCTGTTGAGGGACATCTGCATTGTTTCCAGGTTCTGGCTATTATAAATAAGGCTGCTGTGAACATAGTGGAGCATGTGTCCTGGTTTTATGTTGGAACATCTTTGGGCATATGCCTAGTAGTGGTGTAGCTGTGTCTTCAAATAGAACTATTTCTAATTTTCTAATGAACTGCCAGATTGTTTTCCAAAGTGGTTGTATCAGTTCGCAATCCCACCAGCAATGGAGGAGTGTTCCTCTTTCTCCAGGTAGTGTGTCCGTGTCCTTTAGTTTCCCTCCATCTTCAATCAGGACTGGATCAAGTTCTACAGCCGCCTTCTTAACCCTTTATATTGTATCTTCTCTATCAGGTCTGTAAACTATGAGGACCCTGCTTCCATCTTATTCATCTGTTTCTCCTGTACTTTGCATAATCACTGGTACTCAATAGTGTTTGTTGAACTGAACTGAAAAGATAAGATGTGGTCCTTATTTCCAGGGAGTGTAGCTAGTTACCTTTTTCACACAAGGAAATCTTGTTTCTGTAGCTAACAATATAAGATAACTCAAGGTAATTGGCAATTGCTCAGTGCATATGAAATGCCCCTGTGTAGAGAGCCTTTGTGTTTCTGTAAAACCACTGTCCGGGAATTACCCAGTGTTATTCAGTGTTGTCTTCCATTTGCTCATTTAAATATATTAAAATACATTCATCCCAGTGGGGAGCACAGGCAGCTAAGCAATTATAATGCAGTGTGATGAAAGCTACATTAGTGGGAAACACATGTTGCTGCTCTTGGCAAGATGAAGAACCCTTCACCCTCTCCTGGATGAATGTCAGTGTGGAGGAGAAAAACCACACAGAGAGAGGACAACATGGCGTTAGGCATAGCCACGGGACCCATGTGCCAGGACCCTCTACCAAGGTGCTTTGTACCCTCTGGACAGAACCTTCCATTTTTCTTTCATCAAATCCAGATAATGGTGCTTACCCCTTTTTCTAGCCAGAATCTCAGGAGTCGCCTGATATCAACTCTAATAGCTCCTAAGCCTTGAACTCACTGTTCTCCCGCCTCAGCCTTCTGAGTGTTGGAGTTACAGATATGTGTGTGTCCACCTCTGACTTTGCCATTGGAGATTTTTGATATCTTCATTTTCTTTTCTAAAAGTGATTTTAAATTATTTTATAAGTATGCATTTAATAATAAAGAGAAACCACCTCACGCAATTTTCTGAAACTTTGTGGGTTTCTGGTCATTTGTGGGAATATAAAGTGGAAAGTTGAACTAAGGGTCAAGGCGGGCTTTGGTATGCAGAAGGTGAGATTGCACTTTGGTGACCAAGATCTGCTTCTTAACCAAGGGCAGTGAAAGGTCCTTTCTGTTCCATGAATAAAGATGCCCCAGAAGAAGAAAACCAGCCAACTGATAAAGTCTCCATGGTTTAAGCTCATAGATGATGCTTTACAACATCCCAGCACACCAGGGTGGGCAACAGTCCGCTAGCCCCACGGCACCCTATCATGGAAAAAAATCATTAATAAAGGGGGAATGCTGTGTAGAGCAGCTCACATGAGTCTACTGTCTCCAAGGCACGCTGAACTTGAGGACTTGAGGACTCTGTGTTCTATGGGAGGGCATTTGCTGTCCCTGAGGAGGTTGGTGTTGAAAGTTGAGTTCTGTACAGGTAGATTTTTTTAAAAATACAATTTTAGCAAGTAGATAACAATAAGTTTAGCATAAGGTGCTTCGGGAAATTTTCCACATAATTTCTCTAGTATTGCTATTTTAAATCTGGCTATAATGCTAGCAGAAACACAAAACTGATGAAAAGAACAACAGCAAACAAACAAACAAAAAGAATCTCATCTGAAGACCCATTCTGCCCCTTCACCTTCCCCACACACTGGGAAACAAATGCTGTTTCTGGCAGCTTTATATTAGATCTCAGTAAAATCGGAGTGACCAACAAATACCAGGTATATATCCAAATGAAATGCAATCAGTATGTCAAAAACACCAGCATGTTATACTGCAGCTATAGTTATGGTATTCCAAAACTTAAATGTCTATTAACTCGTAAATGTTAGAAAAATGTGATACATAACCATAGTGGAATACTATTCAGCCATGAAAAAGAATGACAATCTGGATATTATGGTACATCAAATCAGCCAGGAAACGCAAGACAAGAACCATGGGTTTTCATTTACATGTTACTGGAGTCTCTGTAACAGTTGATCTCATTGTAGTCAGGGGCAGAACATTGATTGACAGAGGCATGGGAGGCTAGATGAAAGGGGCCGGTAAAGAAGCACTGAGCAAAGGGAACAAAGTTCTAGTTAAACCTCAGGAAGGAATTCGAGACTGACGCTGTACACAAGAGTGCCTGAGATGACTGTGCTCAGGCTATGTTACCAGGCAGATGGGAGGAATTGCAATGTTTCACCGTAAAGCCAGGTGGAGTTTTACAGGCTGTGTGTGTGTGCGTGTGTGTGTGTGTGTGTGTGCCTGTGTGTGTGCTTGTGTGTGTGTATGTGTGTGTGCCTGTGTGTGTGTGTGTGCCTGTGTGTATGCCTGTGTGTGTGTGCCTGTGTGTATGCCTGTGTATGTATGCCTGTGTGTGTGTTTGTGTGTATGCCTGTGTGTGTGTGTTTGGGTGGGAGTGGAGGTTGGTGGGTGTTTACCCTGATTTGAGCATTATACAATATACACAAGTACATTATGTGTATATACATTATGTGTAGATAGCAACACACTACATTGTACCCAAAAAATATGTGTAAAAAACGAGTAACCGCTCACTCTTTTTTTTTGTTCACTCTTTTTATTGCTTTACTTGAGTCCCATTAATTTAATCAGTGGGTTCTGGAGCTAACGTGTTTAAAAGTCAATGATTAAAATACTGGTGACTGGTCAGAGGTCAGAACTTTTTTATACGTAGACAGCCACTAGAAAAGCAAATGAGGCCAAGGCCATATCTTCTCTCCATATGAGTAAGTACTCTATATCTTTGAGAGTACAGTTAAATAAGCAAAATCCGAGGCAACCTGTAACTAATGAGAACCATTCAATTAACCCATTGTGTTTCTCACTATGATGGTAATGTCACATGAAAGTTTCTCATCTTCTCTGTTGTGCCTCTAAAGAAAAGCTTCTCCCATACTCAATAGAAATTCTCTTCCCTAGATCTATTATCCTTAGTCCTCTGTCCTGTGTATGGTAGGGGGGCTTATAAACTACCCATGTGACTCCTGAAATTCAGGACGACCACAAAGGTTTTACCTCACGCTGTATTTCAGGTGTGGCCAAGCAGTGCATGTCACCATCTCAATGGCTCACTGGAGGAGACCTTACACTTGCCCTCTTAGCACCCTTGAGGTGAAGTTGTATCAGAAATTGTGGATCTGTTAACCTGTTGGTGCCTTTTCTGTCTTGGGTTTCTTAATGAAATCAAAATGCATTAGCTCTTCCCCAAAAGCCATGCTTTCCTGGGAAAGAGTGTGCCTTAAGACCCATGCTTCACATGGTTCAAAGAAACAGCCTGTCCTCCATAGGTAAGGGGGGATGGACTTTTGATTCCTGCATTCTGAACCAAGTTGGTTGACAGGATTGTCATTTATCTTTATAGGATAGCTTTTCTGGTGGTTATTCTAGAGAATACTTAGTTCAGCGACTACCATCCTAAAATTCCTTCATCAAAAGGATTCATACCCTGGCTAATAGGGACTGCAACAATCAAGAACATGGCCTTGTAAGGTTTCTTCTTTGCACCGTACATCACACGAAGTTCTGTCCTAGCTTCCCATGATGGCACGTGAGGTCACTTTTCACGTGAGGCTTCATTCACTTACCGAACACGTTGGCACTCACATTTTCTTGTATCTATTCAAATATCCAAAATGCAAGGGAAGTTAGATTAATTACAGATAGAAATTACATGCTCAAATGGAAGAGAGAATGAACATTTGAAAGAGGGAAAACCATATTGACTGCTGAAATCATTGCCCACATACTCTCTAATCTCTGGCTTTTAGTCTAGAACAAGTTCTTTCCCTCGTTTTCTTAGGTAAGCTTGAAACTGTCCTAAGGGGTTACATATAGTAAATTAAGTACTCAAGAGAAAGAACTCCTTTTAGTTGCTTGACATAGTGAATAGATCAGAGGGTTCTAAAAACTTATCTAGCAGGGGTTATATATATTCTGTGAATCTCCTGTATGTCTTACAATAATTTGTACAGAGCAAGTGGCATGATTCTGTTCTTCAGAAATGAAAAAAAAAAATCAGCATGGTAAGAATCTAACCAAGTTGTCCAACACCATCCATAATAGGCACTAGTCCTGGATCTTTTGTAAGCTGTTATGAAAATTTCATAGGGACAGATATTATGATATAGATTCATTTAGTACCAATTACTACTTTCAGCTCCTAGTAATATTTTGGATATAGTCCAGAGGAAAGCTCCCTCTGTAATGAGGATGGAGCAGTGGACAGACTGCTTCTTGAATGACTATGGTTCCATAATCAAACCAACCAGTTGCTGTTAGATTTTAAGAATTCCATGTGTATACAGAGAAAAGTAGCTCTGTTATGAGGTCCAATGAGATGTCTCAGAAGTACTGGCCATTAATGAGTGTTCAAAGCTAATAGATAGATATCTGCTGAGCCCAATAAAATATTCTAAGTGCAATGGGACATGACAGAGGCAAAAGATATCGTCCCTGCCCTACAAGCATATATTACTCAAGGAGCCAGAAGTCTGATGTGAGGAAAAAAGCTTTGGTTTTAAAGACCTGCTCTGTAATCAGGGATCTGCTCCATATCAGCCAGGGAACACTGATAATTTATGTAGACTCTCAGAGAACTCATTTTCTCATCTTTGCAGAGTGGAATCATGCTCCTTGCCCTGTGCAAATTGGAAGGTTGTTGTGAGGATCAAGGGGGCTGATAATAAGCATTTGAAGTGCTTTGAAAACTACAAAGCCCTACAAAAGGCAAGAATCAACATCGATCCATGCACTAAACTCAACCTCACTCTTTTGTATATATACACCCTCTTTTTAAATGTTTTTTAAAGCCTGTCGAATGAAAGATGACTCAATCTCTTTGCTAAACTCATTTTTAAATTATTCATGGGATCACTTCATAGTTCAACATATGTGCAGGATAAAGCCTTCCCACATAACTTGCATGGTGCTGCCATAAAAGAACTCAGTCTCTCATGATCTCACGAGACAAGATGTGTTCTGAGCTTTAATTAGCTTTTAAGATGGGTAACATCTTGGTCTTGGTTCATCAAGGTTTTGATACTTTATTGAAGAGACTACTTTATACACCATCATGGGACATCGAGACGTCTCTATGGTGTAGCTACTATTTCTCTAATTGTTCTCTTTCTGATAGGAAAAAAAGGCCTGTGGCAGTAATTAATAGAATGTAATTATTCAAAGAAAACTATTTGGTGATGTTTTAAATGATGTTAATTCAGCTTTAATGGGAAAGCTTTTCAAATGTTAAATAAATAGCAATTTCATCATTAGGGACACAATTACAACACAGAAGTTTTAAGGGAAATTAAAAAGATAGAGACAGTCTTCATAAGAAATCCAATAAAGACATGCTTAGGTGTACACACTTGAAATACTTCCAGAATCTTAAGTACATGGGTTTTCTACATCCAGCACCAAGGACAGTTCCTCAGTTGTCATGTGGTTGGACCATGGCATGTATTAAATTTGGTGGCTTGGTGTAACAGTTGCTGCTAGTATTTAAGATGCTGTCAGCAATAAATGCGGAGTGCTGCTGTGCTCATGTAAAGATGGGGCTCAGTGAACCTGTAGGATATCTTAAAGGTTCCACTGCTCATCCTTCTGGTTCATGTTGGCCTCCATCACCAGCTGTGAAAAAGGGAGGCCTGCTATCAGCTTGCCTTAGCTACACTGCAGGTCTTTTGCTTTTTATTCTGTGACTCATTTTCCTCAATTTATATCCCCACAAGAGACCTCTTGACCATTCTGGGGCAGACACAAACCTTGAGGATGTCGAGAACCTCTGACAATACATCTTCTAAGAGTCAGTAGCTCTTGTCTTAACACCTTTCCTTCCCATTCCAGGTGGACAACTCTAAGCTTCATGTGCTAGAAGTTTTCTTTGATAGGACCCAGTGGTACTGAGCCATTGTGATAGCAAGTTAGTGATTTGCCTGGAATTCCTTTCTCTTCCCCTCTATTTCTTGATTCCTAATTGCATGGTTTCTATTCCTGGATCATTTCTCACCAAATGAAACTAAAAAACTACTTATGTGATTGTTCTTACTCAGGCTTCACTTCTCCTTGGGAGGCTCAAATATTTCTATGGAAACTGAAATATGCCAGAAACAAAGGCACCAGTCTCTTAATTGAAATACTACACACCCTTCTCTTCCTCTCTTTTATAGAGTCTTAGACTATCAATCCATCTCAGTTTCTTTTGTATCTTCAAATCACTAATGCCTATTTTGGAACTTCCATCAGTAGTCACACATTTTCAAATATCTACCATTCTTAAATCACAGAGCAAAGCTGAATTTTCTCTGACCTCTAAATTCCTCTTTATACAAGTCTCATATTTCATTTGCCACCAATTTATTGGGCATCGTCTGTATTCATCTTCCTGTTTTCCCATTTTCCTCTCTGAAGCCCACCTGGGACTGCCTCTGCCACTCCACTGAAATTGCTTTGGCTGAGTTTATCAAAGATGCCTGTGGATTATATACTTACAATGTTTCTTCGTGATTAACTTGGCCAGCCTAGCTGCAGAACTCCTGACTACCCTGCCTGTCCTGGAGCACCCTTCTCCCAATGCTTTCTCCATTCTAAACAGTCTATTCTTTACATTCCTCTCTGGTATCACCATACTTGTTACATGGGAGGCTTTCCCTCCACCCCCTTCTTTCTGCTTTGTCCTTTCCAGTCTTCTTGGTTCTCCTTCCATGTTGACCTCCTATCTTGAGGAATCCCATTCCACCCACTCTTTCAGCATGAATTACGTCCAAATTCTAATGTATCCTGGTATTCTCATCACAGTGTAGATAAAGGAAGGATCCAAGGATGGGCCTTGTTCACTTGATATCCACTGGTCCTTTATGTGTGGCAATCTTCTCTTTATTTACTGCTTTACTATACAAGTACCTAATAAAAAACTTGTTTCTTCCCAAGAAATCTAATAAGGGTCTGCGGAAATTATAATACCTGCTGTATCCCAGGCCTATGTAACAAGGGATGCTTTTCATCAGTCTCAGAGAACAGTTCTGTAACTTGCTGAATATTATACATTAACCCAGCCTTTCTAGTGCACATGGGTGGGATATGTCAATCTAAGGGTGTTCCACTGTTTTCAGTTTTATACAGGCATTAAATTGTTTCAGCTCTGAGCCACTACTTTTATTGCTTCTTTTTAAAAAAATAATTTCATAGATGAGAACTGTATTTACATAACTTTTACCACCCAACTCTTCCCTTGCCCTACCTCTAGAATTCATGATCTCTTCTTTAATTATTACTATGTTCTAATGTTTCCTGGAGAAAACTGACTTTCTTTCTCTCAGCAGCCATTAATTGCCTATATAGCTCTTCATCTAGGGGTGGAGCCTTGTGGGATTTATCACACTCACGTGGCATGACATCTTGTATGGTCATTATGCATGTCTTGTTTAGGCAACCCTATTGGAGACTTCACAGATGTAGTGTCCTTGTCACTTCCAGAAGATACCATTTTACAGCTGGTGGCCAGATACTTTGACTTTTAGAATCTTTCTGTCACTGCTTTCCACAGTGTTCTCTGAGTTTTAGTACAGAGGTTGCATTGTAGATGTACCAGTTGGATCTGGGCTTCCCACACTCATTTCGATTGTTTGATTTTGGTCAGTTCTGCATTTTCAGTAGTCTTTGTCGATTGCAAAATAGAATCTTCTTTGGTGAGGATGAGCCACACTTTTCGGTGGGATCTTTGACTCCAATTAGAAAAAATTCATTTAAGAAAATAGTTTTCATATTGGGTTTGTGACCACTGCAGCTACAGATAGTTGGCTAGGTTTACAGTGCCAGACATGAATTACCATCTATTGATTGGGCCTTGATCAATTGTGAATAGGTATCTAGACGGCTGAATTATTGTGGTTAGTTAGGAAAATAAGCAGTAGCTTCTTCATACCCAAGAGAAGGCAGGCTTATCTTACAATGATTGGACAATGCCACCCATGGTGGCTAAGTATAGAACTTCTTGTCATTAGAGACAGCCTCTGAGTCCTGGCTGAAGGTAGGTAGGATGTGTAAGACAACACATGGTTTTTTCCATCATCAGGTCAAAGTAGACACTGACAGTTTGCAATCTCTCACACAGTTGGGACACTTGCCATTTTCAGCGTCAGAAGCAATGACTCTTCAGGATGTTCTTTTTTTCCTGACCACACAAATCTTTTCCAGCCATCAGCAAACTGAAAAATAAATGTTATTGTAGGAAAAGGACCTCATAGTCACTTAATGTCAAATGTGTATCTGATATGTGTGTTTTGTTTTATTTTATTTAAGATAATTTCAATGTTCACAAGTTCTTATGTGATAGATATTATTTTTACTTTTCCAGTGGGGGTAACCAAGATTCTGTGGTCTATAGAATCCCACTTTGTCATGTAGCTAAGGAAATGGGAGGCTAAACCTGATCTCTAAGATGCTTGAGCTTCCAAAGTATGATGAAGACATGTTTCATTTTTCTTCTCATTAGCATTGAATAGGTCTCAGGTGCTCCTTTGGGAGGCTTTACCAGCAAAATAGGTGGGTGTTGTTCAATCTCTGTAGTTACTATGGGAGGAAAGTCTCATCCACTTTCTGACAAGTGTACTAGACTCTGTTAGAAAGTGAAAATCTTATTTCATATTAGAAACTTACTGTATCATCAACCAAATAAAAGCTTAATGACTGTCTTAGTCAGGGTTTCTATTCCTGCACAAACATCATGACCATGAAGCAAGTTGGGGAGGAAAGGGTTTATTCAGCTTAGTCTTCCACATTGCTGTCCATCACTAAAGGAAGTCAGAACTGGAACTCAAGCAGGTCAGGAAGCAGGAACTGATACAGAGGCCATGGAGGGATGCTACTTACTGGCTTGCTTCCTTCTCCCGGCTTGCTCAGCTGGCTTTCTTATAGAACCCAAGACTACCAGCCCACAGATGGTACCACTCACAAGGGGCCCTCCCCCCTTGATCACTAACTGAGAAAATGCCTTACTGCTGGATCTCATGGAGGCATTTTCTCAACTGAAACTCCTTTCTCTGTGATAACTCTAGGTTGTGTCAAGTTGACACAAAACCAGCCGTACAATGACATTCAGTACAATGTGATCATTCCTGTGTCTCTGAGAGATAATCCTCACAGACCCATCCCAGGGATACAAAGTGATGATGTAGTAACAGTGGCAAACTATCCTTCTCATCAACATTTCTACTCTTTCTCTTGTTGCTTAGTGGATACTTTTCTTGCTACATTTTAAAGCTGGGAATGCATTTTTCTTTGGATCTCCTTTGAAGACTCGGAGGAGCCTTGGACTTGTGACTTGGCTAAGCACTCCCATTTCAATTCCCTGCCAAGTCTCTGCAAGTCCTGGACACCTACTCCTCTATCCCCAGCTCCCAGGAGAACTTTCTTTTCTGTAGCCCTTTCCTATTAAAGATAATTATGCTGTTGTAAAAACCAGCATGGTGAAAATGAAGGCAGCTGGGTTGTTGACTGAGAAGTAGGCTATTAAGTCTGTTCTCTTTCCATTACCCTTCTAAGTAGGATGTATATGTCCATTAATTTCAGAGTTTCAGCTTTTAAAATTTTTAATCACTTTGCTCTTAACTCCAAACCTACCTAATGTGGTGAGCAAACATTGTGGATTTCTGCAAGCAGCTTTTAGGACTGCAACTCTGATTCTGCTCATTGTCTATGAGAATAGAGACTTCTGAAGTGTCATCATGGAAGAAACAGTGATTAATCAGACAGCCTGGTCGAATCTTATAGGTTCAGATAGGTTCAATCCAAGAAAGAAGTACCAATTGGCAGTTAAATGCCTTCACTCTCTTATTTGTCCATTGAATTTTCGATCATTTATGGAGAAGTCATTACGCTTCTCTTTGTTTGATGGCAAATGATGGAGAAAGCCATTCAACTCTCTGTGTTGCTTATGAGAAATCCTCAAGAACATATAAGAAAGCACTGTTTCTGTGGCAGACTGTGCTGAAGGAGGTGCATAGTAGGGGAATTATTCAACAGGCCAACTTAGGCACAGTGTGCAAGGCAAAGAACCTTCCCTGAGAGGAAACTGGTATGCCTTGGTAAGATAGGCAACTGAGGGGCGGTGTTCCTTGGCATGATTGCACTTTATCATTAACTTCTGTGATCTTGGGCCACCATGAATTCTCTATAAAGCTCACTTGTTGTTTTACTAGGCAAGGGGTTGCATTCAGAAGATCATTGAAACATTATGGTGCTCTGGCTGATTGGGAACTACTTTTGAGACAAAAGAATCAGGGGAATCTAAGAATAAAGGCAAGATGGCAAATGGGTTGGAGCTACTTTAGAAGGGCAAGGGTCTATACAGCTTCAACACACTACCAGAATATGCTTCATCCATTTAAAGACACCTTCATGTCACTTGTATGAACCTTAAATTTTCAGAGAGCCTATATTGGAAAACAATGGACCATTTGACTCCATGCAGGACCTTCTGAGAATTTCTCACTCTAAAATTCCAAAGATCTGCTCACTATATACCTTGTCCCTTTTAGCCACAAAGGAAGGACATATTACTCAGGAGGATTTCCATATCTCATATCTTCAATATAAGAATTATGTGGAGAGAAGATATTTGTATTGTTGCTAAATCTCACACAGAATTGCTGAATTTTTCTTCTCTCCTCATTCCCCAGCACAGTTTCTTGGGGAACACAAAAGAGAACTAACAGAGTAAATATGAAATAAAACAGTCCAAAAGTAAATAAGGTTATGCTCCCTGGAGATCACACATATAGAAATAAATATGCAAATAAGGAAAACGTAGTACCTGCCATAGGAGGGTTTATAATCTTGGGCGAGAGGGATAGCACACAAACCAAAGAACAATAATTGCATAGTCTGATAATTCTATGAACAAATCTATATAATGGCAAGAGACAGAAATAGGAATCTATTCATTTATTTACTCAGACTATCAACAAATATTTCTGACGTTGTTATCATCCACAAAGCACAGTAGCCTCACACTAGGGATGTGGTAGTGAATAGACAAGGCTTGCTTTTCTTCCTTTGGTTGTTGTTTTGAATTTTTTTCACTACATAGCTCAAGCTGAACTCAAATTGAGAGCTCTCCAGCTTTAGCTTCCTCAGCACTGGGTTGACAGGCATGGATAATGTTCTGTGCTTTATCTCCCTCAACCCCTCTGTGTGTGTGTGTGTGTGTGTGTGTGTGTGTGTGTGTGTGTGTGAATAGGAAAGATATTGATGTCAGTCTCCATCCTATTTTCTGAGATAGGGTCTATCACTGAACCCAGTGCTTGTTGATTCAGCTAGACCAGTCCGACAACAAGCCTTAGGGATGCTACATTCTCTGTCTTCTTGGTACTGGGATTTCAGGTGGGTACTGCCACACCCATTTTTTTTTTTCATTTGGATGCTGGAGATTTGCTTTATCTTTCACCTTCTTTTAATCCTCATGCTCACAGAGTGAGTACTTTACCAAGTGAGCCAACTCTCTGATCCTCTTTTACTTCTATTTTAGCAGGAGTTCATGATTTAAGTTAATTCTTACCTCTGATAGTTATTAAGAAGCAAAAATAAATAGCATGGAACATCCATTAAAAGAGAATTACGCGAATATATAAAATATCCTCAGAGTTGGCACTTGAGCCTAAGATGTAGGAACTGATTTCATGACAGAAGGATCCACACACACGTACACTCTTCCTTCCCCCTTCCTAAATTGGGAGTCAGAAGGTCTGAACAGAAATCAATCCCAGCAATTTATTTTTAACTTCTTTCTTCTTAGCCGGGATTGATTTTTGTCCTTGTGATCAATGGCGCAGAGAATAGCTCCACAGCCCAAGCAGCTGTTCAAGTGCTGGGTCTAGCTGGCCCCACAGCTATCGAACAGGACATTAGAAACTGATTATGAAAGTAATAGGATGAAGATGTTTAAAGGATGAGTCTGATTAGTCCTGCCATCCTGGGGAGGAGGGCTGGCAGACAGACCTGCTGGATTTAAGAGCCAGAGCTCAGGAGTGCCACGGGGAGGGCAGAGCTCTGCAACCCACCACCTATGCTAGAACCTAGCCCGGTGACATGGGGAGGTACTGGGGATATGCACCCTCTTTGTCAGCTACCCCTTCCCTCCCTTCTTGGCTTCCCCCTTCCATACTGTCTCAACTTTACTCCATGACATGCTTCTAGATTTGAAGCTATAATGCAAGTCTCCATTCAAAACACCACCACCGCCACCACCACAACAACGACATTAGGCCTGACTTTCCCTCTGTGCTTTTTTGCATTGTTTGCATTCTTTGATCCTTTAGTCTGCATCTTCCACTTCTGGTTTTTGACTAGCTGAAGGCATACCTCACAGGGACCTAAGCTGAGCCACATCCACCTGACTCTCTAAGTCTTCCTACTTCTCACGGTCAGGCAAGATTGCTTGCAGGCTCTTCTCTAAAGAACACTTTTGGAAGAGATCCATGCTTTAGAATGGCACGCGGTGGTCATTAGAGCAGAGTCTGTCCTCCCAAGGCCTTATGTCGAGCTCTCTGGGATAAACTTGCAGGTTTCCTGGCTGCTGGCTGCCTTCTGCTTCCAGATGTAACACAGAATAATAATCTGAGCATTCTGAATGTGGTTGTGCAGAGTATTTCATGGCACTGTGTAACTGCTTCTTAGGTGTTCTCTGTGTGAGAGGGAAAAGATGCAAGGCACACATTCCTTCTTCCCCTGAACTGTCAGAGACATGCTTGCGAAGTAGATGGGAAGTGATTCTTCTCCTCCATTAGAAATACTACAGTTCTCAGTGGGTGGGAGGTGATTCACCACCATTAAAACACTATAATTCTCAGCATCCTTCCCTCAGCCTTCTTCTATTGGTTTTAGATCCTGGCTGATTTTCTTCAACACAGAATATTTTAAAATTTTAGAGAATCCCAACATGATGGAGAATGTGAGCTAGGCCTTTTCTGAATGAGTATAGTTGTTGTGGCACCATATGGGTTAATTCCTGTTTTATTAGAAGGGATACAGAGAAGATTCACCATTTCCCAGCTTCAAATAAACTACTGATAAGCAGTGGCATAGAACATTGTTGTGGTCCATTTGGCCTGAGAGTCTTCTTTTTCAACCACTGTATGGCCCTGCCATTTAAATGACGAACCAGCACACCCTGTAGATGTATTTGTCTGAGGCAAATTGAATCAGAAACTATGTAAGGATATAAATAAATATGCATAGAGTAAATGCTTTAAAATATAACATACTGATCAGGTTATGTTTTCATATATATATATATATATGTCTGTGTGTGTGTGTGTATGTGTGTGTGTGTGTGTGTACACGATACATACTTGTTTGTAACAACAATAATGTAAAAACAGGTCATGAATTTGAAAGTCAAGAGGGGTGTGTGACTTGATTGGAGAAGTGAAAGGGGAAGGGGAATGATGAAATTATGTTATAATCTCAAAAACAAATGAGAAAAGTTTTAAAAATTGCACTGGAATTGTTGAATGAACAAATTAGAAATTGGCAGTATAGAACCTAAAGATAATGCATTGAAGAATATCTCCACACTGAAGAGGCTGTGGACCAGAAAGCAATGTGCACAGGAAGAAAGATTTTGAGTTCTTGGTCTGTATCAGGTTTAGCCCTTTCTCTCTTTGTTAATTTTCACAAGAAATTAAACAAGTTACCCCAAAGTGCACAAATACAGAAGTTCTGGCTCTCCAGCTCTACCTCTGGGGCAATTTCTTGAAACTGGACTTCATTTACTGTCTTAGTCAGGGTTTCTATTTCCTGCACAAACATCATGACCAAGAAGCAAGTTGGGGAGGAAAGGGTTTATTGAGCTTATACTTCCATGCTGCTGTTCATCACTAAAGGAAGTCAGGACTGGAACTCAAGCAGGTCAGGAAGCAGGAGCTGATGCAGAGGCCATGGAGGGATGTTTCTTACTGGCTTGCTTCTCCTGGCTTGCTCAGCTGGCTTTCTTATACAGCCCAGGACTACCAGCCCACAGATGGTACCACCTACAAGGGGCTCTCCCCTCTTGATCACTAATTGAGAAAATGCCTTACCGCTGGATCTCATGGAGGCATTTTCTCAACTGAAACTCCTTTCTCTGTGATAACTCCAGCTTGTATCAAGTTGACACAAAACCAGTCAGTACATTTACTATTTGCAAAGGAAAAAAAAATACCAGTACGTTTAATGAAATTATTGAATAGTATATGAATTTCATTAAAGATGTTGTGCTGGCTAGTTTTATGTCAACTTGATACAAGCTAAAGTTGTCTGAGAGGAGAGAATCTCAATCAAGGAAATACCTGCATAAGATCAAGCTGTAGGCATGTCTGTAAGGCATTTTTTAAATTATTGATTGATGGTGGAGGGCCATTCCTAGGCTGCTGCTCCTGGGTTTTATGAGAAAGTAGGCTGAGCAAGTCAGAGGGAAAAAGTTAACAAGCAGCACCCCTCCATTGCCTCAGCATCAGCATTTGCCTCCAGGTTCCTGCCCTGTTTGAGTTCCTGCCCTGTTTGAGTTCCTGCCCTGTTTGAGTTCCTGAGTGATGAACAGTGATATGGAATTATAAGCCAAATAAACCCTTTCATCCCCAACTTGCTTTCTGGTCATGGTGTTTCATCCCAGCAATAGAAACGATAACTAAGTCAGTTGTAGATTAGAAATGAAGCTGTGTTTAGATCATGCTCCATACAGCATTACATTCTGGACATCAGGTGTCATTCCAGAAGATTTGTGTAGTGAAGACTTAGCCCCTAGCTGCTGGTCCTGTTAGGGAGACACTGAGGACTTTAGGATTGAGACCTAGCTGAAGGAAGGGAGTTACAGAGGTGGGTCCTGTGCTTGTTGTGGACACGCCCCCTCTCCTTTCTCCCTTGCTTTTCCTATCTACCCATCCTTCTTCTAATCTTCCCCCCTCCCTCATATTGGCTACCATGAGGTGAATAATCTCTGCCATATTTTTTTCTGACATCATGATATTCTTACCCACCTATAGGCTCAGAAATATAGAGACAAACTATAAAGGACTAAAGCCTCTGAAACCATGAGCTACAAGGAATCTGTCCTATGCAGTCGCATGAATACATGCAGCTTAACAAATACAATCTACACATGTGTGCTATTTCTTTCTGTCACCTCGGAGCACCTCGTTTCAAATCAACAAGTGATTTACCACCTTCCTGAACTACCTCCATTTGCATGCATCTCTAGATTGTCTGGTGACTTTCCTTTTCTTTTCTTCCCTCTCGAGGTTATATCATACTTTCTTCCCATCTTTTTTTCTTTGATCCCCTCTCCATTTGTCACTTAGAGCAATCCCACTTGTCTGGTCTCTCTCATCTGTGTACCTTATACTCATCACCTCATTCAGCAAGCAAATGCTCTTTATTGTTAGGGATCAATTCTTCCAAGCCTGCGGGATTATAAATCACATGTATTGTATATTACTTATAACCTTGTGTATAAGTGTGTGTGTGTGTGTGTGTGTGTGTGTGTGTGTGTGTGTGTGTGTGTATTGGGAGTTGGGTGCATGCATGCATGTGTGTGAGCATTTATATGTGACACACTATAGATGATGATTTAAAAGGGTGGCTATATACACAAGCTCTCAAGGGTCAAACATTCTGTATTTAAAGTCAGCTTAGCCCTCTGCTAGTTCTGGGACTTTGCTGCCTTGTGTTTTGTTGTCCCTGATGCTTCTGCAAACATCAGTAGGATGGTATGGTGCCCACAGTTCTAATTGTAGAAAGGTGCATTAGACTAAGTTCACCCAACCATGGATGTTCTGTAGAGGGAATATTACAGAAATTAGCCTTCATCCTGCCTGGGGTGTGGGTGGGGGTGTCACTGTCATTGCTCTTTCTTTGTTGTTGGTACACCTTGTATTTTACTCATGCCTTCCCAAAGATGGTGGACTCTTTGATGTCACTGCCTCCACGACAGTAATTGGCCCAGTCTTGGCACACAGATGCTCAGGATGCCCTTGCCTGTTGATAAATGATATGTATAACACAGTGAAGCCAGAACGTCTATCTGTCATGCAGTCCTCAAACATGAGAAAGTTCAAAAGATAGTGTGAATTTGGTCAAAGCATTAATTGATATGTGGATTCAGCACTGGTTGGTTATATCTTGTCACTGGCTGCTCTGTTTCCCACAGGCAGGTAAACTTTTTTACTGTTCCTGATTTTCATGTTAAATTGTTATCAACAACTCAAAGGAATATTTGATGTAAAAATCACTACTCACATAACAATCTATGCAGTGGTCTCTCATCTCTGTTTTCATTTTCTTTTTCTTTTTGACTCAGGAGCATACATTTTAGAAGTATAGAAAAATGAAAAATGCCTGGGGTTAAAAGTCAGAAGTTTTGAGGTTTACCTTGAGCCCCAAGTTTAAGCAACAAAGTGACCTAAAGTAGTCTGTTTGGACCTTGGGCCCTTTAACTATGAAATGATGATGTAATTAAATCTCCTGTATTATATTCAAATCAAATGAGAATCAGAATAATAAAATAAGACTCCATGGTGATGGTGGTGGTGGTGGTGGTGGTGATGGTGGTGGTGGTGGTGGTGGTGGTGATGGTGGTGGTGGTGGTGGTGGTGGTGGTGATGGTAGTGATGGTGTGTGTATGTGTAGTGTGTTTTAAGAGAGAATTTATATAAAGTTGGATTGGAAGGGGAGGGAGGATCTGGGAAGAGTCAGTGAGGGGAAATGAAAATGATCAAAATATATTGCATAAAATCATTAAAGAATAATGGAAAATATTGAAAAGAAAGGAAAGGTAAGAGCAAAGAGCATTGCAGAGATTCCAGATGCTGTGCATGGATACAGCTTGCCAAGAGAGGACCAAGATAGCAATAAGACACATTATATACCCTCAAAATCAATATAGTTCTGCAAATGGGCCAACTTCCTACTGAACAGCTAGTAAGTGCAGCAAGAATTGCTGTCAACAAAGAGGCTACAATTCAGAGGAAAAATAAAGATGAATGGGATGGCAAACTGGAGGACAAGGACAAGCCACCATGAAATTGGCTGATCCCAGGCGTGGGTCTTTTTGATTCATCTGAAAGTTTATGATTCATCCTTTGGAGAGGCTTCAGAGTAGACAATTTAGACTTATTCCAAAATATCTAGTATAATTGACCTTGTAAGGACATAGTAACCTACATTTAAATCTGAACTCTGTCACTTTGGGACCGCCCACTTTCTATAGGTGATTCAACTCATTAGCAAATATGAGCTCCATGATGCTTCCAGCCCAAAGTAATTTGTTCATGGGAACTAATTTGTGTTCATTAATGGTAATCTGTGACACATATAGGATTTGTGCTCTCTAATTTTGGTTCCCTGGAATGTCATCCTGGCTGAGGATAGAGAGTAGAATTTCATAGCTCTATGCTTGGCCAGTAAGATCAGGTGACAATACATAACTACTACCTAGTCAGTCTCCAGAAGGCCTCCTAGGCATTATTTGGCTACATGCATCTTTTTCTGCAATTCTTTCTGAGCAAGTAATATAAAATAAACAACTCTCTCCCTCCCTTGCTCTCTCTCACTCTGTCTCTCTGTCTCTCTTAGTGTGTGTTTGTATGTGTGTGCATGCTGTGAAGATGAATTTATTCCAATACTTTATCATCAGAAGTTATAGTCATATCGTTATCTTTCAGAAGATGAAATCTAAATTAACTTCCAAGGTCATTAAATCAGCAAGGGGGAGAAGACATTTTCAGTTACATTTCTAGGGTACAAAATAAAATGATTTATTCTTAAAAACTGGGGAAAGTAATCCCTTTGAAGACACCTGTAATTGGAAACTGGGTTCCTTTGTTATATCTGATGAAATGCAGGTGGTCAGAGTTAAGCATATTAATTCTTCTGGCCATTGTGTCTAATCACAAGCTCCCTGTCCCATGGCTTTCTTGCTCATCATCTTTCTTTCCCCTACTGGCATTTGTAACATGCAGGGAAGTAGGTTAGTGGTCTGGTGATGGTTTGGGTGAGCAGTGAAGCTGGCTAGCTGGCTGATGAGGGTGGTAGCTGCTTTATCACTGGTTTATGATAAGTGAATTTATTGGCAAGTTCATTACTCACCTCCCCCATCCTCTTCCATCCCTTTAGACATACATCATGAAAGAGAAAGAAATATTCGCTTCAGTGACAGATTTTCATCCCAAATCTATTCTTGGTGAAGCTATTTTGGTACTATTATGTTTGGTACCAATAAAAAGTTTTATGTGCAAGTCTATTTTGAATGAGGTCCAGCTGTAGCATAAGATGCAGGGTTAGGTAGTAGACCCACTCTTTCTAGACAGAGTGACATAAAAGAGGGTATACTACAGAGCCTCTAGGCTATCAATTAAGCAAACACCAGTGAGACAAACACCGAACTCTGAACAGTTTAACAAAGGAGATGACCCGTTGATAGGGTGTTGTGTTAGTCCAAGGGCTGCCTCATTGAGATAGACATGTTGGGGGGAGCCTTAGCAAAGCAGTTTGGGGAAATATACTCAAGTTTGCCGAGGCATTTCCTTCTACCATGAGGAAGCTGCCATGACAGTTATCATCTGTATAGACAAGATAGCAAGTTTTCGATGAGAAATATGGCTGTTTGTTGAATTGTTTTTAAAAAGTAACTTTCACTCTGCTGCCCAGGCTGACCTTAAACTCTGAAGATGAAGTAGTGTTACCCTGTCTTGATTCCTTTAGCATCTGGGACTCCGGGCATCAAGTTGGACTCTTAGGGTCCAGTATTGAGAATGCTGTCTCTTTGTTCTTAAAAGAAAGAAAAAGTTCTTTGAGAGAATTCTACAAGTAGTTAAGTGGAGAAGGGGATAAAGGCCTAAAAACATTGAGATTTATTTTGAATAACCTGAGTGGAATTAATGAGTGAAAGATTTGCAAAAGGTAATTGTGTGTCTTAAGGCTTCAAGTATTTCTTCCCCTTTCTTTAGGGAGGAAGAAGCAATGCTTGAGCCACGTGACAGTGAGCTGATACGTATCTACAATTGTAGCCATTTTTCTTCATCTATTTTTTCAAATTGTATTGGACCCAGGCTTCTAAATGTCATTTTCTATGAGAGAAACAGTCCTTGTATAAGCCAAACTTATTTCCATTGTGGTCCTTCTGATGCAAAAATTCTGACAGTAGCACCTTTCAGTCATGGGCAGCAATGGAGCGTTGATTTTTCAGGGACTGAGAAGTTGACAGGGACACCACACAGAAAGATCTGCATTGTTGGTAGACATCTTGTCTGCAAAATTCCAAGTGGAGTAATATAGGCTCTATCCCTTTCCACAGAGAAGTTTGGGTTTCTCACTCAATGTAAGGATTGTCATAAGCTTTAAAAACCATAAATATCAGGTTTCAATATGAGAGTCATCATTTACTTGCTTGTATTTTGGAGTATTTTATATAACTTCATTACATGTCAGTTTTATTCCTGAACACAAAGTATGAAGGCTAGTATGTACAGATGGACAGTACTTGACACAAATGCTCAGAAATGTTATCTGTCATTAATCTCTCTTACCTAATATCTAATAAAAGTTGTATTATTAAAACTAATAACATTAACGATTATTATTATGGATATTACATATATCATGAAAGTTAAGCACTCAAAAATATTCGTTTCTGTTCTCATATTTCCTGTGTCTGCTTATAAATGCAGAGGCTCAACAACTGAATTCCCAGTGAGGGTCAGGAAGTAACTCACTGGCTTTGATTTCATTTTTGGTATACACATTTCCCTCTGTACACTAGAAAAGGATATCATTCAGAAACAGAATGAATGAAAAAAAAAAGTTATATCAGGTTAAGTTGGCCACAGCAAGAATGGAAATAGTCAAAAGGGACAGATATATTTAATGACCAATACATTTATCCAAAGGAATCATTTACCCTGGCTAGGAGCCCAATTAAACCTGTAAAATGGAAATTCAGAAAATCAGATTAACGAGCCAGTCATTAGTAAGGAAAAGACCCAGCTAATTTTGTGTTTAGCATGAAGGATGGGCCCAGAGCAAATAATTGGATGACATTCATCAAATGTGAAATAAAAGGCGTCACTGACGGGGAGAGTAGTGATAATCTCTGGGATTTACAGTGCTAGCAAGTTTGCTTGTGAGGAAGGGAAAAGTTCATCAAACTTGATTAATAGAGGCTAAACTTTATTCCTTCCTGTGTGGTTGCCAGAGTCACACAAATAATAACAGAGAGACCGCAAATGCATCAGCTGGGTGTCTCCATAGCACTTTGAAGTGCCATATCTGAGGATGTGGTGCCTAAGATACTGTATGGAAATAAGCCTTTGGCCAGCCAGGCATGGACAGAAATAGAGAGAAATTTTGTGTGCCCACCTGTAGTCATGAAACTGTGGAGAAGGCAGACACACAGTCTTAGTGGATAAGCAGATTAATCCCAGGAAATCATTATTCAGTTGTTAGTATTCATTTCCTGTTCATTCCCGGGCCAAGGTTTAGGTAGAGAGAGGAGTAAGAAAGGCAGTGTTTCACTTTCTGGCTGCCACTATGAGAGACTATGCCATGTCAGATGTATTGGCTGAGCTCTCTCTGATCCAGTTTCCTAACCTGGAAAGTAAAGCTGTGATGAGATAAACTGTGTACTCCGGTATCTTCCATCTCCTAACATGGATTGAATGGTGGCTGCTATTATATTTGTTTGTTACCTCATGTCTTCTAAGAAGATCTGGTTTTAAAAATGTCCCATCAGGGTCATAACAGACTGTCTAGGAATACAGAGAAGCATCACACATGTCAGCTGAAAAGCTTTACAAGTGTGATTTTTTTTTTAACAAAGAAGATGTAAGAATCAAATAAATATATTCTGTTTTATAGTGAGATGAGTAAGACAGAGTTACGATTCTTCAGCCACTTAGAGAAGAGGTAGAGTTGCAGAGCTAAGCTTTCTGAGGTTCAAATTTGTCTCATCTTTGACAAGTCATCTGACCTCGTATACATTTTGTAATGCTACAATGAAGAGTAGCTAGATAATTTATAAAAGAGCTAAGGAACTTCTGGAGTGTGGTTGATGTGCTCGCTCAACAAACTCTAGATGATTCATTATCCTTTTCATGTACCCACAGTCTTCCTGGAGATCAGCTGTATCAATCATTTCTGGATAGTTTATTTAAAAAAAGAGAGAGATTTGTTTTCCCCTGGTCTGGAGGCTAATTCATTGCCAGAGGGAGCTTCATCTCCTCCTTTCAAAATGTGGCCTTCAACACTGTGTCCTCTTCAGGCAAAGGAGAACAGAAAGGAAGGAAGTTTCATGCATCCCTAAGGCATTTACACCTCCATGGAGGAGGATTCCTTGTGGCTTAGTCTTTTCTGAAAGACTTTACCTCTTAATTTTGTTGCATTTACAGATCAGGTGTCAATATGAAATCTTGGAGAGAATTTGAGCATTTAGTCAATAGTAGTCCATTGCTGTATTCCCTGTCCAATTCTTGGTTTTTGTCATATACAAAATGCCCTCTTTCCATCTCAGTGACCTCAAAGTCATAACTTACAATCAAGCTCAAAGTCCAAAGCCAAAGTATCACTAAATATCATCTAAATCATGCATTGTTAAGATTAAAGGTGTGATTGACCCTCAGATAAATTGCTCTCTATCTCTGGGCTCTTATATGATTATAATACAGTGGTGAGTTAGATATAGGTTAGGTATCTTTATGCAAAACCACCAAAGCAAGTAATAGGAAAAAAGTATCAGATTTCAAGTAGGTCCAAAATCCAACAAATCCAACTATTTGAATTCCGAAGATTGAAAATGATTTGGTTTGTCCTGTCTTCTAGGAAGATTGAGGTTGAGCTACACCTGTAGCTTTTCTGGGTGTAGCCCATACTGCAACACTCGTTGATTGGATTGGAGTGCCTGTAGCTCTCTTAGGCTGTGGTTCTATAATTGGTGGTATGCTCCTGGAGTCTTGGGAAGAATCTCAACCCCATGGCTTTGCTTGGAGTTTCTCAAGTGGAAGCCTCTGTGTTCTGGCCATATTCCTGCCACTCCTATCCTAGTGAATACTCAGCTAAAGATCTATCTATCCCTGCAGCATCCTCTCCTTGGTCCCTAGGACATTTTATCCTTGGAAACTTAGTGGAGGCATTCAGGTTTCTGTAGCCCTTGAACTCTGTGCCTATAGAGTTAGTACCACAGGAATGACCTTGAGGCTCATTCCTTACATTTTCTAGAGACATGGCCAGGGCCACACACAAGACCCAGGAAGGATATTCAGAATGATCTTCAGTATGACCTGGGAGAGAGAGGCTTAGGTGGTGCTGAATAGCAAGCTTCAAGCCCTTTAAAGCATTCTGTCCTCAAAACCCTGGTTTTCTGGGCCTATCGTGGGAATAGTAGCTTTGGAAGTCTTCCAAATGCCCCAGGGACCAATCTTCCATCCTCTTAATGAATGCCATCTGCCGTCCTTCTGTTCCTCCTAATCTAGTGTTTCCTTGACCCTACCTTTGGCCTTCTTGCCCAACTACGTCTTTTAACTGTTTACAGTACCACAATCAGAATTTTCTAAATCTCTGATTACCACTTCCCTGGAATACAAACTCTATACAAAATTAATTCTCTCATGTCACAATTTACTGTAAGCTGTCTAGAATTCATGTGACTGTCTTACCTTCACTGAGATGTTTCTCCCACCAAATATTCTAACTCTGTACATTGAAATTCTGCTGTCCATGTGTATTAGAACATACCACCATTTCAGCTAGGCTCTTCAAAGGTAGCCTGTCCTTCAGTATCTTACAGATTACTCATGGTTTTCATCTGAAATTTCACTGGCATCACGTTTTCTGTCCTATTGCCACCAGCAGGCTGATCACAAATGTTTAAGTCATTTCTAAGAAGACTAAAGATTTCTCTGAAGCTTGCTTTACCTTAAAGCTCTACTCATTGCAACATGTCCTTTTTGCTAACATTTATTTCAGTTTCTAAAACCCTTTCCATGTATTTTTGTGTATATATTTAGCAACAGCTCATTTCCAGTACCAATTTATTTATCATACTATTTCTGCTGTTGAGATAATGTATCTTAAACTGAGTGACTTATAAACATCAAAACTTTAATTATCAATGCGGCCAAGAGGCTGGCAAGTCTAATATCAAGGCAGAGGTGTATCCATTGTCTGCAAGGGCACTTTCTCTGCCTGTGATTTTGTGTCTTGTACACTCTGCTTTCACATGGCAGAAGAGATAGATGGGTAAGAGAGGCTAAAGTTAGTTAACTGTAATCATTTTATAAACCTCTGATGCTCTTCATTGGCTCAAGTGTTCACATCTATTCATCTTCTAAAATACCCTACATCTTAATATTATAGCACTGGGAGTTAAACTTCAACATAAATTTTAGAAGAAATGTAAACATTAAAATTGTGGCACTTGCATTGTCTGGGAAGGAAGGAAGCCTCAACAAGGTCATAAGACATGAAGGGACACTTACAGGCATATGTATGCCACAGAAGTAAATGTTGAGTGCCCTGTGAAAAAGGAAGAGGTAAAGTTCAGAAGGTGATTGACAAGACCACAGTAAACTAATGGCAACTATGACCTTTCCATGGACTCTTGAGGCTTGTCCTTGCGTTTAGGCATTATTGAGTTTTGGAAAATACAAAGAGGTACATAGTCAGATAAAGTGGGGGAGGAGGCACCTTAATATCTGTGGGAGATTCTGTGCTAGCATAAGTACTTGGAGAAGCACTTGGGCTATATGATCTTCCTATAGCCCTCTAATATGTTAGCGCATTTCATGGTCTATAACAACCGTAATCTATATTCATTACGGAAGCATGAACATTCTAAGTTGTGTGTGAGATTGTGTGTGCCGAAGGGCAGATTTAGTGAGGTTCTATAGAGAACTAGATTTTAAGCACAGCATGTATTTGGGGTGCTTAACTGTCTCATATGAAGGATCCTCTTTGGGAGTTGATAAAATGCCTTAGGACAAAATAGATGTGAAAACTGGACAATGGTGTGAATGAATTAAGTGCTATTGAATTGGGTATTTAAAAAACTTTAATTATAGGAATTTCATATCAATTAAAAATGATCACAACTATGAATACTAGCAGTCAGCAAGTTCAGGTGAGGTACATAGAGGTGTATGCAGATTGCTGTTAAAGATCTAGTTCTCTGGTATTCAAAGTCTGGTCTCCAGATAGCAACAACACCAAGAAACTTATTAGAAAAGACCGTTCATTGACTCCAACCAAACTTAATATAATCAGACAGGGGGCTCAGCAGTCTGAGTTTGAATAAGCCATCCAGGTGATTCTGGAGCATGCTAACACTCAAAACTATTGATCTAGATGTGTGATTGGCAGGTATGTTTATATGTTTTGATTTTATAATTAAAATAGAATCGAATCAAACAAATAAATGCATAGGTTCATTCAAAGTCTAAGAGTGTCTGTGTGCCCATGCCCAAGAATTACATTTTAATCCGAGTCTATGAACCTTAATGTTTATTATGAAAAGTAGGAATTCTCTGTGAACCATCAATCTCAATATATCAACACTTACTCTAAACCAATACAAAACAATGTAGATTTATGACAACTACTTTAGAAAAATAAAAATAAAAGTTCTAGAACTAAAAATCATACCTGAATCTCATTAGAAAATAGAGACCTGCAATAGCCCTAAACATGAAGCAGAAAATCAGTCACTCTTCATTTACAGCCTTAACTTCTGCACCAGGCTTTTTCCCGGACTCTGCCTTATGCTGAGTCTAACATCTGCCCTAGCTGGCAGCTTGAAGTACCTACTTTCGGGTCTTCCAATCTGTGAAGGAAAAGGAAGACAGCCATGGGGAGGCCATGAATGAGGGGTGATGGGTGTATTTCAACAGAGACATTCCACCCCAGTGCTCCCAGCAGTTGCTGAGGATGGTCGCCAGCTTTGGCCAGGAATGAGGGTCCTGGCTGGTCTCCAGAATGGGCTTGGTGAGAAGGAAGCATGTGTCTGGAGTAATTGCCTCTGCAGCAGCCTGCTTGCTATTGTCCTCCTGCTAGTTTCTCTGAACAGGCCATGTTATCTTCTTCTGTGAATATTAATTTCCCCTGAGTTAGGATAATTGGACCAAGAGCAGCCCTCCGCAGAGCTGTGCCATATTGGCAGGACTTTTCCACAGACCCAGGCTTTTGGACCAATTTTTGGAGTGATACCATGTCATCTAATGAAGGAGCCATCTTTTGCCAAGTGAGGTGGGCTGAGCTTATTCCTGTCCTCCTAGCTCTGAACAAACAGAAGTTGATATATTCCACGTCTGAACTTTTCTTCTTACCTTCACTGCCTTTAATCAGCTTGCACATGGAAAGGATCAAAAAGTGTCTGTCCAATGCATGGATTTATGAATTTGAATGGAAAAGTGTGACTGTCAGAAATGAAATGAAATTTCCCGGTAGTGATGGTTTGAACCATGCTTATCATTTAGATTCAAAACAATGCTTATGATCATGGTGCTATGGTTGTGATGTGTTAATAAATTGTTAAAAAAATAACAGATACTGGACAAATAGATCACGTTTTGAAACTGATGTGATAGCTTCTTTATTTTCAGTGGAAAATGAACATTAGATGCGTTGCATCTGCAAAGCACAGTGGCAGCATACAGAATCACCTTATGTTTTCACTTAGAAATTTAGGAAGATGGGGATTATCATTATAATTGTGTATTTACTGTATCAGCACCATGACATAGAAACACGCAAGAATGCCATGGGATCAGGGACTCAAAAGTAACATTAGACAGACCTGAAAAGATAATTTTGAGCGTATTGAGGTTACTTATGGACAGGACAGTATTTTCTAACCTGTGTCCCCATCTGATCTTTTCTTGTTTCTTCCATGATCCAGGTAACAATAGGTGGAAGAGCCAGCTACTACGTGTCCTATCGAAGAGAAGCCTTTGCCCAGATAAAGCTGCCCAAGTACTCCTTGCCGAAGGTATTGCACATAGTACCTGCTATCCTGAGACCTGCGAGATAAAGCCAGGGATGGAGAGGCTGCCTGCCTTTGACATTTAGTCTGGAGTGTTCCTAAAGGATTTTGGCCATTGTAGATGGTGCTCGATGTGAACACTGTGTTTCTTTCTCAGCAGCATGGCAGGCATGAGTTTGATTTCCTATAACTTAAGCATTTGGTAGGATCCTGTGCTCTTTGCTAAGAGTGAGAGAGAAAGGAAGACTAGCTTTGAAACCAGTCTCTTCAGAGGGGACTCCTTTCAAAAGCAGTGCTGTTGACAAACAGTAGATAAGGTTGTCTGGCAGGAGCAAAGCTGCTACGTGTGTGCATTTTAAGGGTAAATGTGAACACATGCTACCTGTTTGTGTTCCACTCTTATCACTGAGTAGATTAAACAGCCTAACTTACTAGAACAATAATATCAGGTGGTAACATTTCAATTCTTCCACTGGAAGATTATAAAGCTTATTCTATGGGTCCCATCTTACATGAACACCAGCTTCTATGTGAAGATGGATCTTGTAAATTCACTGGGAACAAGACCTGGATGTGATGGCATCCCTTAGTGGGGCTGCAGAGGCCATCCTGGGGCATGCACTTGCCATATCATAGGATAAGACGTCACTGGCCTCTAAGATGAGGCTAAGAAACAGTGTGTAAGGCTACCTGAGCACAAAGTGGGGTGATTATGGGAGAAGAAGGTAAATCACTTTACATCTTTTGGCATTTTATTGTCAGTTATTCGTGTATGGGTGTATTCGTTCTATCATGTATTCATTCATTCCTTATTAATTTATTCAACTTTTCTTTAAGTGGGCAATCTATGTTAAACGATGAACTGTCTAAAAGTCATTTAATGATGAATGATGAGTTCAAATTATAAAACTCAATCTCTCACTTCTTTTTACTCTTTGCCAAAATTTTTAATTTTTAATGGTTTTAATTGAATAGAATTCCACCATTTTCCCTCAAAATAGAATTTCATCATTCTACCTCTATTTCTTCCCTCCTGCCCCTACCAGACACCCCCAAGCTCCTCTGTACCCTGACTCCCAAGTTGTTGCTCTCTTTGTCTTTGATTATATTTGTTATATGAGTGTTTGTGTATGAGAGTGTAAATATACATAAATACAACCTGCTGTGCCCAAATTTTTGCTTGTATGTATGTATGGTTTGTAAGATGGCATCTCTGTATTAGAAAACCAGTAGAGGGGCTCATCCTTGGAAGGGACTAATTCTCTTCCTTGCAGCAGTCAAGCAGGATACCGTCTGGCTTCTTTGATTTGATTCAGGGAAAAAGTAAGTTGGTAACAAAAGGGCAGGAGTTGGTCAAGAAGACTTTGATTAGAATCTTCTCTGTGGTCCTTGACTTCAAAGTACAGAGCATGCCAATGTGCCACACTTTGGGGCACTGAGTTCTGGGTCACACATATTAGGAAGAAAGGCTTGCCAAATGACTTGCTCATGTTCAGAAGTAGTATTAAGACAAAACGGTGCCATTTGTTTCAGCAGTTGATTTGGCATTGGATAGATATGACTGGGTATGGTATTAGTGGGTTAAAATTGTGTTGCAGCTTCACTAGCTGCTGTATACATGCATTAATTTAATTTCTTGAACTCTGTATACTTTATAAAAATCAAAATATTTGAAAGCAATAGAAATCAAATAAGTATAAGTTTAATAACCTATTTAAAAACATTTGTTAAAAAACAGAACTATAGGTAGAATAGTAAATATGGTAACAAATATTCCTTACTTGCTCATATCAAATAAATATAAATTTAATAAAATATCCTAAAACATTTTTAAAAATTGAACTAGCCATGGATTGAATAGTGAAGGCAATGCACATATTTTCTGTCTGCTAAAGCTTGTAGTCTGGTAGACAAGCACCATTAGGTAAGCCAGTGCAAGTACAGGGAGATCTAGAAGTCTAAGGAACATTTTTAGACAAAAGTGCATCTAACTGAGTGTAGATAGTGAAGGCAACCTCCTAGAGAAGATCATGCAGGATGTACCCATCAAGTATTCTAAAGCCAGCCAGGAAACCAGTATGAAACCAGTATGCGAAAGGGACAGTTCAGCCATTATCTTCCTAAAGGAGGATGCTGTGGTCCCCAACCTCCAGGCCTGAGCCTGCAAATCTCTCTCCCTTTACCTAAAACATGTGTTTCAGGAACGTTCCAAATCATCTCTCCACTGGAAGGATATTACGAACATGTTTACCTCTGTATGAGTGCATATTTTATGAAATTTTAACCTTCTTAGGAAAGCAATAGTTCAGTCCCTTAGGTGTGTGGCTGCAGGTGGGGTACAAATGAGGCCCTGAATTGATTTCCACACAGAGCAGCCCATTAATGATTAGCAACCCCACGGTGACTTATTGTGGAGGCGTATCCAACCAGCCATGCAGTCCCTTCATAGAAGTGCGTCCAGATAGACTTCTCATTAATACGAGACTGCTGTGAAGGTATCTGGATGGTGATCGATCATTTTATTAGTCGGTGTTGGCCCAGATTTTCATAATCAGGGCTAAGGAGCTAGGGGCAGAGAGAATGAAGGCAGCTCTTTCTATTGTTTAAGAGCCTGAAGTGACTTTTTCCACGCAGTGCTGCAGCTGCTGTTGGGTGTGTTGGGTAAAACCAAAAGGATGGAAAAGTTTCCTGTTATCACTGCCCCTCATGCTTCTGTTTACAGCCTATCTGTTCAGAACATGCATACCTTGGTTTTCAAGGATTTTGCGGAGAGTTAGATGAATGACGTTAATAATGAGAAGAGTATTACAACTAGGAGCAGCTTTTTAGGCTTCTGTGATTCCCTTGTTGGGCACTGGGTTGGGACTCCCACCCTATAGGTATGATACTTACGGATGGACCAATCAGAAAGCATGGTAAAAGAGGGTAAGATCAATAGCAGGGAAAAGTTGAACTTTTGAGCAGAACCCCTAAATGCCCCTTCAAGCTCAACCACGTATTCAGGAGCCTGGGTCTACTCAAAGCAAAATGACATAGCAACACTACAACCTTGTGAGGAGTCAATGTCTCATGGCATGTTTAGTGTAACATACTCAGTAATTCTAAGGAACAGCTATTATTTAGGGGGAGATAAAGCAATGTCCTTAACCTGCCTGCTATGCAGATTAAGCTTATAGTACAATTGTGTCTCCAACAGTATTGGCCTCCATATTCCTTAAGGCTGTCATTGTACTACCTGGAGCCTGACATAGACTTTTTGGTCCCTTAGATTTTAAATTTTTTCTTAAGTTGCAATTTTAAAAGTCATTTCTACAAGAGAAAATTTTTGTTTGCTTTTTTCCCTAAAAGTATTTGAGTTCTAGTGATACCCCTGAACTTTGCCTGAGCCCCATTTTTTCTGGAAAACAGCCAAAGTTAAGGAATACACCTCCATTTTGTGTTTGGGGAGGGGCTTATCCCAAAAGAAGTGTTTTCCAGGAGACTTGCTAAGACTAAGATGTCCGACCTGTTTTTCTGTCACAAGGACAGATTTACATTCTTACTCTCATAAAGGATTAGCTGAACTGTTGTACTACAAAGAAATGTGGACAAAACACTCATAATTTGGCTTGACCAAACTTAAATCTGGCTCTTCTATTGCCCTCTCTTCTTGAACTTTGCCCACCCTCAAGCTAGTACAGGCAACTGAGAACTTGGGCAAACAGTGCAATGAGGGGCAGCCATCGGCCTGACCCTAAAGCATTTCTGAGCATCCCTTGGCTTCAAAGAAAATTTCTCCTTCAGTTGTTCAATCACATCATCTCCATGCCCTGCTACACACTTGGTCCCTTTTTATGTTATATTTCTTTTTAAAAGCAAATCTTGAGGTTCAGGAGAAGCTTTGCTAGATAAAGTACTTGACCTTTAATGTGAGAGTTCAGATCCTCTGCATCTCTGTATGTGCTTACATGTAATCCCGGTTTTGGAGAGTCAGAGTCAGGGGATCCCCTTAAGCAAGCTGGTCAAACTATACTATGTATTCAGGGTTTTAAACACCCTGCCTCAGTAAACAAGTATGGAGTGGCTGAAGGAGAAGACCCCTGATGTCAAATTCTTGTCTTAACCCGCAAGCTTTTACATCCATGTGAACACGTATACACATAAAAAGAACTTACTACATGCAACAAAAACTAAGGAAAATGTATAGGAATAAAAAGAACAAAAAAAAAAAGAAAGAAATTTAAAAGCAGTTCTCTGCAAGGCATGATGGTACATGCACATTATTCAAACTTTTGGGAGGTAGAGCCAGGAGGATCTGTAGCTCCAGTCCATCCTTGGCCATGTACTGGGTTTGAAGCCAGCCTGGGATACATTAAACACTTTTGTAAAACGAAACAAAACAAAAGCAGTTACTTCTGAAGTACTTGCAGATATTATATCAGAGTTTGCAATATCTTTTCCTTATCGGTGTCAGAGTATGCAGTAATTTGTCAAAAGGATATAGTTAGTCCCATTGTGAATAATGAGACAGGAGGAAGCTATTTCTTTAACATTATTATAAAAACAGTGACAAGGATATTAAATTTTGTCTCCTTACCTAGGTCTGGTGGGTCACAGCCACTGTTCTGAGGGATTTATGTGTAATCCTAGTCTGTTGTCCATTCTGTCTCTCATGCATGCTCTCTGCTCTCAGTCCTCCCATCCATTTACTCCGTGTGACTTTGAGACACCTGCAGCCATACTTTCGAATGACCACCTATGTGTCAAGCCTACTTGTAACATCTCGACCCTTCTTTTCTTCTGGCTCTCTGGAATATTTACTATAATGCCCCTCCCCCAAGTCCATACTAACGCCCTTCCCCTTACTGTATACCCTTCTTCTAACTATCTCTTAGTAGTAACACTTCTTATATTCTTCTTTAAATCTGTGATTCTCTGAGTAATTTCATCCATTTTAAGTTTCTATTGGTGACTACTGCATGAACAGCCATGGCTCATCTCTCACCACTACCAAGCCCTTTACTGAACTGCCTGTTCAGAGCGCATCCTCTCACGTGCCGCGGTTAAGAAGCCTAGACGTGAGCTAGTGTCTGCTCTGTATTCCTTGTGCCTCATCATTCTCTTTACTTACTTTCATACCCTGTTATTTACTTTGTAATCTTCTGTTTTGCATGCACTCTACAACAAATTCTTTGCAAAGTACTAGAGGTAAAGTAATAAATGCGAGAGTTTCTGCTCCCTGGAAGCTTAGTGTTCAATGAGAGAGAAAGACAATAAACAAATAATTATGTGTGATTACTTTATCACTAATTACAAATGCAATGCATGATATCTAAAAATAAAGAGGCCAATTTTACAAGTCAGACACTGTCGATTTATTCTCCTGAATAGATTTCTTAATGTGCCACCAGTCCATTTTATAGGGATGGCACTGAGAACCTACCTCCTTAGTTCAGGTCTTCACACACTTTATACTTCCTGTTGAATAAAGGTTAAATGTGCTGCACAAAATCCTTTGTGGTGTGACTCCTCTATTCTTTCCTCTTATATGAGGACATGTGTGGAGCCATTAACCTGTGTTCCTGAGGATTCCAAACTCTCTCACTTGACTGCTTTAGTGTAGCATCCAGTTAGGGTTGAGAAAATTCAAGAAGGTGCTGTCTTCCCCATCGGGGCATCTGCTTAGGGACATCCTCTTTGTTGCAGCTTTATTCATCTTTTATTCTTCTTCTTACCTTCAGTGTGGTGCCCCAGAAGGTACAAAATGCTTAATCATTTAGGTGTTTCATGTAAACTTTTAAGAGGCCCAGGATATTAGAAAACAAACAAACAAAAATAAACAAAGAACAGAAAGGAAGAGGGAAGAAGTCCTTTCATTCGTGTTTACTTCAAAAGACCCAGATTTTGTTTTGTTATGTTTCCAAACATATGATTTGTCAAATCACCACTGAAAATGATAGGGGGTATTATTGATCAATGCTTTCCAAATAACATGTGTGCTAATTTGGAGGCTTTTCAACCTGTTGCAGCTTCAGCAGGTTTCCTGTCAATGGTTTCTTACTATGTTTCCCCTCCTCTGTGTTCTCCCTTTTGTCACCAGCTCTCTTCTCACATGTTCTCAGGATCAGCAAGCAAGAAAGTAATACTTGCTTTCCAGTTCAATTAAGCTAGCTCCATTACAGAGAGCATTCATGATAGTTCAGAACGCTGTTGGACTCATTTTTAACTACATTTTTCTTAACATTTTAATATTCTGGTTATTATTTGTTGATTTATGTTTAACACGAATGATTTAGAAAGGGTTAATATGCAAGCATGAACTACCTGTGGCCATGGCTATATGCACCTTAAGATAGCTATGGTGTAGCTGAAAGCAATTTAAGACTTTGTGAACTTACTTAAGACATTATTACAGTTGTGACTCAATTGTGGGGTTCTTTAATGAGAACTTTGTAGGTGACAATGTCATGTTGCAATATTGGAAAGTAACACAAGCTTGGAAGAACATTTCAAAGTGGTTCTATGGGGTCATCTAGAAGACTTGTTCAGGTGGGAAACTCTAGGGCCTTCTAACATAGCTACTTAGGAGGCAGAAGTAGGAAGATGCTTTGAGTTCAGGAACTTAAGGCTAACTTGGACATCTTAGTTACTGTCTCTACTGCTGTGATAATACCCCAGTAGAAGTAACTTAATGGGAAGGGAAGCTTTTTGGTTTTGGTTCATAATTTGATGACAGTTCTTTGTGGTGGGGATATCACAGCAGGAGAATGAAGCATCTGGTCACATTGAACACCGAGTCAAACAGCAGAGAGTAGTAACTGCTTGTACTCAGCTTACTTTCTCCTTTCTACATAACCCAGGATTACAGCCCAGGGAATGGTCCCACCCACAGTGACTGAGTCTCCTATTAATAACTAACGTAATCAGCATAATCCACCACTGGCATATACGGAGCTCTGTTTCCCCAGATAATTATAGATTTGGAGGTGACTATTGATATTAACCATTGTATTCTGTAGCTTAACAAAGGTCCTATCTCTTCGATGAGAAAATAATAATGAATTTGATGAAAATTTGTAAGTCATTTAGATCACACTGAAGTTATGTCCTTAGCTATATGGTGCTTAAAGAGTTTCTGATTAAATCTCAGTAATGTCATTTGTCATCTCAATGAGTGATGAATGAAGTCATGGGCAATATAGAATCTTAGACAGGAGAGATGTCCTAGCTTCTTAGGCTGGAGACTTAGGACCTGCTCACCAGCTGACAGTCCAGGATAGCATTTTCTTAATATACACTCACAGTAAAGCTGCTTGCTTCTAACCCTGCCCATCCCATGATATTCTAAGTTGTTTTCTCCCCACTTACTTTATATTAGTTTAGTCTAAAATAACTTGGCTCATTCATTTTTATGACCAAAACATCTAGGAAAACCCAAGCATTTCTACTGCATTTTTATCAGGGTAAGTGAATTTAATTTGGATATCCTGCAGCTGCTCTTTCCTCTCCTACTGGGTTCTTGGGCATTCATTCCATATCTACACAACATGATTTCATCCCATGATTTTTAGGAGTAAAACTTCTTTCTATTTTAGAGAAGTTCAGCAGGAACCTGTAACTCTACAAGATATTTAAGCACCAATGAGCAAGTTAAGCCTGAGTCAAGGTGACCTACAAAGTTCAAGGCTAGGGGCTATTAATAAATAAAATCTAATTAAAAGTCTAGTATTTGTTTGCCTTCTTTTTCTACCTTCCAGTTTTCAAGATCATATGGCCTATTCCTCAATAGAATGAGAGAGGGGCTGGCTACCGTGCTGCCATTAAAGACCCTGTTGCTCTTTTCACTTGAAATGGATTCTGGGAAAGGCAGACCCAGCCTAATTAGTAATTTGCTATTGGCTCTAGTTACTGCTGCTGCTGCTATCAGTGCTCTTCTCCACAGATACAGTTGTGGCTCTCCATCTCTGACCTGTTACAAGGCAGGGGAACTGTATGTATACATTTTAATGCCATCACTTTAAACAGATGTTTAACCATGCCAACATGTCCTCCTGAAAAATGCATATATATATATATTTTTTTTTGGTATGGACTTGAATGTGTCATTATTATGCAGCGATTAGAGTGCGTGTGGTACGGTTTTTGTGAATTAGTTTTGAATTGTGAACCATTCAACTGGAGTTTAGGAACAATACAGACCAGGATTAGAAACTAAAATGAATGCAAGGACTGTGAATGCAGCAGACCATAAGAATATAGATTTATCCCTGGTGGAGACCCTAATGGTGCCACATCCACCTAGCAGCCTAGACTTTCAGGTCTTCATACAGCCAAAGGTGACATCTGCAATCAGTCTTTACTATACTGGTTGCTAGTGTAAAATCATTGATAACTTGCCCTGATATGAACGTTTGTGCCTCGTCTTACTGTAACATGTTATGTCATGTCCAGTTGACATCCCTGGGAGGCCTGCTCTTTTCTGAAGGGAAACAGAGGAGGAATGGATCTGGGGAAGGAGAGATAGCAAGGAAACTGGGAGGAGTAGAGAGAGGGGAAATTGAAGTTGGGATGTAATATATGAGAGAAGAATAAATAAAAAAGCAAAAAACAAAAAAAAAAAAAAAAGAAAAAAATCACGGATCTAAAAATTACGCATTCAAACCAAGCTCACCATTATGTCAGTCAGACCCTCAGATAGTAACAGTTTGGTTCTGTCATTTACTGTCTGTGCAATTTAGAGCAGTTTGATGAACCACTATGTGACTTAGTTTGCACCAGAAAATGATAATAATCATCCTATCTCTATCATAGGATTATTTGACTTTTAATTGAAAAAAATATTGAATGAAGGAATAGTGCTCAAGTACTGGGTGCTTTTATTTTCACTCCTTGGGGAGAAAATTGAAATTCGTGGAGGCTGATACATTCGTCATCAGCCACCTGTCTCACACCAGCAGCGCTTACAGTAAGACCCAGGGCACCAAGTTCCAGGTTGAGTGTGATTACTGGTCAAGCATAATTTTTTTTTTTAAATCTCATTTGCAGCAGGCTCTCTCTTAGCTTCACTTAAATAACACACAGAACTCCCGGACACACAATTAAATGACTCACGCTCATGGATTACGTGAGGTTGGAGGTCTATGGCCGGACCTACTTGCTTCATTGGCACCCACTTGATACTGGGGATTCTTAAGGAAAGCACTGTGCTACAGGATTTAAAACCATAAGTGAAGATCAAAAGATGGAATGGGGCCTGCTGCTCCACAAGTCTGAGTGTCCCCCTAGATGGCTAGATGCCTCTGTTAGCACTAACACAAAATTTCAGACATAAACATAAAAAATGAGCAGGGATGAATCCCTTGGAACCATGGGAAATGATACCCACTAAAGCCCCTCACAGCCATCTTGCTGTCACTTAGCAAGGAACAGAAATCATGATGCCCACGATTTATAGCCTTGGTCCAACACAGAACTACTTAACATTGCCTATAACTCAAGGTTTTCCTCAACCATTTCACAAGTCACAAGAACTACCTGAGGTCCCAGTGGGTAGAGAGGTACGGTGCTCTACCTTCTCACAGGCCATCTGTCTCATTACAGGACATGCATATCATCAGTACAGATGAGAACCAAGTGTTTGCAGCCGTCCAAGAATGGAACCAGAACGACACCTACAACCTCTACATCTCAGACACACGTGGCGTCTACTTCACGCTGGCTATGGAGAACATTAAGAGCAGCCGAGGTCTAATGGGAAACATCATTATTGAATTATATGAGGTATGTAGCCAAAATTACCCCTCCCTGGATTAACCTTTCCTTTTTATGTGTTTTGACTTTATAAGCACAAGTACTATAGTCCTGTGTTTGACTCCAGCTGTTTCACGTGGCAATTGCTTTTGGAGGCAAGGGATATAACCTCTTTGTACCCCAGTGCCAGAGAAATAAAGGTACAAGTGCTTGTCTGGTAATAGCCTTGTGAGGTGAGTGGTATCGTATATGTAAGGGATCCACTGTCTCAGTAAGGTCGGTGTTTGCACACGTATGAGCATGCCAGAACTGAAGGCAGACAGCGTACATGATATCTTAAGGACTCTTTCAACACTCCATGCTTCTTGCTGTGTACCTTTCTAGAAAAAAGAATGCTATGTACATGCAGAAATTATTTTTAAAGTGATGCTTATAAAAATAATTTAGAGGAAAAGAAGGAAAAATAAAAAAATAACTTGTAAGAGAGTAAATGCCACAACATGGTATAATGAAAAATTTGCCTCAATATGAGTGTAATGTCTATATCTATATCTGTATCTCTGTCTATCTATCTATCTATCTATCTATCTATCTATCTATCTATCTATCTATCTATCTATAGTATGTACGCCAGTTAAAAGGATACTTTCCCTAGGAATCTACATGAGTGCGCACTATAATTTGAGAAAAATTACAGACCCTTAGAGATGTGTTGCTTCCTTATGTCTTTAAAGTCAGTGTATGACCTTTGGCAGCACTAGAAAGAGACATGGTGAAGTGATCAGATTATCCTAGGGCTGTGATGGGCTGAATTTTACACCATGTGCCTTATGTGCCTTATGTGCCAAAAGAAAACAGTGGCTGGTGGTTAAACTCATATAGGTTGTGACAAGTGAGCTCAGCTCTAGCTGGGCTCTCAGATTACCTGGATGAGCTTTGCTCTGGTAGATTTCCCTCTCGTCAAAGTAAATGTGGCTTTTGGAACAGAAGCAGAACCGAAGGTTCAGTACATGGTCCTGTGGCCTCCCCTGGTTAGTATTTATCCAAGTTCTGGCATCTTTCACTGGTATCTGAGTTGTCTACTTATTTACCACCTTGTTACTCCAATGTCTCTACCCTCACATTCCATTCCCAGCTTCATATCTCAGTTGTTTGTGTGTGTGTGTGTGTGTGTGTGTGTGTGTGTATACATTTCTACTGAATCCAGTTAGTGCTGCCCATTACTGCACAAGTATGGGATCATCTACTGGAGCATGGTTAACTTAGCACATCTTACGTTCTGAATCTCCCTCTCCTAGCAACCACCCTCTGTCAGAAGCAACCTAGCCAGGGCTAGGAGCTTATGTTACCCACCCCCATGAATGCTGGGATACCCACTGCCTTTATGTTGTGCAAGTTTAAAACAATTCTATCTAACAACAAAGGCTTATTTGAGGAAATGTCTAGGTTTTTTCCTACATTTGTAAAGACTGACAGCAAAGTCTGAGGAATATACTTACATTCTTTAACCTAATCAAGAGACAGAAATATACTTTCCTTATTAACAATAAGCTACAGCCCTGGGTATAGTTTGGAGAAATATTCCCAAGATTCAGAAGACTCTAATAATGAATGTTCATGCTCCTGTGCTCTCACCCAAATTGAAGAGTATAAACATTGCTGCAGATGACTTCACAGCAAAAAATGAGAAGTCCCATCTGGGAATCATGGTGTCTGTCTCTAACCTCAACACTCAGAGAGCTGAGTCAAGAGTACAGTTCAAGTGAGGGATAGGCTACATAGAGAGAACCTGAATAGATAAGATATATATATATATATATAGAGAGAGAGAGAGAGAGAGAGAGAGAGAGAAATAAAAGGAAGAAGGAAGAAATCACTGTTTTCCATTGTTTTTCTTGACATGATGGGTAAGTTTACCATAGTGCTTTTCATTCAGGGAGCCTGGGTCTCCTTGGTGATTTATAGAACCTTGAGATGCTGATCTGAAACAGGGCATGAATCAGTATGAAGAATATGCCCAGATCCATGTAATTTTTTTTCTCGCTACTGAAGTTGGTCTTGTATTTTCAATGTCACTGGGGAAAAAAATGCATGGTGATACTGATTTTATTGAGAAGAAAGCCATACTACTTAAGGCAATATCTTTAATGCAAACTCTGTGAGCCGGCTTTCCGCTCAATTTTGCCACAGTTGATTATGACCATACTCTGTGTTCAAACTCTTGACAAAACCCTCTAGGAGTTTATACTTAGTCAGCTGGTTTTGAATGGGTCAGTAAGCAATTTCCCTGTTTTACCTGCACTAGACTAGACCCCAACTGAATCAGCGAGGAATAAAACAAATGGATTCATTAGCCTTTTATCTGTTGGTTTATTTTTGAGATTATGTTTTAACTTATCAATTTAAAAGTCCTAGGAATAAATAGTGAATCAAACATTCCTCCCTAGAAGTGTAATTATGAAGAGCAATGAGGTACAACAAGCATATATGAATTAGTCAGGTGGATCCAGAACCAATGGAGATTATGGTCAGTTGTATATTCCCAGTTCTTTTTCTTAGAGTGACATTTTTTTTTTTTAATCAATCCCATTGATACCCTCTGAAGGAAGTACTGGAGAAGTGTAATCCATCCCAAATGTTAAGAATAGAATGAACCAAGGGATAGACAGGCAGGTTAAAGTTTTGATAAAGTGTGCTAGCCATCCTAATTGTACAGAATAATGCTTGTCAGGGACATGGGTGAAAACTGGATAATTGATTAGATTTCAGATTCTAGAAGGCATTTAATAATAAGTGAATAAATTGGAACTTGACATTATCTAGACCATGAGCATATTGAAGATTTTTAATGGATGATGCTGTTTTGCACCTGGAGATACAGTCTGTGGTTTGGAGATAAAGCTCAATTTAATTGGTCTCTAGGGTTCATTAGGATTATACTTCCTCACTGGAGATTCTTATACATAGACAGAGAAAGAGAATGGAACCATATGGACAGTTAGCAAAGAGAATATAATTCTTTTGGACTTCAAGTGCCCTTGAGTAATACAGCTGGGAAAAGCAGTACATTTCTTGTATAATTCAGCCAAATACATACACTTTAAGCAAATGCATTTTGTTTGGTGATACGAGGTCTGATACATAATGGCAGCCTACTGGTCAGGTCTATGTGATACTCGTAAGATAGAGACCAGAGTTCACCTTGTATTAGAAGCATCATTCTGCTAAGTTGGAGGGTCACACAGGAGGAAGTTTGAAGCAACTTAAAGGTGACTTATATTCAGCCATAGACTGCTGCAGAAAGGGTTTAGGGAGATTGGAGATCTGTCTTTATGGAAGGTTGTGTGGCACTGTGGAATAATTGGGCATGGGTAGTAAGCTGCTGGTACAGACTTGACACGTACTTGGTACAGAGGTAGGCATTCACACTGGGTTTGCTTTTTTTCTTACACTTATATGACCAGCAAATAGTTACCCCTATGCTCATCCAGGTTCATTTGTGACTTTATAATATATTAAGGCATTACAGCAATTTCCCTTCTCTGACAGAAGAAAGATTCTTTTAGGGAACTGCAGATATTGGGTTGCTTGGGTCCACTTTGACCAACAAAAGCTGCTGAAGTATTCCATCTTCCCTATGAGCCTCTTATGCTGCTTGACAATGCAGAGAAGACAATGAGAGAAATAACTGGAGGGAAGTCCCTAGCAAGCCTTGGCACCAAGGTTCCTTAGGGAAGGCAGTAGACCAACCCCCCTGAACTCCCTCTAACCAAAAAGACTGACACAATTTTGAGAACTAATCTAGTGCAGTAGTCCCGAGCTATGTAAGCTCATTTGCTAACTTATTCTCTAATTCCAACTTCAAAGCAGAATGTATCCATTGATGTAATTGTGTAGAAGAAGAAACAGTGTTGAATGGTCAAATGATTATTGGCCTCTTCTTTAAGGTGCCAATAGCATACTCCTTAAAAACAAGGCTGGGGCTAACGGGGAATCAATTGAATGTAGTACTTTGGGTGCCTTTACTTGTATTCTGACAAGTTTTCATACAGAATCTTCTTGTCAGTTTTATTTTCATATTCCTAAAAAGAGCCCCATAAATATCCATTCCAGAACCCACAGTTGAGCTAAGAATTCTTGTTCTGATGAACCTTCTTTGACTTCTTTGATGCTTTCCCCTAATATTAAGTATTCAACTTATAATTCCCTACAATAACATCATATTAGCAGCAGGACCTTAAGCTGACACTGTAAACTACAATAAATACATAACTCAGTGCCTGACTCTGTGGGGTGTGTGTGAGTGTGTGTGTGCGTGCACACACGTGCGCACATGTGCTCACATGCATGTAACCATTCTGATTACAGTTTGGGTGCTCTATCATGAGAGGTTCATTTCTTACTTCTCTAGTGATTCTGCTGAACTCTCTCTCTCTCTGGACACTAAACTAACTCTTTGTGTGATTCTCCAGTATCCCAATTTTCTGTCTATTAATTGGTATTTCTTTGCCTTACCTGTCTCTAGTGCATGGTCTCCATTCTATCTGCTTTTATAACCTTAGTGCCCATTCTTGGTCCAGATGGATGGCTGCTTATAAAATTCCCCACAGGGACTTTTCCCCTGCAATAACCTTGGTCAACCCCTTCCTGTAGTTCCTGTAGCTAGAAACATCCCACGGCAGATCAGACTAATTGCTTTCTCTCAGCAGATCACTAGTTGTCTTTTGCTGAGGTCCCAGGGACATGGCCAACAGATGACCATGCCACCTGGACACCATGGTTTGCCAAGGGGCCTGCAGTCATGTCCCTCTGCACCTCAATCTGATTCCCAGAGGGAATTGCCAGCCTGATACTATTGCATTAACTTTTCCTGGGGTGATGAAACCAAATGTTTATTCACCCCAGATAGGGCATCAAAACTAAAAGACCATCAAAGTCCAACTTGGAGAACCTGTTTATAGAATTGATGAAAGGTTACATGAATGGAACCCTCAAACAGTTGTATCACCACGAAGCTCTACTCCATCATAAGTGATGGCCTCATGCAAAGAGCATCATGGAGTCAACCTTTCACTTAACCTTCTACTTCCTAAGTACTCTAATGTCTTCTAAGATCACTTGTACATATGGGAAGTCAGAAGGGGGATGATGGCTAAGATATCAGATGAGAGTCTGTGAGTCTGTCCCCTCCTCCTCCTTCCAGGGTTTGTCAGTAGTCTGTTTACATTACAATTCACCTACTTACTTTTGTGTTGTTCTCAATTAGTTGCCATGGATACCTCACCTTTAAGATGGTGATCATGTTATGTACAAAGAATAAAGCCATGCTGCTACAGGCACTTGTACCCATGGGCACCATCACATGCTTCTTGCTGGACTTTCAGGAAACAACAGCAGCAGCCACACTAATGATTTCCCCCTACAATGGGATAAAGACTACTTAAAGTTAATGGGATGCTAAGTGACCCCTCCTCAGATGAAGACCAAAACCATGGATCACCTGTTTTACTTCTTTTACACTCTATGTGGCTGAGACATGCTATCAGAAAAATGTCCACATGTATGTCTTTGAAGACATAGATTTGGACATGAATATTGGGATTTGGAATGAATATATTTCTAATTTAGGTTGCAACCAAATAATGAAAGTTCTTGACCTGAAAGACACAGTGGCTCAGTGGATCAAACTGATCATCCATTTAATTATACAAAACATGAAGCCATGAATCATCCCAGAAATGACATATAGATCATGGACCATCCACACACAAATGTCATGTGCTTCAGTTTTTCAGAACAGTTAGGAAGATTGTTGTATTGTGTCTAGCGTCAAGAGAGGCAAGTTCAGGGCTGCCTGCAGAAATTTCCATGGACATACCTCAATCCTACAACATTTCGTCTCCATTCTCTTGGTTTTGACTGTAGGAATTTTTTGTGTGACTCAAAGAAAATTCCCATCTTAGTGGGATATGAAACAAACACATTCTGTTTGTTTAGCATGGTCATCCTATGTGTGTTTGTACATGCCTATTCTCAGGTATGGATGTCACAGGCACTCCCCAGCAACAGTGAGTCATAGACCCAGAGTCAGACTTGCTTGTGTTCTTCCAGACAGTAGACAGCAAGGCCTTGAGTGTGAATTGCAGGAGAGAGCTTTGTGGCTAGAAAAAACACCAGAAAAGTCTTCTTTTTGGTAGGAAGGTTTACAGAAAGTAAAGTAAGATTCCATGCTCTAGGGGAAATATAAGACATCCAAATTTAATCAACATCTTTTGCAATGAATTTTCTTGGTGGTGCTCTTTTCTTTTTCTTTTTCTTTTTTTTTTTTTAACATTTTCAATACAGGGTTTTTCTGTGTAACCCTGACTGTAACTGTCCTGGAACTCGCTATATAGACTAGGCTGGTCTTGAACTCAAGAGATCCATCTGCCTCTGCCTCCCTGAGTACTAGGACTAAAGGTATGCACCACCACTGCCTGGCTTTGCAGTGCATTTTAAAGAATAAGGTTGGGGGCTAGAGAGATGTTTGCAGTCTTGATGATGATGGTTCAAATCCCAGTATCACTTAACAAGACAGTCACTAAGAAAACGCCTACAATTCTGGCTTCAAGGGATCTTGTGCCCTTTTCTGGCTTATGTACACACTCCACACATAATCTCTCATACACGTGCAAGTAAATAAACGAAATTAACCTTAAAAAAATACCCAGGTTGCTTGGGAGTATGTGAGACCTGAGTCTTCCCAAAATACACTGACTGGAAGCTGATGAGAAAGGAAGGGTCCAGCCAGGGACCCATGCCTCTTGCACACTGAGCGCCATCATCTTTACACAGCTTCTCTGCCTCTACCTTCAGTTCAAGGTAACAGTCTAATAGTCCCTTCTATCTATCACTGGCTCACTGTCAATTTCTTCTGGTACCGTCCCTTCCTGATAGTTCTGTTCTCCTCCTGACATTCTCTGTCTCTTTGTTTGAGGTATTTTTGTTTGTCTTATTTGGGTTGGCATTCTCTTCCAAGGCCAGCCAGGTTACTACAAAAATGAACTATTAAAAAGCCCTTAGTTCATCAACTAAAGGATGTCATTTAGGAAAAGAGAAGAAAAAACCCTCCCTCCGTGTAACTTCTCTTTTCCTCCCACTGGTGTTCCTTCAGAGCTGTGGTGAATTTCAATGAACCAGGATCTTTGAAGAATGTAGGATAAGAGAATTAGAACTTTGACACATCTCAGTGTTGTCCAATGTGTTAGTTACTTTTCTTGTTGCTATAACAAACACATGACAAATGGAAATTAAGAAAGGGGGGTTTATTTATATTGGCATAGAGCTTGAGGGGTAGTGCTTCATGATGGGAAAGTCATAGCAACACAAGTGTGAGGAGGCTAGAAGGGTGTTGTGTCCACAGTCTGGAAGCAGAGATCAATGATTGATGATGAGCCAGCCTTGTCTTTTTTATTCAGTTTGGCCAGTCCATGGAATCACACTGTTCTGCATTCAGGGTAGAACTTGCCTCCTCAATTAAATCTTTTTGGAAACACCCTCAAATGTATACTCAGAGGTATCTTTCTATAAAGACTGTAAATCCAGTCCAGTTGACAATCTAACACATACAGCAAACCTGCTATTCAATTGTGTGTGTGTCTAATTTCTACTTGAGTGCATACATCTAACACACAAGCACACATACACACACTATTTTTTTATCACACACACACACAAATCTTGTTTATGTTTTGACTTTGGAATATGCTGGCAATTATACAAATGACTTTCTGTTACAGGACATTGTCATCCTAAGAATCTGTTCTCCTTTACAGGATGTAGAATAAAAGTTCAAGTGGAATTTGCACTTAGCCTAGGGTGCATTTAATTGATAAATCAACTCCAGCTACTTGTTTTGCAGTGCTGTTCTTTATTTCTTCAAAATATCAAGGGCATGACAATCCCAATACATTAGGACCTCTGGCAAGAGCACACCGCATTATCTCATAGGACCTTTGTCAGCCAACTAGGGGAAAAGAGAGAAACCACTGATTTTAAAGTCACCTAAAGATGATGTGTAAATTATACAAAATCATACAGTGAGCTAGAGGCATCCACTGATATCAGCTCTCTGTATTGAAACATCTGCCGCATAATGTCTACCTTATTTCTAAGAAGTATTAGTGGTCTGCCATAAAGGGTATTCCCTTGGTGACTTCAAAACCTGTCCACTAGAATCCCTTGAGCTAACACAGCTGTTTCTGGAAGAGGTAAAGCCTTTGGTCATTATAAGAGGAACTGTTAATAGTTAACTAAAGATAATATTCTGTGGAACAAAGAACAAAGACAGGAGAAATGGGGAAAATCTGATATGTAAAACAAGAGGGGTCATGTAGAGATTTGGTATACAGGACAAAGGTGAACCTTGGGGAATATGACATGTGTTACTCCTTTTCTTCCCTTCTGTACCCTATATAAGATGCCAGTAATTCTTTCAGGGTGTCTCCAAGGCTACCATCTTGGCCCAACATGGTTCTCCATCTCTCACCTTTTTCCTAGGTAGCAGGTATCAAGGGGATATTCCTGGCAAACAAGAAGGTGGATGACCAGGTGAAGACATACATCACTTACAACAAAGGCAGGGATTGGCGTCTACTGCAAGCTCCAGATGTGGACCTGAGAGGAAGCCCAGTGCACTGTTTACTGGTCAGTTATCCAGCCCCATGTCGAGGTCAAAGGGGAGGTAGCTCCCCTGGGTCTCAAGGGCTCTCTTCCTTCATTTGGAATTTGTCTGGTGCTGAGCAATGCTAGGGCACAGGGCTGCAAGCTCAGATCACAACATGAATTGAATGAAAGACCAATTGCATAGGTTTTCATTTGTAAGAGACAATGTCCTACAGCTGTTGGTAAAATAAAGAAGTGGACAGTGAGCCTGTGCTTGTCAATAAAAGTACTAGACAGGACTCAGTAGGCTAACTCATATGTTAACTGATTGTTCAGTGCTAAATAGATGTCAGGGTAAGCAAGGAAACCCAGCAGAGTCAGACAGGATTGTCTACACTGAATTGTCAGTTAACCTATTTGCTTTTGAAGGTCATTGCTATGAGAATGTTGAGGCAGACAGTGTGGGGGGACATAATTTATAAGATATCATTTCTGCTTCAAGGTGCCTCGATGTAAAGATAATTAACAATTATACAACCATCAGGTCCCTATTAGTGAGTGCTCGCACCAGAAGCCATTTTAACATCTCAGATATGTGGCTGAGTTTATCCTGAGACAAAGTTGTCTTCTTCCATGTATTCAAAGAGATTTATGAGCCAAGTGACTTCTAGACATTGTGTGAAAATCTAGAGATATAATCACATCAGGCCAGAAAGGGCCACTACCATTTTGTAAGTTTTAGTCCAATTCTACACTTTATTTTGTTTAGTGTTTTCTGTGGCTTTAGTTTGAATATTAGGAATGCCACACAAATGGCTGCTTACTCATTGGAGCGGCTCATGGGATCACTGGTTGATTTATTCTCTCTCTCTCTCTCTCTCTCTCTCTCTCTCTCTCTCTCTTGCTGTTGAAACTTGATACTTCATCCTTATCTCTTCATCTAATTTTCTCTTTATCTCATTTTGTCTTCATCATAATTATTTTTATTTTATAGGTTTATCTCTATATATCACCAAACTCCTTTCTATAATGGGTATAGGAAAATAAATGGGAAAAAGTCCAGTGTTCAATGAATTTCAGATAATGGCTTAAAATGTTTTAAGTAAAATTATAAGCAGGATCAAAAATCACAAACACAGGCACAGATTACGGCACATGAAAGTTGTTGAGAACCTGGACTGTGTCATGTAGTTTTTCCGTTTCACTCTGCTAGTGGTCCACAATAAGCAGGGTTTGATGGTTCCTATCATATCTGGAAAGACACTTGCCATCCTCTGTGAAAGTAAGGTCTACTAAGCATCCTAAAGCTAACCATGAACTAGACCTTGAAGGCTGGATTGACTGCTAAAGTGGGGAAGAGCCATTTGATCCTGGGTGAGAGAAAGAGAGGAAGGCTCTATGAGTGATATGTGGAGCAACTTTTAATGTGAAGGGCTGGATCCATCAGGCAAATGGGACTGGAGTTCAGTATCACACTGCTGCTGTACCTAGATGACGCCCATTCTGCATGCTCCACCTCGTATCCTGCAAGGTCACAGTTTGGCCTGAGTTTCCTGGAATTAAGGTATTTTCTTCTTCCTTTTAGCCCTTCTGTTCCCTACACCTACATCTGCAGCTCTCTGAAAACCCATATTCCTCTGGAAGAATCTCCAGCAAGGACACAGCCCCCGGACTTGTGGTTGCCACAGGTAAGCAACGTTCTCTGGACCAACAGCTTCTGGGATAAGGTTTGGGGCATACTTGTGGGTCATGGATTCGTTTGAGCATGAGATGGAAACTCCCCAGAAAATGAGCAAGATTGTTCAATTTTCAAAGCCCATCTTAAGAAACTGAGATGCAAAGAGCTTTAGACAGTCTTAACTTCTAGGTTAATTCATCCTGCCCCAAAGTCCCAGAGGGGTCCTCTGCGTCTAGTGAAAGGCCAGCATTCCTGTCAAAGTCAACTGACTGACCAGAGAGATTGTAATGGAGAATTCTCAGCTTGGGAAAACATACAGTATGAACTTCCCAGCTCTCCAAATATCAGATAGGGCAGTTTTCTCTTTACACAGAAGATACTTTACAGAAAGTTTCACTCCAGAGCTGTTTTTAATCAGGAGATCTCTGGTGCGTATAAGGTTTGCTTACACGTGATTAAGCACTTGGTAGAGAGCCTAAGGAAAGGGGCCGAAAAACTTGAGGTTGCAACGTTGGAGCCACTGTCCACTGAGCATCAATCAATAGTGAAGATATACCGACTCTCAAATGAAATGAAAGTCTCTAGGGAATGTGCCTGGATTGGCATGCATTTCATTTGCATACACCTTTTTAGGAATATATTGTCGGCATAAAGTAAGACAGGCTTCTAATCTTAGCGTTTACAGCTCTGGTGTCAGTAAGCATGCCCCTCCCACCCTACCCCCCAAGGAAAGCACATAAATTCACAGTGGCTTTCTGAGGATATACAGTTCTCTTCTACCAATCTAACACTCTTACTTCTGGATCCCTTTTTCTTGTAGACAGGGATGCCATCTCTAAAGCTCCAATCCAATCAACTTTAAATGACTAACAGTCACCAAGCACTTTAATAAACTCAGAGGCTAGTAGAACCTGCTGCCTTCACAGGCTTCACTTCACTCAGCATGGACAGGATCCAGCATGACTAATATCACTGTTCTCAGAAGCACCAGAGAGTGAGATAAGTACAGGCTCTTTAGCTTAGAGAGTGATACCTACACCCGAAGTCCATGAGTTAGTTCTTCAAGGTCAGGGGCTGTTAGACTATCTGCCTCTCATCAAAGTCTACAGGAGACCCAAGGCTGGAACAGAAGCTATAGTTGGCAATAGTGGTCACTGATAAAAATAGACACTTGAATGCTTCTGATGATAGCCAGGCATTACTCAACTCAGCCACTCTGAACTTTAGTGTTTTAGTAGGCAAAGTGGGGATAATAGAGCTAACATAGCTAAATTTAGGGTTAAATGAAGGAATGAATTTCAAATGCTTTCAAATGTTCAGGATCTATTGGCTATTCTGCATAAGATACCTACCACCACTCTGTATTCTTGATGGCAAAGCTGGCTTTGCATGAGAAGAAGGTAGTTTGCTTTTCTCCTTCAATGGGACCCATAATTATATGCTTACATTATACATGCAATGAAATTCAGGAGCCCTGCCATCCTGCTCTCTAAGCTTAGTCTGACACTTACTAGAATGGTGAGTTCAGCGTAGATTTTAACTCCTGAGCTTCATATCCTCATTTGTAAGACATAAATTGTTACATTCCTTATGAATAGTGAGAAGACCACGCCTATAAGAATGGACAAAGTACTCAGAGTAGGTGACATGGTATTGACCACATACACTTGTAAATTAGTCTAATGTTATGTCTTTAATGAGATAGCAGGCATTCAGGCATTAAATATTTATTTTTGAATATTTAGTCATATATATCAAAATTGACTCATTTCTTTCCCTTGCCCATAAACTTCAGAGGCTTCTTGCCAGCCATGGAGCATTGAGAGAGCTAAGACATAGACAACAAGATCTTGAGCCAACCTGCTGGCTTCTGCTTCTGCATACCCAGCTTCCATTACTCTGCTGGCTTTCACAGCTGTGCAAGGATGTGGGGAGTGTTCTTTAAATGTCTACCTTACATTCATTCCCCTATCCCCTTTCTTTGCCTGAAGAGCTCAGGGCTCTGTCTCCCAGCCTCACTGCTTACTCTCTCTTCTCAGTCTTGAGAACTGGTCTCAAGGAAGACATGGATAAATGAGTGTACTGAGGTTCCTTCCCATCTCTTGTTGAGGCCCTATCTGGAGAATCTAATGGTTACTTTTAGCAGAAGCATTAGGAGTCCCAATATCCTGAGCATTGACTCCTCTTACTAGGGAAGAACTTGCGGGTCCATAACTCACATGAGGATATAGACTGAAAAGGATGATTCTTGCCTTGATTGCACAGCAAAGGGGTAGGTGAGACAATGGCAGCCCTCTTCAGTTCACACATTCTGAAACAGAAGGCAAGTGGGAGGCAACATCATGGCCAAGCCCACTCTCCTTCCTACTGCAGAAAAGTGGTTAACCCTGTACCCATCAAACACCATCCAGAAGCCACCAACTGTGCCATCTCCATGTCTAACCCATCCCTGCACTTTTTCCTATAAACTCTGAATACCCACACCTTATATTGCTCCATTTCTCCATGCTATGTATGGTTTTGTTTTTCTACTGAGCCCTTGACATCCCTGTCTGTATAGGTCCTTTTACCATCATATGGGGAAGCACGTCTAACCCACAGTGCTCCAGAATTCTTTCTCTTTATTTCCCAATTGTCTAAGGAGCAGAGAACGTTTGTAATGATAGCAAACGGACAAAAGAAAGTTTAGGAAAACTACCTCAAATGTCAGTAGAATCTTGCTTGTTTACAAACTAAGTTGTTGGTAAGAAAGATCCCTGTATTCCTATCTCGTGCCTCTCTCCTGATCCCTAGATGCTCTAGCTGTGGTACCTTCCAGTATGCTCAGGAACCACTCTGTTTAACCCTTCTTCCAGTTGGCTAGCGAAGCCCTTTAATCAGGTGTTCCTTCTCTGACATCACCAAGCGCTTGCTGTTAGAATTGCCTATGGAGGCACTTACATACGGAACACAGTCAAGCATAAAATCATACTGGAAACATCTACTCTGTTATTCCATCCAGAACCTGGTTTCTGGTCCCTATATTATTAGCTATGCATTTCTCAGGATGATCTTCAAATGATAGAAGATACTTGTGAAAACAGACTTTATGAAGTGGGCTTCTTACCACCATAGAACTGCCAAATCCATATGAAGAGGCTTTTAAAGAGAGGTTGAAATTATCAGAACTAATGTCTCATGAGGTTAAGAAGCAGCAGAATAGATTCAGAGGGGCCATGCTAGGGATGGCAAACACATAGCTCTCTCTTCTTCTCCCTCTGTCCCTCCTGCCTACCCTCCCTCCTGTTTTTCTTTGTAGACATTATTTAAGTATCTAATGGATTACTACACTGTAGTCTCTTGACGGCACATATGGCTACCATATTCTTTTTACCAGTGCTCCAGTAGCAGCCATGGAGCCATAACCTTCTCCACCTCTTTCCTTTATGCATTTTGTCTGTTCTCCTTTATACCTGTGCCTAAAGAGATGAATTTCCAGACAGATTTCTATCTATGCAGTGGCTCTCAGCACTTCTCCCCTCTCCTTTTACCCACTTCCTGAGCCCTAAGCACTGGGGTTATTTTTGGAAGCCAGAGTGTCAAAACAAGCTGGCTAGCTGTGTGCTCCTTGATGCTGACAGGAGCTTGACAAGCTCTCTAACCTGGCTTTAATTTCTCATTTTGAAGTATTAAATGTCAGGAGCTCAATTAACATTTTCATTATTGCATTTTTATTGTGCTCTTATTTAGGTTACAGATGTGTGGGGGCTAACATTCCCTTTCTACTATGTTTAATGAAAAATATCAACGAATATGATAAACTCTTATATATTTAGGGTACTTTTTTTTTTTTTTTTTATCTTGTAAGGGAAAGGATGTTTGTCTTGGCTACAGGCTTTATAAGGTCATGTCCAGTGGTGCTGGTGTCTGAAATTCCTCCTCATGCAAATGAGACATCCCCAGCATCCTGGGCCAGGCCAATGATGTATACTTACTACAATAGCCCCTACTCACCCCCAAAAGGTTTAAATAGTCTATGTTCCCTCCAATAAACTGAATCAGTTCTCTGAAGCTATTACACCAATTTGTGTTGTTTACCAGTGCAATCACACTGACCAAAATCCTGTCTACACCACCCTAACCCAGCTAAGCTTCCCTCCCTCTAGTCCAGTCCGTGTGTAATGGCCCTGGCTACCCCAAAGGCAGAAGCAGACATGGAACTTGGCTAGCTTCATTGCACACTGCTCAAGAGCAGTTTGAAATAGTCTGGGTAGTCAGAGTAAATAATTCTCAAGTTCTTCAATATCTAGTCCCTGAGTCCTACCGTCTAAAGATGAATCTGTGTCACACTGTTTGCTTGCTTTTCCCATAATGAATTTTTTTTCCTGCTGGGTTTTTATTTTTAGGTGATCTCTAGAAAGAGTGTTCATGAATTAACTGTAAGCATCCTTTGGGGAACCTTTACTCTGATGCTCCTCCTCTAACCCTGAGCACACTTAAAACATAAGCTTCTGACAATTTCAAAAGATCTCTTTATGTTTCAGGTAACATTGGCTCAGAACTCTCCTATACGGATATCGGTGTGTTCATCTCCTCTGATGGGGGCAACACATGGAGACAGGTGAGTGGAAGATTCAGGAAGAAGGGGGATAGTTAGAGTAAAGTCTGCCAACATCTCCCTTTCCTGCAGATTCTTAGCCTCCCTATGACTTTGTAGTTGAAAAATATTTGACTAGCTTGCAGCTTACTGGATCTAACTGGCAGTTTAGAGAGGTCATGGTGAGTGGGAGGAGACCTGGAACTGGAAGAGGAAAACCATGACTTGGGCTGGGTGGTTGTATTGTCCCTTCAGCGATATGTATGTAGCAGCCTCTGGATGCTAAATGTTGTTCTGGTTCCTGGGGATGCACTGATGGAACTGTTTCTGTCATTAGCGTGCCAAGGAATCTTGGCGAGCAGCTCTCATCAACTTCCTCAAAGGGCTTCTTTATCTTTCAAGTGAAAGTATTAGAATGTTGAAACCAGAAAAGCCATGGAAGTCAGTGATAATTTAAGAGTTATACAGTCTCAGCCATCAGTAACTATAAGACAACTTAATACACATATATCTACAAGAAAAATCAGTTTAGTGTTACAAACAATAGACCCTGGAGTGATGATAGCAGTGCCCTACACAGCCATTGTGTATTTGATATATGCTGAGTGTGAACTGAATTTTTTACTTAACTTTAATGTAGGTAACTACCATATTAGTCAACACAGACATATTTAATGTCAGCAAGATATCAGGCAAAAGCCTTAAGATTTGGCATTCCTTCCTTTAAGGAGTTCAAATTTAAATGGAGGAAATAATTTCACATAAAGCTAAATATAGTTCAGGATGATCGTATTATTTTAGTGGTCTTATGATCATGGGAGAAGAATGAAGAGTTAGTTCTATTGGAGAAAGTGGGAAATACTTAATAATTAAAGGTGATATCTTACTAATCTTAAAATTAAAATTTCTAGCTGAGGAAGAGAAAAGAAAGGCACCAGGTAGCTCAATGCAGATGAATTCTCCATTAGGTGTCTTGCTGGTCATGCTCCAGTTTGGATGACCAAATTAAAGCTGGCATCACCACCACCAGTATCATTGAAATCCTCCCTGCCAACGCAGCCATTACGCACCACCAGTATCATGGTCATCCTCCCTGCCAATGCAGCCATTACGTACCATAAACCTATTATTGTCCAGCACTTAACAGCTGCAAAAGCTATTTTAAGTACTACATGATATACAATGAAGAATATGTCAGATCCTATTCCAAAGGCTGTAATCAAGTGACTAGGGAACAGGCATATGAACAGGTGTCAACCTTCAAAATATAAGATAACATATTGCAAGGGCCAAAAGAGGTCAGGATCTGAAAAACAAATTCATCCAATATAAAGAGTCACCATTGTTTAAGATCCTAAGGAAATACCTCACCTGGCCAGGTAACCATAGCTGTATTCCTTCCTTGTGTTATTTCCATCTTGACTTACTTCTCCTTTTTCTCAAACTACCAGACTTATACTTTCCACACCAGTGCCTGGCAAAGGAAGACTTAACAGTGGCCAGGATGACAATATTAAGAAAGAAGTATGAGGACCACTTTCTCCTCCTCTCTGGCTTCAGTCCTGCATCCCCATTACATTGCTGATCACAGAGCCGTCCTCTGACTAGCACTATAGATGTTGCCTTTCTGTCATATGTGAATTGTAGCCTTAAGTTCATTGCCTATTAAGACTAGCCATTAGTAAGGCATTATTATTTTTAACTGAAAAGATAAGTGTGAAGAATGGAAAGAAAGAATTATAGGACTGAGAAGCTTACTTCTTTGCAGTGTTCATATGTGCAGTAGATCATGTTATTTCAACCTGTTCCCCCTTCCTACCTGCCAATTTCTTCTTCTTTTTAAAGATTTATTCATTTATTTATGTATATGAGTACACTGTTGCTGTCTTTAGACACACCAGAATGGGGCATCAGATACCATTACAGATGGTTGTGAGCCACCATGTGGTTGGTAGGAATTGAACTCAGGACCTCTGGAAGAGCAGTAAGTGCTCCTAACCACTGAGCCATCTCTACAGCCCCCATGTGTCTACTTCTGCTTACAGTCTTCTAGTTTTTTTCTCCCATGTCACCATCCCAAGCTCTGCATGTAGGCCACATGAGCCAGCACCAGAATTCCCAATGTTTGCTTTCCTCTATGAACTCTGAAACTGGAGTTCTTCGTTAAATAAATACTGTCCCTGCTTCAAGCTAGAGTCAGAAGAGGCATAAGCCTTGGTATATGTAGAGTTAGATCTGAACACATCTTAGAGACTTTTATACTTTTCTGGTACTTAATAACCATCTATAAAAAGATGGAGATAAGGAACATTGAATCAGTGGATTAGTGAATGGATAGGTTAATAAGATATGGATGAATAGCTCAGGTACTGACTTATTTTAAGACCCTAGAAGAACCATATTTTAAGGAATATTTGTAAAAGTGGTTCATGGGCACCAAATTTGGCTCTTCTTCCAACTTGTAGAAGAATCTAGGAAGTAGTGAACAAGGTCTAAATGTTCAAGTTTTCAAGGGTTTGGAGAAATTCTCTTTTGAGACAAATAAACATTAAAAGGACATAAAGGCAGAGTAACACATATCAGAGAAGTAACTTAAAAAGAAGCAAAGATAGGGAAATTTCTTTGAAATCATAATCTTTTTGGGGGAAATGGTTACCTAGTTGAGCATGCACCATATCGCCTCGCCTTCTTAGAGTATATTGGTTCACAAGACTAGTGGGAAATGTCCTGGAAATGCCATTTGAGTGGGGTGAGGAGAGCATTTGTTCTTTGTAAGCTCAGTTTCTGACCTATGAAATGCAGGTAACGCTTGCCAGACTATCTAATAGGACCACTGGAAGGCTCAGAATCTAAGTGAAACAATGTGTGTGAAAGACTGCCAATTGTTAAACACTGCAAATGTAATTCATTGCTATGATTGTTGTTGTTTCAGATCTTTGATGAGGAATACAATGTCTGGTTCCTAGACTGGGGTGGTGCCCTGGTGGCCATGAAACACACACCTCTGCCAGTCAGGCATTTGTGGTAAGGATGGCTCCCTACTTTATTAATGAGCAACTCTTCAATATAGAAGGTTGGAACAAATTATTCTGAATGCTTCTACATTCTCTTCCATTTTCTTACCAGCCCACCATTTTCTTTTTCTTTTAAAATATCCTTATATCATCTACCTCATAGGTAGCAATAGTATGCCAGAAAATTTAGAAGGGGACATGTGACGAATGAGGTCAGGTAGTAGGAATGGGTGGTCAGGTAAGACAGAAAAGAAGACAAGGAACAACAAACCCAGGGAGCCTTGATTTGGAATACAAATTATGAGAAATAGAAATTGCTATGAAAGGATATTTGGGTTCATTTAACAGATCCTAATATTTCAGTTCTAAAAAAAAGTTTAGCTTATGATTCTGTGGCTGTTCTATCGTAGATGTCGTTCATTTGTCATGTGTATACATCTAATAATAAAGAGAGTAAACTGGGCTGATACTGTAGATTTGTAGCTGTAAATAACTTGAGAGTAGTTAAAGTCATTGTGTAGGCTTAATATTGTAAGAGAGTCTGGACAATGAGGGGGAAATAGGAACTCCAGTAAGAAGAGCCTCAGTAAAACCAGTCTTTAGAGTAAATGAAAGAGAAATAGCTAAGAATGTAGAAACCCATGAGAATATGTCTTCATGAATGCTAAGGAAATAGATGATAATAGAATCAAAATCTTTAATCAGATCAAATTAGTTATGGAGCAAAGACTACTAAGGGACTAAGTGGCTTGGGAAGACATTATCAGAATAAGTTTAAAGCAGAAGTGGAGTTAGAGGATTTTGTAGCAGTTATGAATGTATGTATGAATGAATGAGTGAATGAATGGATAGATGAATAAATAATAGTGTAATGAGTCTCAGAAAATTTATGCTAATTCATTAATGAGGACAAAGAATGAAGTAAGAGTATATGTGGAGGAGATATAGTGATGATTTAGGATTTTGATAAAAAGTAGATGAATGTCTTTTATGCAAATGTCTTGAAGATAAAGGGTCACATTCAGCTCAATAGTTATTTGTAGGTGAGGCTAGCTAAAGCACAAAAGGTAGCATTCACCATGGACAGCTTTAACCAGGGCTTTGATTAAAAGTAAGGCCACCACTTTTAGAGTAAGAATTTAGTGGAAAACACCACTGTATTTGAAATAGAGTTGATGCCCTGGTGCCAAGTCTAATCTTAAGCCATAAAGTCCATAAAGACTTTTTTCAGTTTGTGATTTAAACCATATGGAATTGTCACATTTAGGTTGAAACATGCTAAAATGTTGTCAGTCTCTTATAGCTTCATTAGCACAAGGTAGAATAGTTACATCCATTATCATATTATTTTACAAGAAGATTATATAAATAATCTTTAGATATATGTGGAGTTTCTTTCAAGAAAATTGCTATACTAGCCTAAGGGTAAGCCTGTGAAATTTCCCAATATAATTATCATCCATTGGCTGCTTAATAATAGTCTGGATTTGTTGAAGGAATGTTACATTCCAGGAGCTGTTCTAAACTGCTCCATTGAATTATTCAGTTCAACCCTACATGTGTTAAATTACCAATATAATGATTTTAAAACACAAGTAGATTAAATACCTTTTTCAAAGTATTAGTGCACAGGTGTTAATTGGAAGGACCACTGGAATTCTTGTATGTTAACTGTTAATGTTTTAGGCATGATAAGGAATACAGAGGCTGTGATGTGGCTCCAGCCTGCTGAGACATTAGAGTTGATATATGGATTTAGATGACCCAAAGCGATGTCTGTTAAAAGATGCTAACTGTGTAATACCAGACAGGGATCTTCCGTAGCAAGTGGCATGGAGCTGATGTTTGGAGGAAGATGCTAGGAGTTATGAGTAGAAGGGGTAAAAGGCGAGCTAGAGAAAGTGAAAACTCTTGACTTGAGGCTACAATTCAAAAAAAGTACAGAGTATTCAGAAAAAGATGGTAATTGCAAAAGGGGGCAGGATTGAGAAGACCCTAAATGTCACTTCAAGGTGTTAAGGTTGGGCTGGTAGGTCATCCCTCCAAATTTCAAGGCTCGTTGCTATTTGTGGAGTGAAGAGCTATCTTATAAGGAGGAACCAATCCTTGCACTGACAAAGAAGAAAGTCTTGAAGCTCATTTATTCTTAACCAATTAAGACATTGTTTCTCGGCTTACTTGTTATGTTTTAGGAACCATGCCAATAACAGCAGGTGAGCTCCTGTATGCAAACATAGGTTAGCTAATTCCTTCCCTTTAGGCCTTGAAAAAGAAAGTAGAAACTGTACCCTATGCTTGACCCTCATGCTCCTCTCTTTCTCTTTGATTATGGGATCAGGATTGTATACTTCTCCTTGCTTTTGAGAACTTCCTGCCGAGAACTTTCCTTGGATTGAGGGACAGAAGAGTCCATTGGTGTTTCTTACTGATGAAGGAAAAGAAAGTTAGCATATATGGTAGGCAAGGAGGGCAGGGCGTGGTACCAAGAGATTAAGGAGATTTTCAACTCTCACAAAACTTGTTTAGTTGTTCTCTCTTCGAAGCCTGTTCTTTTTAATTGAGAAACAGAAAGGCTGTGGATCTGAAGGGAGAGGAGTGGGAAGGAACTGACAGATGTGGAGGGAGGACAAACTCTAATCAGAGTATATTTTATGAGAAAAATATCTATTTTCAATAGAATAAAAAATTAGAAAATCAACAAAAAGGAACAAAACACAAACAAACCAAACCCCTTAGCCTTCCTTGCATCTAACCATTCAATTTGAGCTGTAGAGGTTTCCTTCCAAAGATTCATGTTTGAAGGAAGAATTTGTCTTGGAGATACTGGAGGAAAATGGCCTAAGTTATAAAACTTATTGAGAATCCATGTAGAGATTTGTAGTCATGAGCAACCATATCACTCGAAATTATCAATGACAATTTGAGATTGTCCTGTTCAATATAGTAGCATTAATAGTATCATTATGCATTGAATGGAGAAAATTGAATGTGCTCATCATAAATAAATGGTAGAAGTCTACTGTGGTGGATATGCTGATAACCCCAACCGTATCACTATCTGGTATGTAAGTGAATCAACCATCAAACACACTGTATAAATTTCATGTGTCAGAGTTTTCATTTTTTAAAGTAAGATATATGAAAAATGTGTAGAGATTATAAAACAACTATATTCTCATTGAATTCCTCTTGTAAAATGATACTGTTTGTTTACCTATCCTAACAACATTTTTGAATGTTATTTTAAATGAAGCTTTTAAAATAGTATTATCTGCTTTTAAAGGCTGTTGATAGTGATGTTCCCTGAACTTAGACAGAGGTGAAGATTTCTGTTTATTCGCTGCTCCACCAATTCAGTTCTCAGGAGGAAAGGAATAATTTGCCCTTTCAAGTGTATAAATGTCAGCTATTGAATGTGCGTGAGAAAGGACTACTACAAATAAGAATTCATTCAGAAATTATCTTTTGTGGGTTTTGTTGTTGTTATTATTGTTTGTTTGTTTGATTTTTTTGTTTCTGTTTTTTGTTTTTTGAAGGCTATGGGAGTGCTTTGTAAGAGCTTGACTATGTCATTATCTTCAGTGTTTTCTTATAAAAATGGCTGGCTAATTTTCGCTTCTTTCAAACTTTTGAAACTCAAATGTAGTTCCTTCCTTACTAGTCCTAATTAAGTTGCAAACTCAAGGTATTTTTTAAATGTATTTTAAGATGAAGAAAGATTAAATAGTTAATTTATTGTGTTTTTTTTTCTTATGGACTTCAGATTGACATTATTTTGCATATAGATGTGTATATGTGCACAAGATAAAAGAAATATCTTACCCAGTCTCACCCAATGGTATAGAGGTTCTTAGAGTTAAATAATAGCTACATTGCTTTGCAGAGAAAATAGGAATCATAAAAGAAAAGCTGGGGAAACTTTACCTAGGCTAACAAGGCATGCTGTTTCCTACAAATTGAAATGATTCGTAGCTAGATAGGCATGAAGACGTAATGGTATATAGATCGACCCGTCCACCTGTGACCATGTAAATTTGGATGCACAGAGATTAGAGACTAAGTACTGTTTCAGGTAAGCCCTCCATCCAGTAATACCACTGTGTCTTAGAAACGTTAGAGGGAAATGAGCCATGGAGTCCTACTGAATGCAATTTTCCAGTGAAAACTCACCATGGACAGGGTGTCTAAGTGGCAGGTGGGTTGAGGTGGGTTGAGGTGGGTTGAGGTGGGTTGAGGTGGGTTGAGGTGGGTTGAGGTGGGTTGAGGTGGGTTGAGGTGGGTTGAGGTGGGTTGAGGTGTGATAATTTGCTGAGCCCTGACAGGCCATTCCAGTTTCCCTTTAATGTGATGCTCTTGGAAACAGAAAGGGAAACATCACCTGGCCTTTGGTGGTGTTTTGTTCATCCATCCATGGTTATGAGCAGCAGCGCTTTGTTTTGTTCAGGGAAACATTTCCATGAGTGCAAAAGTTCTAGCCAGTGCATGCCTCTGAGAAAGAACATTGCATGTTCTGAAGAATTTCTAGGTGGTCAGCACAGAACACCTGTATGTGCACTAAGATAAGAGGAAACAATCTGCCTTACCAGGGGAAAGAAAGCTGATTCTCAGAGACCATTGACCTCTGTTATGCTGGACCTTAAGAAAGTCATTGGTTATTTTTTTTTTCAAAAATTCTATTCTTCCCTCATGTCCATACTATATAATAAAAGATACATAGATTATTAAAGGATTCTACAGGGACTATATAATATTACATAGTAGATAATTAGTATAGTAGATAATTTTCTTAATTTGCCTTAAGAGAAACAACATTCCAGAATAATAAAACAGTGACAACCACTTAGTAATTCCTCAAGACAGAGACTTCTCATCTTCTACCATGGATTTAGTGGTTTGGGGGAAAATGTTAATGCTGAGCAGCAGTGAATTGACTTGGGATTTTTGCCCAATATCCTAGGTATATAGACTTTCAGAACTGTGTAATTGGAAGGACAGCCAGATATTTCCTTTTCTAGCCATTCTAGGTTTCCATGAATATATAAATATGCAACTTAAGAAAATATTTCCAGTTCTTTCATTTGTCCCATACATATCCATTTTGAATACCTCTAGCACTACTAGAGGGGCTGAGGTACATGGTTGAGCAGAGCAATAAACATGAGAGCTTACATTCTGTATGTGAACATTAGACCATTATTTATAGTAGCATCGCTGGAATGGAAATTATGTTTTCTTATTCTCTCTTTAAAAACTGATGGGTTCATGTATTCTCTCTAAATTCTAACTAAATTCTACATTCTCTCTAAATTCATTCATGGACATCAAATTGCTTTTATTGTGAATAACCAGCATATTCTTTTAAACACGTGAAAAACTCCTTGCTAAAAGAATAAGTTGGAATAAAATGGTAATTAATTCAGCTTCAGTCTGTGGGTTTTTTTCCCCTTTTTCTAACCATGCTGTCTAAAATTTGTATAATCTGTTTCTAGGCTAGTTTGTCTTCTACCTTAAATCACACTGTTTGGCAGGTCTTTTAAAAGAAAGTAAACTCTGATTGAAATTGAACACAGTATTTAAGATATGGCAGAAGGATTATTTCCTTCCTCGTGTTTGCCATCTATGGGCGTGTACTAGTCTTTGTACCGTGATCAGCTTTTAGAGTATCACTGTTGTTGGATAATAATCTAACTTGTGATTGACATGGAATGCAGTTGCTTTTGCCTGAACTCATTATTTCATTAATTAATCGCATCCTTTCTTCATGTATACAGCTCTTTCCTATTACACATCCTTTTCATTTTTTACGTTCCATCTTTGCTATGTATATGGGTATTTTCCCTGCATATATGCTTATGTACCATGTGTGTGCCTGCTGCTCAAGGAGGCAAGAAGAGGGCAGCAGATTCCTTGCAATTGGAGTCACAGCTGCTTGTGAGCCTCGTTTTGGGTGCTGGAAAGCAAACTGGTGTATTAGGGAAGAGCAGCCAGTGGTCTTAAGTCATGAGCCATCTCTTCAGTCCCTACATATTCCTCTTTTAAGTGGATCCTATCTTATAAATCACATCCCTGATCAGAAAGCCAGAGCCATCTGTCCAAAGGTCTCTCTGACAATATTAATGTCCAAACATGGAAGGCTATAACACATCTAGACAGGGACCAAAGCTGAAAATGGCAAACCAAATCTTTGTGTCTCATGCCCTCTCTCCTTTCCTCTTTTGATCAACACTATCTTCCATAATTTGTTTACTCTGTTTATTCAGACTGTATATATTTCATCAGCAAACCCTATTGACTTCTTCCTCTTGCTGTGTTTGTTCTCCACAGTAGCCTTTATTCAGACCCACGTCTTACTCGGCCTTTCATAATTACCAATGTCTGCCCTCACCATTCATCTACTTGCAACCACTTTGAGTCCTGACAATCTGTTCACTGTAGAGAAGTAAAATTTGTCTTTTCATGTTTGGACCACATCATACCTCTCTCCTTTCATCTGGTGACAAAACCCTGTATGACGTCATCTGGCCTCATTTACAGATTCTACTTCTTCTTTCCACTCTGCATTACTATTGGCCATCTTTGCGCCCGGAGAACAGGTCCACGCCACACTAGGTATTTCCTCTGTGTTATACCTCCCTTGTGCATTTCCATATCTCCATTTATGCCACCTCTTTGGGGTAGGACTTTGAGTCCCCAGCAGATCACTTTTTTTTTCATGACTCATTTCTAACTTGTCTTCCCATCAACTTATTGGCATATTGTTTGTTTCCTCAAATCAGCTACAAATTGCATCGATGCTGCACCTTTCCTTTATTTTCCTCTCTGGAAATGCCGTCCTACTCTTACAACTAAGGACACAGCTAGCTGAGGCACATAGTAAGGGCGAGCCATTTGATCAGGGAGGTTTATATCATTTGCTATTCATTTTCCTGTATTGCCATTAGTTGGAGGTCATTTAGAATTTTACTTTCTCCTTGACTACTGGCAGTCTTACTGATTTCAATTTCACATATAGACTTAGTATGGGATTCCCAATTTCTTTGTCCTGGACATTAATGAGCTATTGATGTGTGGAGGAAAATGAGTATCCCTTGGGAATGGCACTCAATGCAGTTATCTCCGAATATTTGAAAAGTCCTAACCGTCACTAATGATAGGCAATCCAGGCCCAAAGTTCTTATGGAAAGGACGTTACGATTTTTATTGTGTTTTCTGGAGTTTCTTTCTGGAGTTTTATTCCTTTTAACTCTCAGCCTAAAACAGACAAGTGTTAGGAATCACTCTTCTCGGGAAGCATCCACACGGCACAGTCGTGGGCTTCCAAATATCCCCTCAATCATAAAGGAAGGTCACCAGAGTCCATTCTCACTCTGCCTGGGGAGACTCTGCACTTGATCTCACTAGTTTATGTCATCCTTGGACTCCACTTGCATAGGTTGCCAGTCCTTCCTGAACGACTCACTGGGTGTCAGCTGACACCATTCTTCCTTCTAGTCTGTGAATCAAATCCTTCCACGGAGATTATGCTGTACAGCAGGGCTTCAGTATTCGATAGTTTCTTTCTCTATTTGCACTTGGCTTTATCTTGAAGCTTCTGTCTTGATGCTGGAAAGTACAATGTGACCTCATCTTCTGCTTTATGGTATCATCTTCTCTTTGTAAAGTAAAAATAGCTGACCCTTTGCGCTGTTGGCGAACATATAAGAGAGGGCACCTCTCATCCTGAGATACATGTGGCCTTCATGGAAGTTGGCTCTGCACCTGTTGCTTACTCATCTTTATCAGAGAGGAAATTCTCAATGAAACAAGGGAAGCAACCTTGAACTCTTGTTGGCATTATTCTGTGGAAACAGTAACCAATCTGCTTAGAGAGTCACAGGCTTGAAAAGAGCAGCAATAAAACTTACAATATTTTTCCTTAACCCCTGCAACCACCAAATGCAGCTAACTAGTTAGTGGCCACGGGAGACTCTACAAATACCTTTATTATTGTAGGAGATTCTGGAATACAATAGCAAGGAAGTTAGAATCATGCTTTTTTCACAGAAGTTCAGATCTTCCCATCTTGGTGCACGCTAGCTTAGCTTTCAACTTAATTTAAAAAAAAAAAAAAGGCGGAATTAACAGAAACCTTAAAACTTGAGTGATAGATGCTGACAACTTAGGAACTCATGGAAACTTTATTTTATGACTGTGGATCAAGATATGCCATAAACCTAATCACTGTTATCAGACTGCCTACCTTAGATGAGTTAAGATGTTGTCTTCAATACTGTTTTGAATCTGTATACTTGGATAGAATGATAAGATAGGAACCCAGAGAGAGAGAGAGAGAGAGAGAGAGAGAGAGAGAGAGAGAGAGTAATAGGAGAATCGGAAAAGTCAAAAGTGAATAGGAAAGGGTATAGAGTGGCTTGCTGTTAATAGGAAAGATGATTCCTACCACCAATATGTGGAAGTCAATAAAATCATACTGGAAAAATTGAGTGGATGAACTGAAAAAGGGCCTCTCACATTCCTTTTCTTTTCACACATTATCATTTGACATTTCCTTAGTCCAGATAAGTATTGGGGCTGTGATGAGGAATGGAACTGCCCTTGGCCTCAAAACGTTCAGTTTAGTAAGAGTCAAACACGTTTTCTGAAATTATGCATAATATAAAGAATGAAACATGTAACAAAGATGCATATGGGAAGTGTAAGGGGTCATGCAAAGAATTAAATGAGCACATTCTCTAACCCCTGAGAGCTTACAATCCTTAATATATGGAAAGTCCCATATATATGAGGGGTTAAAAATCTTAAATTTTGTACCTGGGGAAGATTTAGAAACTTGACAGGACAAAGATGATCCTTGAGGATTAAGAAGCCAAGAACACACCTTTAGGGTGTGTACTCTGCTTAAATCAAGATGTAGACAGATATTTGATCTTGTCAAGAAAGAGAAGGAAGCAGGCACATGGAATCACTGCAGTCTCCTCCACTAGAAGCATCCTTTAAAGAAGTGCTTGCTCTGCATACACAAAGAACCAGACCTGTATGTTACTCTTGGACAAAAGATGGAACAGGACATTTCAGAGCAGTTCAGACACACACTGGCTGTTCCTACAAACCCTTTAAAGTGAGATTGAAAATGTAGAATAGTCCCATCATCCCGTCTGAATGAATAAGAAATTGTTTGTTTTATTTTTAATCTGAAAGACACATGCACATTCTTTCTATAAGGCATGCCCATACTACTCAATTTATGTGTCATAAACTCCAATGACTGAGTTGATTGTGCTGTAAATTGAACCTCCAGTTTCATTCTTAGTATTTGAAATGTGAGACCCTATCCATTGAGCCATCTTGCTTGTGTGTGCGCATGTGCATGTGCGTGTGTGTGTGTGTGTTTCCACAATTCTAACATGCTAAAATATTTCTGTAGGCCTGATGCCATTTCTGCTTGTTTTGAGAAGAGAAATTTTGATCAAATCTTATGCTATAGGGAGATGTTGATGGTTAAGTATTGATTATTCAAATTGCCAGATAGCAAGAGATAGAGGAAACTTTAATAACCTAAAATATGGTTGTCAAAGATTGTGACTTTATTTTCAGCTGTGTCTTCCATGTATTTGTTTCTGCCTCAGGGTGAGTTTTGATGAGGGCCATTCCTGGGACAAGTATGGTTTCACATTGCTGCCTCTTTTCGTGGATGGGGCGTTGGTGGAGGCAGGAGTAGAGACCCACATCATGACGTGAGTACTTCCTTACTGTGGCAGAGAAGAGACTGGAGACCTTAGTTCCCCTTCACTTATAGACTCAGCATTTTGCTGGAGAATACAAGAAATCATTTCTTCTCAAAGCCAGAGTTTCCTCATCTATGAAATGGAAATGTTTAAATTTGTACCCATCAACTCACAGAGCTACTAACAGAATCACAGGGACTTGTGTCATAATTGGATAGTAATATTTTTAACAATAAACACAGGAAAGTATCTCCCTTACCTCAAACTCAACAACATAAGAAAGTTAAGTGTCTGATGTGTTTGAGTGATTTAGCATTGACGCATGAGCATCTGCTCAGTGTTCAACTTGGACCTAGCCTGACACTTTGGTCAGAACTGAAAGACTGGATCCAACCCCAGTCCAGAACTACATGTCAAGACAGGAGGGAGAGCACATTCATGACAGATATCTTTAAGCTGGACTTGTATGACAATACAACGTTTCTTGGGACATTTATTATGTGGTGTAGATAAAGAGTTCCTCTAGAGTTTATTCAGGATAAATCAAACCAAATCAAACCAAACAAAACACAAAACTGTGTGTCAGATAATATCCAGATAGACAATTCAGAAAGAAATCCTTACTTTCTATTATCCCCACTTGAATAAGTAAGATGGACAAATGACTCTGCTTTGGAACCCAGAATACTGTGTCAAAGATTCATTTTTAAAAATAAAATCAGGAAGTGAATAAAACAATGGGGACACTTCTATCCTTAACTCAAAACTCTTGTTTGAAGATTTTAGGATATCAGATGACTATCCCAAATCATTTCCTGTCCTTTACTTCCTCATAACGCATAAAATAGAAGGCTTCTATCTTTGTAGGACTTTCTCTAGTGTGACACAGTAAAAAGGTTAGGTTCTGGTTTTAAGTTCTACAGGGCATGAACATCTGGATTCAAGAGGTTGTATGAACTACTTTCTGATGGTATATAAGCCAGATGTTGTTACTTTTCCAATTCAAGTCTGACATGGCCCTAGAATCTTGGTCAATGCTCCCAAATTCAACTATTCTGTATTTTCTTTTCTTTTTGTTTTGTCGAGATACTTGTTATTTTGGTTCTCTTTAGCTCATAGCCTGATGTATTCTGCATGCTCTATTGGGAGATATATTTTAACTTATTGTGTGTATCTCTTGGGTATGGCTTTGAACAATACCATGTGCCCAGTAATCTCTCCTTAGCCTGCTATTCTTTAGACTTTTTAAGGCAACAGTTTAAATGTTGTGTCCATATAATCTTAAATAGTAATAATTTTTCCCCTTCATGTGGAGTTGAGCTTGTTAGATGGTTATGAAGGGAGATTGAACTCAGAGCCAAATCACTTACAAAGGGATCAGATAGTTCTGTCATCCTTGGAGCTCAGCAGAGCTTCTGTACCTCTTCTGTCTTGCTTCAAATATATAGCGTGAGTATTTCATATAAGAAATGGGGATTAAAAAACATAGCTGTCTCATGAAATTAAGGTGGTTTTAGAAGCATTCATCATAACAAAGCTAGACAAGTTTGGGTTCTTGTTTTAATTTTTTTAATTTTACTTATTATTTGAGAAATTTAAACTTGAAGATCATGTGTTGATCATATTCATTCCTTGTTCCTCTCCTCTAATTTTTCCAAGATCTTCCTACATACATCCCTCCCATCTTCATGTCTTCTACTATTTCTCTTAAAATTTTAAAACAATTCACTGAGTTCAGTTGGGGCAACTTGTATGTCTATGGGTATACAGCTGTCCACTGGTGAAGAAGCAATCTACCAGGAGCCATATCACTGAAGAAAATGGACACTCCCTTGACTAGCAGCTTGTCTACTGCCTTGCAATTCCTCATCTTGGAGTAAATCTGTGTCTTAAGTTGTGTTTGGTGCTGGAAAGAGACACCATGACCATGGCAACTCTTATGAAGGAAAATATTTAATTGAGGCTGGCTTACAGTTCAGAGGTTCAGTCCATTTTTATCATGGTAAGAAGTATGATGGTACATGGGCAGACATGGTACTAGAGAGGTAGCTGAGTGTTCTACATCTTGATCTGCAGGCAGCGAAAGGAGACTGTGTATCACGCTGGGTAGAGCTTAAACATAGCAGACCTCAAAGTCCACCCTCACAGTGACGTACTTCCTCCAATAAGGCTACACTTACTCTAGCAAGGCTACTCCTAATGGGTTAAGCATTGAAATACGTTAGTCTGGGGGACATTCCTGTTCAAACCACCACAGGCTCTGAGTTCCTCCTATATTCATACTGGAATGTCAACTGGGTTGATCTCATGTAGGTGTTGTGTAGGCTATTGTTGTTTAGAGTTCATGAGTTCAGTATGTCCAGCCATATTTAGAAGACACTCATTCTCAATAATCTTCTAAGTCCTCTGGCTCTTACA
>CM052703.1:11597832-11741203 GCA_028551405.1 Uromys caudimaculatus | reverse complement strand
TATTTGCCTCACTGGGGCTAATTAAAACAATGAGTTATGACTTTGGGGAGGAAGTGGGACCTGTGTATATTTATGGATGCCTTTGGGTATTTTAGCATTTCTTAACACACATCATTCTACCATGTTTATTTTCTTCATAGTGACTATGGCTATGAGAGACATGGAGAGAGCCAGTGTGTCCCAGCTTTCTGGTACAACCCAGCTTCCCCTTCAAAGGACTGCAGCCTTGGTCAAAGCTACCTTAACAGCACTGGGTAAGCCCAATGCGTGAAGGAACTCCACTCCTCATTGTCCATTCACAACTCATTGTTGTCCATTCGCAACTCATTGTTGTCCATTCACAACTCATTGTTGTCCATTCACAGCTCATTGTTGTCCATTCACAACTCATTGTTGTCCATTCGCAACTCATTGTTGTCCATTCGCAACTCATTGTTGTCCATTCACAGCTCATTGTTGTCCATTCACAACTCATTGTTGTCCATTCACAGCTCATTGTTGTCCATTCACAACTCATTGTTGTCCACTCACAGCTCATTGCTGTCCATTCACAGCTCATAGTTGTCCATTCACAATGATGAAATGAAAGGGAGTGTACCCTCATTGAAAAGGATGAGTATAGAATGGGTAAGTTTGTATCAGGAGGCCTTTGTGGGAAACTGAGGAAATGTTTAGCCAAGGATAGCTTGTTTATCAGAAGAAATTATTGGCCAGAAATACGATTGCAATTGATCTCTAGAAAATTATAGTTATTGTTTGGTTGAAACCTCCGTTGCCTGCCTTACTTTTCTGGCTTCAACTGAAGTAACTTGAGTTAAGTAGTGTGTAGATATTACAACGCTTCCTAGTGGGAGATCAGTGCCCATTCTCAAACACTAACACTTGACACATCAAATAAAATGCACAAGTCCCATCTTAGGTACTTCTGGAATGAGAAGATAAGGACACTTAGGACACTTTCAGTAATTGTCTAGTTGTCTGTTAGCTCTCACTGCCCACCTTTTTACCCTCAGACACTTAGCAGAGATTTTCCTGGAGATAGGTTGTTTCATCCTTTATTTTTTTTCTTTCTTTCCTTTTTAATTAATTGATTATTTTATTTATTTACATTTCAAATGCTGTCCCCCTTCCCAGTCTCCCCTCCGCAAACCCCCATCCCATCCCCCTTCCTCTTTGCCTCTACAAGGGTGCTCTCCCCCCCCCCCCTCCTGTCGCACCCTTCTAGCATCCCCTTTCACTGGGGCATTGAGCCTCCACAGGACCAAGGGCCTCCTTTCCCATTGATGCCAGAGAAGGCCATCCTCTGCTACATATGCAGCTGGAGCCATGGGTCCCTCCATGTGTACTCTTTGGTTGGAGGTTTAGTCCCTGGGAGCTGTAGGTGGTCCAGTTAGTTGATATTGTTCTTCCTACAGAGTTGCAATCCCCTTCCGCTCCTTCAGTCCTTCCCCTAGCTCTTCCATTGGGGTCCTGGGACCCAGTCCAATGGTTGGCTGTGAGTATCTGCATCTGTCCTAGTCAGGTGCTGGTGGAGTCTCTCAGAGGACAGTCATACTAGGCTCCTGTCTGGGAGCACTTTTTGGCATCAGCAATAGTGTCTGGGTTTGGTGTCTGCAGATGGGATGGATCCCAAGGTGGGGCCGTATCTGGATGACCTTTCCTTCAGTCTCTGTTCCATTTTTTTCTCCCTGTGTTTCCCTTAGACAGGAACAATTTTAAGATGTGTGGGTGGCCCCAGTCCTCAACTTGGGGCCCACACCTATTTATTGGAGGTGGTCTCTTCAGGTTCTATCTCCCTCCTGTTGGGTATTTTGGCTCATGTCATCCTCTTGGGTCCTGGGAGCCTCTTGCTTCTCTGGCATCTAGGACTTTCTAATGGTTCCTCCTCATTCCCCACCTACCCTACTGTGACATATTTCTATTCATTTTCTTGGCCCTCTGGACTTCCTTCCTGTCTCTTCCCATACCTGATCCTGCCCCCCATTTTTTCCTCACCCTCCCCTTTCCCTCTCAGGTCCCTCCATCTCTCTACCTCCCATGATTATTTTGTTCCCCTTTCTAAGCAGAATTGAAGCACCCACACTTTGGTCTTCCTTCTTGTGGTCTGTGAATTGTAACATGGGTATTCTGAGATTTTTGGCTAATATCCACTTATTAGTAAGTATATACCATGTGTGTCCTTTTGGATCTGAGTTACCTCACTCAGGATGATATTTTCTAGTTTCATCCATTTGCCTGCAAAATTCATAAAGTATCAGTTTTTAATAGCTGAATAGTATTCCATTGTGTAAACGTATCAGATCTTCAAAGAAGACCTAATTCCAATACTTCTCAAACTATTCCACAAACTGAAACAGAAGGAACACTACTTATTTTTTTCAATGAAGCCACATTTACTCTGATACCTAAACCACACAAAGACCCAACAAAGAATGAGAACTTAAGACCAATTTTGCTTATGAATATTGGTGCAAAAATACTCAATAAAAATTCTCGCAAGCAGAATCCAAAAATACATCAAAACAATAATTCACCATGATCAAGTAGGCTTCATTCTAGGGATGCAGGGATGGTTCAATATACAGAAATCCATCAATGTAATCCACTATATAAACAAACTCAAAGAAAAAAAAATCATACAATCATTCTTTTCTTACTGCATCTGTGGTCCAGGAGAGATCTGTAGAGTGGGCAGGTGGGACCATGACACCCTTCTTATGTTTTGATGGTTACCTAAGGTTCTGTGAGTCAGCTTCTGATTTGGGACATCTGGAGTGAAACTGATTTCTTCATTTGTAACAATTTCCCACACATGGTAGAGAGGTGGCAGGTGTTCCAGACCACTTTCAGAGAAGCAAGACCCTGAGTGCTCTGGGCTCCACTCTCATGTCTTCCTGTGTTTCTTCCATCTTATTAGCCAAGTTGTCCAGATTCTTTTACTTTGACCCTGTATGGCTGCAGAGAGTAGTGTGTACTATCTAAATATCTGCCATCTGTTAAGGAAACATAAACATGGATGGGTGTGTTGAGTACTCTGAAATACTCTAGAACTATTGCTTTTTTAGGTAAATATTTGATTCGGGGAAGGGGCTATTCCTAGATGCTAGGCTGGTCATTTGAGTGATTTATTATAGTGTTTCTGTAGGAATACGTTTTAAAGATTTAAATAATTTAATGCCAATTGAACAGTTTGGATGTAAGGCGATGGCCTGTAAGAGAACAAAGAAGAAAACGTAATGGTTACATGAAATCATCTGCAAAAGGCAGCTCAGAGCCTCTACGTTATTTGGAAACCATTAGAAATGAATTCTCTTAGGACATTATCACATAAGCACATGACATCTAGGACTAGATCCACTTTTAAGCAACGTAGGTATGCAAACAGCAAATAGCTAAGTCAGAAAAGGTTAAAAAAGTTCTATTCACTTCTTTCTTTGAAGGACTTCCTATAGGTCTCTATAGACACCTCCAGATTTCCCAACTTTGGCCTATACCATATATTACCAACAGGGTTTTCTTGGTAGCCATATAAAAAGGAAGTGGTTGACATAAAGTTTGCCTCATGATACAATAGTTCTAAGATGCTAATCCTGACTAAAAATTATCTTGTAATTAGAAATAGCCCAGAAAGATTAATGTAGAATAGTTTTATTTAATTAAATCAGCGATGATCAAAAGGGCTGCAGTATATGTATATAATGTGTATAAGTGTAATAAAATGTGTATAATTAATTTCTCATATTAAACCAGTTAAAAGGTGAAAATGATTTTAATATTGTACTTTGTTTAACGTGATACAACATAACTATTGTCATTTCACTATGGTGTCTTAGCTACAGCTCAAGCCTTGATAGCCATGTGTGGAGAGCGGCTGCCATACTGGATAGCAATCATACAGACATATTTCAGTAGACACTTGATAATGATGTATTATAATTTCCTTTGAGCCAGGAGCTATCTACAACATTTGATTTGCATCACCATGTGATCTCAGAAGAAGGAGTAGAGGGTGGGAGTGATCCAGTTGTGGGGCAGTGTTAAGAAAGAAAAGTCTGACATCATGGAGGACTGATGTCATCTAGACTTTTGCGGCTTTAGGTTTTTCAGAATAAGATACCGTGGATCAATTGATTATTCTTTCTACAGAGGGGGAAGGAGGACAAGACTTGATGGTGATGATGGTGGCAGTGGTGGTAATACTGGGATAGTTTTATGTGGTTTTCTTAGAACATCGATTTTAGTGATGATGCATAGATCATGGGCTGTCTGGAAGTAATAACTGTGTGGCAGGTCAGAGGTCAAGGCAAGCACTTGGGTCAGAGGTCAGGGCAATTGCTGGGATGCTGCCACACATTCAGTGCTGTTATGATAGAAGTTGCCAGTGTTTTGTAGGGAGGTTTCCCAGGAAAACCCCTGTAGTAAGGTTGTCTTACCTTAGCAGAGTTGAAAAGGAGTTAAAAACTGTGCTTTTAATGTGACATTTGTGTTGCAGAAATAATGTTTTAAAAAAACAGAAAAAATATGTTATAAAATAGCCTAGTGACTCTAAGGTAAAAGTTATGATTTTTATTTTTACTAGACATTCTATTAATGGCACCCTGGTATGGAGAGAAGATAGGGAGGAATGGTCTGATTATGGGGAGTTAAAAGTCTGATGTTCTAACTGCCTCCTGGTACAGAGAAAGTCGGAGGCGGCCTTGGGGAAACAGAGCAGACCGTTGCTCACAGACAGAGGTGCACTGGCTCGCTTTTCCCTGCTTCTCTAGTCCAGTGCTTGCCTCCTCCTCTGTTGTGTGTGAGTCAGACATTGATTTTTCTGGGCTGCTTTAGACACTGATCAGATCCCTGGTGCACTAGGTGGAATCAATAATAATGTTTAAGGAGCTAGCCTTCCTGAGATGTGGGGAGAGCAGCTCCTGAGCATTGTTTGTTTTTGTGAGTAGCTGTAGTTTTTGAGGCTTGCCTTTTATGAGCAACTGTGAGAAGTATTTTTCTTGCTTCTTTTCTCTTGCCATCCCTTCCTAACACACACACACACATACACATATGTACTCATGTGTGTGCACACATATGTACATACACACATACATATACATCCATCCATCTATGCATACACATAAATATACACATACACACAAGCATATGCATATACATACACACATATGTATACACACACATACACACACATAAACACAATACATACACATAAATACACATGCACATGTGTGCAGATATACATATACATACACACATACATATACACACATACACATACATAAACACATCCATGCATACATGTGAATACACACATGCACACACTCAAGCATGTCCATACACACATACACACACAAACATCATATATATACATATATATACACATACATACACACATGCATAAACACATACATGCTTACGCATATGTCTGTGGACATATACATATACACACATATATACATATACTACAAACTACACCATTGTCCAAACTTTTTTTGTCAAATCTCTTTAGGTACCGGAGGATAGTATCCAACAACTGCACAGATGGGTTAAGGGACAAGTACTCTGCCAAGACTCAGCTGTGTCCTGGAAAAGCTCCTCGGGGCCTCCATGTGGTGACCACTGACGGGCGCCTGGTGGCAGAACAGGGCCATAATGCAACCTTCATCATTCTAATGGAGGAGGTAGGTGACCACTTTGCTGTCTGCAGTCAGAACCCAACACTGACAATTCCTCGATCTCAGGAGAGGAAGGAAACAGAAATCTAACATTCTTATGCAGTTGTCACACTGATGTCAAGAGCAGGAAAAGAAGGGATGGAGTAATACACAGAAGCCCCTCTAGTCATCTGTAAGGAAGGCCCAGCCCACAGTGCCTCTGGAAGAGACTGATTGCCTGCTCACTAGTTCTTCCTCTAGCCTTCCCTCTTCTCCTGATCCCTCTCCCCTCCCTCCTTTCCATATTCTTTATGTTTGGCCTTGAATGCAGGACCTTGGCTCTGAGCTAGAGCCCCAGCCCTAGGTTTCTTTGTTTCTTTGTTTGTTTGTTTCTTTCTCTCTCTTTTTTTTTTTTTTTTTTTTTTTTGAGACAGTCTCACCTTGTCTCTTTTTGATACAGGGACTGGCTCAGGCTGGACTTGAACTCACAGTACATTCAAACTTGCGTTCCACATGCTTCTATGTCTTTGGTACTGGGATTATCGCTTCTGCCATTATGACCTACCTGGATATAGTCTTAAGGCTTCTCCTTAGTTTCTGCTTTGGAAATAAGGATATGAGGACACAACCTGTAAGCCATGAGTGCTGGGAGGCTATTCAAACCAGAGCTGTGGATTTTCAGAGCTCTCTCACTTTATTCTAACCCTTACCCTCACTAATGAGAAAAGCCCACAAGCCTTTAAAGAGTCTTGAACCTATGAATGTGAGGATGGGGAAGACGGCTGAAATAAAATTTAAAGTTAACTCTATACAGAACACAACAGCATGGGTGGCTTCTCCATCGGCAACTGGCTTCATTAACTCAGTGCTTAGTTTTTTTTCCAGGCAGTCAAATTCGAATGCATGCTATCATCTGCTCCTTGTTCCTTCTGCCCAAACCAGGGACTTTCCTAGCACTCTTTGCTGGACTGGTAGAACTGGAAGACTTGACTGATTGACAATGCCCTCCAAATTTATATGCAAATTGCTCTGGGTTCTTGAGATCTTGGAAAGGGAGCAAAGCAAGTCAGGAGATTTTTCTTACTAGTCTGAACACCTCAGAGCCTTTAAAGTCCAAACTATGCTTCGAAGAAAGGTGCAGCCTTCTTATCCTGACCTGGCAGGTACCTCAGCCTCCCTCACATTGATGCTTGAACCAGAGGACTTAAGATTCACAGAGGAGGCTATTCTCACATTTCCACTAGAGAGTTCTCAGGAGCAGAGCTGTCAGGACTTTCTCAAATGGATGTGAAGAGCCATGATCTTATCCTGTTTCAATTGCCTGCAGTTCATTTCCACTTCCATTCACATTTGTAAACTCAAGGGTAGTTGACATCCTGAGAGGGTCAAGAGAGCACCCATCAGCATCTCATTCACATCTTCATTACCATGGCAGCAGAGGTGGAAAGAGAAGCTGTGGCCAGCACACAGTTTTGGGGCACAATCTTTTGATTTGTACCTTAGTCAGATGTTTTGTTTCTAGGAAAGATTTTTGGCTCACAGAGTCAGAAAGTTTAGCCCATGGTCTGTTTGCCACATATTCACAAACAGGCTTTTTTTTTTTTTTTTTTTTTAAACCTTCTTCATTCTGGACCGTTATTTTATGGTCTGCTTTATACATTTACCCAAAGTGTTGATGCAGTGTGGGTGTGTGTAATAAGTATGGGGCTTAACTTTGACCTTGAGAGGCTAACAGCTCGAAGTAGTAGTGTATTCATCTGAGCCACTGGCTATCATGTCAGAGGCAATATCAGAGTTGTGCTTGGACTTCTGAGGGCAGACACATCTGTGGGCTGAATCACTTTGAGAGAGAGCATGGCTTCAGTGGGTTTCAGGAAATCCTAGGCAAGAACAAGAAAGTAATTTTAGCTAGCATGCAGTCTTCATCTGTAGAATGGAAATAATGACCGACCTCCTATTGTTATTTTGAAGATGGTGTTTAATGGTGTTACATGTCAAGTGACTAATATGTCTCATAAATTTAATAACAGATATCTGAAAATAAGAATAATGAAAATTATCATCTGGTATTTAAAGTAGGCTGTTTCAATTCAAACTTGGTTCTTCTTGCTGCTAGCCATGTGGCTTTAATGTAGCATGTTTGTTTGTATTATATTCCCACTTTAAAAGTGAGGACAGTAATACTTTCTATTACTATAAATAGAAAGTAGTTCTTTCTATGACTAACCCTTCATTACCTTTCTCTGGATGTTCATACATACACATGTGTCCAGAGGAATAGATACAGCACTCAAATCAAAGCTTTCTACAATATAAAGTTGAAGGGATTAACTGCTTGGTTTGGTGAAACTATGTAACAATAAAGTAATACTTTTATTTTATGGCTGTAATTATCATGCCATGGAAGAGTTAAGATATGGTTGTGTGGGGTCAGGCCTCTGTGGTCTTCAGAACATAGGATAGTCTTCCTTATCGCTATTGCCAGAGTCATACCAAATCAAGCAGTCCCAAGGTTGGGCCCGCAGGTCCCCAGCCCTTGCCCACACCTCCTCATAGAAATTATCTTCTGCTACAAGACAGTGCTGGAAGGTTTCAGGGTAATGTTGACACTTTGAGAATTAGTATCAGATAAAAATCTATCAGAAGCTTGTGAATGGGGGCCAGACCAATTTCTGTTCCCTTGTAGGGTGACCTCCAAAGGACAAACATCCAGCTTGACTTTGGGGATGGGGTTGCTGTGTCCTATGCCAACTTCAGCCCCATTGAGGATGGCATCAGGCATGTGTATAAGAGTGCGGGGATCTTCCAGGTGACAGCGTATGCGGAGAACAACCTTGGCTCGGACACAGCTTTCCTCTTCCTGCACGTGGTTTGTAAGTAGCAATGAGCTGCCCCTCCCCCCTCTTTTTTCCCAGTCGGCAACTTCATCCAGATGTCACTTTCTAGAGTTCAGAGCTGAAGCCGTGTTCACTGTGGCTCCTAGAATCATCAACATCAAAATGCTGAAATGCATGTTCAATTATAATTCAATTTCACCATGCAGAAATAGATTACTTATTTTAAAGGTATAGGTAACATTACCAAGGCTCTTTGCCTTGTAACTCCTTTCTGAAAGGTTGGTGCATATAAGTATGTACATGCATACTCAGGTGTAGAGAAAATATCTTTTTTCCTTTGCTTTAGAGATTACTGAAAAATAAATAAAAATGGAAGCCATCTAGTTGATGCTCCTAGGTTCATTCTTGAGTGAAAAATGCATAAATCGAGCTAAATGTTTGATTCGGTTGGAAGAGCCCAGGGAAGATTTTAAAAGCACGTGTTTCAGTTGCTTTCAAGAATTGTATATGTTTTAAAAATAAAGATCTTCATATATCCAAGGTTATTTCAAGTTCATGGTATTATAAATAACTATTTTGGGTTGTGCGATAATCAGTTTCAATGATACTGCCTGCTGCTTGACGGGAAGAGCCACTAAGATTCCAGGCTGTTTTGTTGGTGCTGGATGCTTGTTGTGTTTCATCCATCCTGCAATTTGAATCGTGTTAACGGAAACATAAATACTACTGCTGCTGGATTATGGGCTGAAGGGGTGTTGATGTGGGCAGCCGCTGACTCAGCTACCTCATTAGCGAAATCTATGGGGTTAAAGAGTTCTATGGTTTTTATTTTGGCAGAAGCCTTTCCCTTATACAGGAGGAAAGTATTTCAAGATCCAAAGGATTCGTAAAACTGCAAGTTGTACCAAACCCTGAATCAGCCATTTGTTCTCTAATACTAATTTGTAAATTTGCATAATATATATGTATATGTATATGTATATGTATATGTATATGTATATGTATATGTATATGTATATGTATATGTATATGTATATATATCTCACAGATAAACTGAACGAGTGCATGACTCATTTCATGGTTAGGTCAGCCACAGCACAACACATAATCATAATAATCAGAACAATATGCTATTGAAAACTTACGATTTTTTGTTTACTTTTTGATTTTCCATTTAAGAATTTTAGTCTATAATTGGCTAGGAGTAACTGAAATTTTACCAAGGGAAAATGGATCAGCAGGGACTGCTGTGTACCCCATAATGTCTTTCTAGTAATATGTCACATAAAATGGAAATTACATGTTATGAAAGAGTTGAGGTGAATATGAAAAACTCCATTCCTGTTAATAACCTAGTGACTGTGTAAAATCTTGCACGTAAATAGCACATTCTTAAGGAGCTCCTGACAAACAGTGAGCTCTTTTGTCTTTTAGTAAAGAGAATATATAATACAAATGTATAGGAAGAAACCTGGACTATAGATAAATGATGTCTCTACCATGCCAACCTGTAACACATAACCTCTAGATTAATTCTAGTTTTAAAATAGCTTAAGTCTAAGCACTGCCTGGCCTCACGGGGTTCTGGTACCAATAAAAATGAACTATGCAGGAAACACCCAACCACTCACTAAGTCATTCAGGAAATATTTATAGAGTTCTTAATATGTATAAGGGACTCTACCAGGCACTTAGAGAGTCATCAATGCAAGTGTGATCCAGCCCTTGAGTTATTTTCATAGAGGCAGGGGGAGAGGGAATGGAATAGGGGGTTTCCAAAGGGGAAGACATTTGAAATGTGAATAAAGTAAATATCCAAAATAAAAAAAATTAAAAATTAATTTAAAAAAAGAAAGAAAAAGGAGAGCGACTTTAAGAGATGAGTCACAAACAGACAGAGTGATGAGGATCCATGCAGTCTCTCTCTGCCAGCAACACTGGATTAGGGGTCCATATGAGTGATATGCGGCTTATTCATGGGACCAGGCTTTGGATGCTCGGACTCTAGTCCCCTTTGAATGTCTAGTGTTGCCCAGTCTCCTTAGCCCTTATAAAAGCTGAACTCTTCATCTCTTAGATTACAAGGAAGCTGTGGGAATCAAACTGGATGATGTACATGCTAGGGGCACCCAAGACCACACCTAGGGGATGTGAGCCACTAGGATGATGCGTAGAGGGCTAGCACATGACTTCATCCTTGTCTATGAAAAGGCTTGAGTTAGAGAGGGGAGTGTGTCAGTAAAGTGTTTTCCGGGCAGAAATTAGAACCTGAGTTTAGATTCTCAGAACCCTTATACCGCCCGTGGCTCTAGTACACATCTGTAATCTTAGCACTGAGGGGAGAAGGCCCATGGAGACCCGTAGATCTAGGAAACAGTTTGGCAAGCCTGCCTAGCTGAATCAGTGAGTGACAAGTTCATGGGGTGATCCTGTCTCAAAGGGAAAAAAAATCAGAGAACACACCTGATGTCAAAAGTCTAGATTTCATTCACATATACACACATAACTGCATGTCACATGCATAGACATACAAACACATACATAAAACAAACACATACACACAGGCATGCACACACACACACGCACACAAGAAAGAGAGGAAAGAGAGAGAGAGAGAGAGAGAGAGAGAGAGAGAGAGAGAGAGAGAGAGCAGCTGGAATTAGACTTTATACTCTGGGTTTTGTGCACAAAAGAGGAAGTGTTCCTTTAAACTTTTATTGTGCTTATAATTCCCTACAAATCAATCATGGCTGCATTTACCAGACAGTTAGTGCAGTGGAAACTGCTCTTGGGCTCACCTTGGGCCATTAACTAACAAAAGTAGTTGTTAGCCACCCATAATAACCAATTTCACACAGATTATTGGGCTTCTATCAAAAGGGGAACTGTGTGACTGGAAGGATTTCAGAGGTTGCCACCTTCTGTGTGATCTGCTCAGCTCTCTTCTCATTGTTCTATGATCTGTCCCACTGCACAGCTTGGAACTGGCTCAGGATCTCTGTTCTAAAATCGGCTCACAGGTATTGTTTTTTGTAATTAGCTTTAGCCAAACATGATTGGACTGAAACTGGAATACACATAACCATATTAGCCAATTCATATAAACTCCATCCATTTTATGTCTGGTATAATCCTAGGAAGAGGGAAGTTTTGTTGCCTTGGGTGTCAGAGAACCCTCCAAGACTTGCAAGTGGCAGGAAGTGGGCAAGGATTTCTAGGATTATAGTCGTGTATAGTTTGTCTAAACTGTGAAATGCCTAAGGAGCTCATGAGGCCGCTTAGGGAAGGAGTTTCATTCCCTCTGGGAATGGAGTACAAATAGGACCAATGGTTTTCAGCTTGAAAGAACCATCTTCCCAGTGGGGGAAGAAGGGGAGACCCGGACCCAGGCATGAGACTCTGCAGTATTGATACTAACAGTCACACTTCTAGCACTCCTGGGCTAGCGCATTTCTAGTGTGCACTACCTCCCTGACCAGAGGAACACAAATGATCAAGACATTTTCATTAACTTAACCCTTGAATATGAGTAAAGAAAGCGTTGAAGCGGTTGTCAGCGTTTGCCCCATCTTGTGTTTTGTGGCTGACATCAGGCAGAACATGTAAAGGTAATACAGATTTGCTCGTTTAAAATAATGAAAGTGTCAGCCAAGAGTATCTGTGAAGTGCCAAGGTTGAAAGTGTGTGCTGGTAAAGAATCTTGAGTTACCATATGTCTGGCATCAGGGCAGAGAGCTGTAGGCAGATAGTATGTTCAAGCTATAGATGAATGGGTACTGCCAGCTTTTTTCTTCATTATATTTTTTAGCTGACAGGAATCATATGTTAGTCATGAACAGCATGACATTTTAAATTTCTACATGCATAAGTTGTGTGATTGCTCCATCAGGCTGATTTTCATAAATATTACATCTCAAACTTAACTTTTTTTAAAATGGTGAGAGCTCAAGTTTGTTGTGAAAGATTGTAGTACAAGCGATTAACCGTGTTTTACATCACAGTACGTCAGACGTCTTGAATGTATTCTTCTTTGTACCTTACTGAAATTCCACATCCTTTGACATAGTCTATCCCACCCACCTCTGCCATCCTCTGGCAACCGATATTCTATTGCCTGCTTTTGTGAGCTCAAGATTTTAGGTCCCACATGTGTGTGAGATCCTGCGAGATCCATCACTCTGTGTTTAGCTCAACTCTCATAAGATACTGCCATCTGGGCACATACATGTCACAACCAGGAAGAGAATCTCTGCAAGTCTTACAAACTAACAGAGTCTTCCAGATGTGAAATTAATATACACACGATTCTCTGCCAGCATTTCCTTTTCCTCTTTTTATTTTGGATGAAGTGAACAGTCTCACAGCCACCTTGGCTGTGTTCATGGTTGTTCCTTTAGTGGATAGAGTAGCGTAGAGTGCAATGATGTTTACACATTTTCTGAGAAAAGTGGCAAAGCCATCTTACTATCATTTGGAACCTGATGGTTAGGCAGCTATGGTTTTCCCTCTTTGTCAAGTGGCCTTGCAAAGTCTCTCAAGTGGCACTCACTGTGTCCTCCTGATGATGAGGCACAATGGGCAATTGTTAAGACGGATGGAAACCAATTAGCAACTGAGGATAATGGAAGAACCTTCCATATAATTTATTGACCTCAAATCACAAAATGGGCTAATTCTCAGAAATAAAACAGACTGCTGTTTATCGTCCTATTTAATGGCTAAGTGTCTAGTAAACTCTGCTTTGTCCTTGGCCTGGAGGTTCATAAGTATTCATGGTAGGTGGGCTACCAGATGTAAATTCAGTTCACCTGTCACTGAGAGGTCAGAAACTTGATTTGAATTTCCTGTTACACTTTTTGCTGCAATTAAAAAACACACAGACACAGAGACAGACAGACAGACAGACAGACAGACCGACAGACACACACACTGCCTAGCATTTTAAGATTTGTGATTTTTTTTTTGCTTTGTTTTTTGTTTTTGTTTTTTTACAGGCATGATAATAAAGATGGAGACTAAAATTCAAGGCTGTGGAAGAGTTGATGATTTGTTCTAGGAACATAAACACTGTCTTCCCTCCTGTCCCTTTAGGTCCAGTGGAACATGTTCACCTTCGAGTTCCATTCGTCGCCATAAGAAATAAGGATGTCAACATCAGTGCAGTTGTGTGGCCCAGTCAGCTCGGGACCCTTACCTACTTCTGGTGGTTTGGCAATAGCACAAAGGTTTGGCTCTTTCTCTTCAATATCAAATTTGATCTAGATTCCTATGCTCCAGTTTCTAAATTATTTTGCAGGAACTGGGCATGCAATTCTAGTATATAATGAAGCTAAGAACACACAGATGTGAATAACACCTGCTTCCCAAAGTCAGTTCCTTGCCTCAGTGGAGAAATTTAAATAAACTTTTAGAAAGAAAGAGCACTTTGGGAAAGAGTATACATTTGCAGGCTCTTTTTCTTCTATTTAAAAATCTCTAAAGTGTCATTGACTCCATTTTGCTCCTCTTGGCATTTTTACCAATGTGCTGTATAGTGAGGACATTACTTGACCTCTTGGAGATTGAGAATTCATGTCGGTCAGACATGAGCAGATTACCTAGTTGTAAGTGTGGGAAACAAATGTGGATGACGTAAAGAATCCCCATCAACACCTGCATGGTGTCTGCAAACACAAGTTTTCTTAGGCAAAGTAATGAGGCTTCTGTCCCTTAGGGTAAGAAACTGGAAACGTCAATTACTGGAACACTTAAAGTAGATCCTACTCCTAGAACCTGTTGACAATACCTGTGTCAAGAGTTGAGACCCTGAAAAATTAGGCCAAAGAATCATTAATTGCATTAATATTCTCACTTATTGCTTTTTAAAAATCAACATTAAGATAAAAAACATCACGTTTATTTATTTGTAGGAGTCACCTCCCTCTTTCCACCCACCATGTGGATCCAGCAGATGAAGTCAGTCAGTTGTTAGGCAGCAAGCCCCTCTTTCTGCTGAGCCATTTTGTAGGCCCTAAACTCAACTTTTAATCCATTTCCTGTTCACAGAAAAATCCCGAGGGATGTGCAGAGATTTCTCATGTGTTTCCTGTTCTCAGTTTCCTTCCTGTGCACCTCGTCTCTTTACACCATAATTTGCATTTGCTATAGCGGCTGTATTTTATAAGCAGGTCATTGTCACTCAGAATTGTCACAGAGTTTATATTAGGGGTCTTCTTTGGATTTGAACAATGTATGAAACAAAATAGTTGTGTTTCTCCACAACCATCTGTGATTTACCTGTTCATCTCTCCCTCCTCCTCAATGCCCTCCATTGGTGAGTCTAGTTTTCCATTTGATGACATCATATAGTTAGACTTTATGCCCTATAAACGTGGTATGCTTTGTTTACAGCTTGGATTATTTTTCAGTTTAAGAATATCTATTCAAATGGTCTCCATGTTGTTTCATCACTTGATAGCTCATTCCGTTTTTAAAAGAGTTTTTAAAGGTTTATGTGTATAAGTGTTTACCTGGATATATCTATGTGTGTTAAGTGAGTGCCTCATGACCATGGAAACCAGAAGAAAGCATCACATTTCCATGGAAATGGAGATCCATGTCTTTGTGACCTGGCGTGTAGTGCTGGTAATTGAAACGGGGTTCTTTGGAAGATCATAAAATGCCCTTAATCACTAAGCCACCTCTCTAGCCACTGCATCTTTGCCTTCCCCTTCAGCAATGAAAAACAGCATCTCTTAGTTGATATCCTCCCCAGCATTTGGTGCTGTTAAGTTCTGGACTTTGGTCATTCTACCAGGACTGTGGTATCTCATATAATGTGCATTTCCCAGATGGCATATTATGTGGAGAATATGCTTACTGGCCAGTTTTATATTGTATTTGAGGAAGCATCCAGATGTTTTTCCCTGTTCTAAGAACCAGGTGCTTGCCTCTTATTGTTTCTTGTTTCTGAGATATTTATATATTTTAAATAACAATTTTTATACTTCCTGCAGATATATCCTCCCAGTCTATTTCACTCTTCATTCTCTTGACAATGTCTCTTTCAAAGCAGAGACATTGATATTTAATAAAGTCCATCTTACCAATGGTTGGGTGCTTTGTGACTTTAATGTTTAGTCTTAAATGCCACTAGCATACACAAGGTCATCTGAGTTTTATCTTATAGGATATTCTAGAGTTATTTTTTAAACTTTTTGTTTTACATCTATGCATCCATTTTAGTTCATCCTTGACAGGAGTAAGGCCTGTGGCTGGGTTTGTTATTTTGATCACGCAGCTCTCCTAATTTTCCAACTTGATCTTTTGAAAGCTCTGTCTTTGCCATGTTCTGTTATCCTTGCTTCTTTGGCAAGGACCATGTGTAACTCTGACTCTTCGACCCTTCCCATTGATCTGGAGTCTTTCTTCGCTCTTACCATGCCATCCTGATTGTTGTAAGTTTGTTGTAAATCTGAATCTGGGCACAGTTTCTTTCATATTAATATTATATTGCATTCTGTGTGTATTTCTATTTTCTATATAAAGTTAGGATGAGTTTACTGAGATCTAAAAATTAACTTGCCAGAATATTATGTTGGTTTTGTATTACATTGATAAGTCAACATTGTAAGATCCAAAATGTTAACCCCATTGAGTCTTCTGGTTCATGGATATGAATCATCTCTGTGTTCACTTTCTTAGCCGTATATTTCAATCAACAGACTTTAGTCATATACAGATCTTGTAGATATTTTATCAGACTTATGGCTAAGTCTGTTATTTTATTTTTAATAGTACTGGTTCAGATGACATTGCTTTTTAGTTAAGATATAACCTGTGCATTACTGATATCTAACAAAATTGTGTGTGTGTGTGTGTGTGTGTGTGTGTGTGTATACACTTTGAATCTTGAAACAAACATATTTTAAGAAAGTTTTATTTTTAAAATGTATTCTTCTTTCATTCAATATACTCCCCTACCTCCACTCCTCCCAGTTCCTCCACACACATACATACATACATCTCTCTCAGATCCACTCCTCCTGTTTTCCTTCACAAAGACCATGCCTCCCCGGGATATGAACCAAAAATGGCATAAAATGATACAAAAAGACTAGGAACAAATTGTCATAACAGGCCTGGATGAGGCAACTCAGTAGATGGAAAAGGGTCCCAAGAGCTCATGAAAGAGTCTGAGGCACCCCTCTTAGGAATGCTACAAAAACACAAAGCTAACAACCATAAGAGCAAACTTATCTGGCAGGGGAGACAACATGATCAAGAAATATTTTTTAAACATTAAGAATCATCCTAATTTCTTCTTTAATTGCTTGGGAGAATTTGCTAGTAAACCTTCACGAACTTGTGTCTTCTGGTTTTCAAGATCATTGGTGCTTCCCTTTCTTTAAAAGTACAAAATCCAAAGGACTATTTGGATTTTAATTATCTACTTGTGTGACTTTGGCAAATTTTGTCTTTTAAATATTATTGCTTTTATTTGTCCAGTTTGCAGAGATAGAATGTTCATTGGGTCAGTATATTGTCCTTTTGCTAGCCATGAGATCTGTAGTGTATTCTTATTGATCTGGAACATTTACAACTTGAACATGCTTTCTGTTTTCTTTTGTTTTTTTTTTTAAACAACAACAACGTCAACAGCAACAAAAACCATAAACAAAAAACCTGATTTTCTCTAAGAGCCTGCTTTCAATTTCATTGGCTTTCTTTATTGACTTTCTGTTTCCTGATTCCTGTTTCCTGTTTCCTGCTTTCTATTGATCTGCTTTCTTTTCTTGTTATATCATTTCTTCTTTCTGGCTACTTTAGCATCAAGTTAGTCTTAGTTCTGTAGTTTCCTAGGGAGAAGTATAGATACCTGGTTTTAGGGCTTCTTTTTTGACTAAAACATTCAGTGCTATCAGAATTGTCCCAGGCACTGCTTTTGGTGAACCCTACACATTGTGATAAGTAATATTTTCGTATTTGTTTAATTTAGATCTAGTTTCTTTTCAGATTTCTCTTTGTCTGCCATTCATTTTAGAAGTATTTTGTTTAATTCCCAGAATTTGGAGATTTTCTAGTTATCTTTCTGTTACTGATTTATAACTTTATCATATTATGGTCTAAGAGCAGGATGGCATGATATCCAGTCTTTCCAATTTGTTTAAGAATATCTAATGGTCCAGAATATTCTTTTCCTTGGCAAATGTTCTATGTGAGATTGAACATAACTGATATTCTGCTATAATTTTAGTAATCTCCATATATGCAATATTATAAAGTTGATTGGGTTCTTGAGTTCATGAATGCCCCCACTGATTTTCTCTTTTTCTAGCATATCACATTTACTTTTAAAAGCTTTATCCATGAGTCATGTGAGTACCTAATAATAATGAGATAATACTAAATCCTCCCCCTGCCTCTTATGTCACAATCATCATTCAACAAATGTAAACATATGGAATCAAATGCACTGTTACTGTTATTGTTTTGAAGACACCATTCCTTGTTATGTTTAACAATTAAAAGGAAAAACAAAATATCTTCATTTTTCTGTGAATGCTGTGTATCTTTTTCAGAGTTTCTTACCAACATTATTTTCCATCTTTTAAAATAACAATTCATGCAGAGCTCATTTACTGATAAAAAGGTCCCTTTGGTTTGAGAAAGTTCTTTTTCTCCTTCACTTTTACAGGATAATTATCTAGGGTACAAAGTTGGAGATATTTTTTCTCTTAGGAAAGTTTGCTTTTTTTCTGAAGTCATTAATTATGTCATAACACATTCTTTGTAACTGTTCGGTTCTATGTCTTACCATTTTTGTCATTTATATCAGGTTATTTTTCTTTATATATCTCTTCTTTTAGGATTCAAAAGACATTTTTGATTTCTATAGCTCGAAACTTACATGCCTGACTGCAGAGTCTTCATTTTTGATGTGGTTTAGGGAACACTGACTTTTGAGTAGCTGAATTTTGTTTCTGAAAACGATTTAGTGAGACTCAGCATTTATTTCTTCCCAGAATTCCTCACATAATTTACTCTTTCTTTTTCTGGTATCATATTACACACACACACACACACACACACACACACACACACACACACACACACACACACTGTGAGCATCTTTTCTACTGCACCAAGTATAGACTTATTTGTTTCCCTAGTTAAAAAAAAATGAAAAATGCAAAAGCATCAGTCACCTATACTAAGAAGTTAAATTAAAGCCACTGGGCAGAAATACTAAATACTGAGAGTCTCCTGGGTTCGTGAATCTTTCTCTATCTTTCACTATGCCATCTAACAGGCCAGTTTCCATGATGTGCTACAATGCATACAGTTGCTGACCATACAGTGTGTGACATTTAAATATGTGTTATCTTACTTTGTATAACAGTATATATATATATATATATATATGTGTGTGTGTGTGTGTGTGTGTGTGTGTGTGTGTGTGTGTGTGTGTATGTGTGTGTATAGTACACATATCCATACCTTTTTTACTTGAGTCACATTCTTGGATTTATTTTGTTCTGTCGTTATTTACTTTATCTTTTGAGTCTTTCCCACTCTTTGCTCTCTTTATTTTTTATCTTGGGAGTTTCAGCTGCTTAGTCTCAGTTTTAGAGACTCTTTCCTCATAGGCGTTCTCTTACTACTCAACCCATCTAAAGGCTGTTTTGACTTCTACTATGTCACCTATCATTGACTGCTTTGCTTAGATTTCAATATCCCTATTTGTATTGTACATTCATTCAGCAGACATTTTGTTAAACGTGAAGGTGAGGTCCTGAGTCTGAATTACTGTGTGTAGTGTGGTCATGTTGGGATGTCAGAGGAGAGCTGCTTTATGATCAAACCCCATCTGTTTTAGGGATCCTATGATCTTTGATTGTGTACTTCCTAGGTGTTTCACAGTATACACACACACACACACACACACACACACACACACACACACACACACACACAGAGGGGGTTTAGGTTGGGTTTGTATTGAGATAGTATCTCTTTTTCCTATGGCTGTTAGACTAAGATAAAACCCTTGCAAGTTAGGCTCTGATTTAATAGTTTCTTCTAGGAAAAGATTTTTTTTTTAAGCCCCAGTGCACTGATATACTTATAAATGATCCCTTATCCCCACTCACTGAAAGAAGCACAACGACACATTTCTCCAGTATTTATGGGGGAACCTGGTCAGCTCCTGGCTATAAAATGTACAAAGCCACGAAGGCTCCTAGGACTCACTGGACTCTCGCTGTGGTTTTCACTCTCTGACTTTTGTTTACTTTAAAAATACATTATGTAGTTGGCGTTGCTTATCTTGGCAAAGGTATCAATTTAAAAATAATATAAGAAATGTAGCAAACTATGACGGTGTAGCTATATATTAGGAATGATGACATGGAGCCTACCTCTGTCCTCCTTCTGGCAAGGCTGGGAGGTGCTCCACTTTCGATCTTGTGGAGGACGACAGCAGGATGCAATAGACGGTGCACAGACTTGGGGTTGAGAATCATGGATTAGGTTGCTAGAATGGCTATGTCTTAGATAATCCTGAATATTTGAGCTTGATCAAGTTGTTTGTCCTGAGATGTTACTCACTCAGCCTCTCATCTTGCCTGTTGTATAAAGTAAGATAACACATATTTAAATGTCACACACTGTATGATCAGCAACTGTATGCATTGTAGCACATCATGGAAACTGGCCTGTTAGATGGCATAGTGAAAGACAGAGAAAGATTCACGAACCCAGGAGACTCTCAGTATGTAGTGTTTCTGCCCAATGGTTTTAGTTTAACCTCTTAGTATAGGTGACTGATGCTTTTGCAATTTTTATTATTTTTTAACTAGGGAAACAAGTAAGTCTATACTTGGTGCAGTAGAAAAGTTGCTCACAGTGTACAACCAGCATCCCTATTTGAAACACTTGATTAGTTGCAGAAACGGACCTCAGACTCAGGACTCCTAAATCATTGCAGCACAGGTCATCACTCAGCATGAGAAGGCTGCATTACTGGGAATGCTTCTCCCCTCAGTGTTACTGAGCACTCATTTTTCTTTAAAAATCATGAGATATCCACAGAAAAGAGGAATGAGAAAATCATTGGAGGAAAGGTTTATTTTTCCCAGGAGAAAGTGAAAGGTCAGTTTGTTTTGGGGGAATTATTTTCTGCTAATGTACATTTGCTTTATCATCTTCACTGAGAATCCACTGTATGTAATGAGGCCAGTTATTGGATGCGTGTCAACATAGAGATTTACTTGGCAGCCAACAGGACATTGAAGTTGCAAATGCAATATGTCTCTGCAGTAGCTTTTTCCTTTTGAGTGCTGATTCTAAAATACAAAGTACCTAATAATGGTCTATGTGTATTTGATTTAAAGTAACAAATGAATGGAAAAGAGATTGAAGATTTTAGTTTTCATTTCCCTAATAATTATATGTTAGCTTGAATTATCAAGTCTTTGTCTGAAGCCAAGAAACTAATATTTAGCATGTGAACATCTTGGCATTATGCACTGAAATCTCTCTCGCACATATAGACGTTATGACATATTATGAGATTTTAAAGTGCATACTGGCAATTTAGTCTTAATTTTTAATTGATTACTCGAAGTACTTTTTTTTTCGTTAAAAGATTCCTATTTACAAGCTAAGGAATGTAGTGTGATATACAAGCACCCAAGACGGAAAGGTCTTACCAGTTAATATTTATTCCCAAAGAACAAAGCTCACAATGTTTGAGAGGGAAAAGTATAAAAATAGCTTCAGAATATGACAAACCTGGGTTGAAATACAGATATATTTTTCTTTGTTCTAGTCCTTTGATCAAAACACTTAATTTTCATTGAGTTTTATTAACTGTCAAGTCTAAATATTAACAGTAGTAACTACAATTACTCAAATTACTCATTAAAAGTAGTAACTACAATTGAGTATTGCCATGAGCACCAGCTAAAGAATATTCATGAATCACATAAAACATGATAAGAAACATCAAGCATTGTTATACATGAATGACATTTACATCTAGGGATAAAAATCTGACATGATTCTATGGGTCATACAGCTGTCTACAAAAACAGTTTCTTCCTGCATTTGAAAGAGACACATTTTCAATATTTTTGTGTTATCACCATGATAGAAACACATCAGTGGGGAAGGGGACCACATGTCCCCACAGTTTATGAAATAATCACCACATTTGGCTGACAAAGGAATGAGTGTCTTTGGGTGTGTTGGCGAGTGTGGTCACCTTCAGAGCTCCCTTTGCTTGGCAAACTGCTCTTTAAAATGAACTACTTCTAATTTTAATTATTTATTCCTAGCATTTGCTATATGTTCTCAATTCATTATTTTACTTAATCATCAAAACAGCTTTATTTATTTAATAAACCAGAAATCTCATTTTACAGAGGACACTTAGGCTGTTAACCTCGGAAGATAGTTTAGTGTGTGTATGTGTGTGTGTGTGTGTGTGTGTGTGTGTTTATGTCTACTACATGAAGTAGAAAAGTTCACTCAGGTGGTTGAATTAAATACAAATATTGACACAAATGATCTGATTCTCTACTTCTATAGCCAGGCCTTATCTTGATGCTATTAATATTGGGGGTAAAAGGCATGTACAACATTACCCCTACCTTTAAAGAAATCGCGTCGCATCTGAAAGGTAAGGTGAACACACATACAATAATTGGTGTGAACATATAATGTACAGATAAATAGGCAATAATAAGCAATAAGCATTCCTGAGATCCATCTTACAGACGTACCTACAGACTTATCGAGAAAGGACATGAAATTTTATCAGGACCCCCACAAGTCCTTTTCAGAAGCTATTTTTTCTCCTACAAGATATGAAGACTAAGACACAGGATAAATTCCATTTATCATGTTCAGGAAGTGCATTCTATTTGATAATATGAGTTTAACAGCCAGGAAATTGTGTAAGGGAAGGCAGTGTAAGCATATACACACTAGTCAAGTTGTCATAAAATTCATATTTAAGGTAGGGTGACATGAGATAAAGTTAGGCAGAACTATCTTGAACATGTGATCATTGAACAGAAACATTTCCACTGGTGCTGTTTGTCTGCTTCTCTCCCTCCCTCTGTCTCCTTTCCCCTCCCCCTCTCCCCCCTTCTTCCCCTCTTTCTCTTTCTGTCTCTGTCTCTTTATCTCTCTTTGTCTCTCTCTGTCTCTCTTTGTGTCTCTCTGTCTCTGTCTCTCTGTCCCTCCCTCCCCCTCCCCCTCCCTCTCTCTGTGTGTCTGTAGTGTATTTGTGCACATGTGTTAAATCATTTCTAACTGAACTTCCACATCAATCCATAGTGATAACACAGCTATAAGTACTATTTTGCTTTATTTCTTTCTTGCCTTTGTCCATTTTTAAGGTTTTTTTCCCCATAGTTCTTAGCGTGGTATTCCCACAATTATACATTCTGTCTTTTCATTTCATATGATAAGCACTTTTTTCATTGCTGTATAATACACTAAGGTGTTTTGTTTTGTTTTTTGCATTTTTTCATTTTTTTAATTTTTATTTTTAGATACTTTATTTACATTTCCAATGTTTCCTCCTTTCTATGTCTCCTCTTTGGAAACCCCCTAATCTCCTCCCCCTCCCCGCCTCTATGAGGGTATTCCACCTCCCACCCACCTGCCCACCCACTCCCGTCGTCTTCCCACCTTGGCATTCCGCTTTACTGGGGCCTCTAGCACCCTCAGGCCCAAGGGCCTCTCCTCCCCCTGATGGCCAACAAGGCCCTCCTCTGCCACATATGTGGTCCGAACCATGGATCCCTCGATGTGTATTCTTTGGGTGGTGGTCCAGCCTCCAGGAGGACAGGGGGGGTGTCAGGCCAGTTGACACTGTTGCTCCCTCCATGGGACTGCAAACTCCCTCAGCTCCTTCAGTCCCTTCTCCAACTCCTCCATCTGGGACCTCACTCTCAGTCCAATGGTTACTGTTAAGTGAAACTTGGGTATTCCGAACTTTTGGGCTAATATCCACTTATCAGTGAGTACATACCATGTACACTAAGGTTTTATGTGAGGCACGCATAAGGATTGCATTGTTTGTTCAATTTGGTAGTGGTAGGCTTGATCAAGGTGCACAGTTTAAACCGTGCATATTTTGTGATGTTCAACATTCTCGTGACTTGTGTAGACTGCTGGTGTAGCCTGTATCCAGAGATTCCCCTGCAGTTCGCTTGCTAGTCCATTAGTCAAGTAGAAATCTTATAACTAAATAGTTTCTCAGAGCGTTTATTATTTCTTGCCAGGCTCAGTTGGTTAATTTGTGACCTGTCATATGTGAAGGACTCTTCTTCGTGAGGGGTGTAACCCAGAGCCTAGGCAGTGCAGGAAGTATTGTTCTAAGGGGCCACACTGCAAGCTGACCCTGCAGCTCAGACAAAGCAGAGCCGAGAAGTCAATCTGTTGCCTGCTGGCTTTGTGGGTCTCTGAATGGCCAATTTGCTGGGATTAACAGAGGTCTGGCTTAATAAATGTGTCTGCATGCCTAATAGATTTGAGTAAATGAACCTTAAGATACTTGATTTAATTTAGCATTGGGCATTCAGTATCAGTGGCCAATGAAGAACTCAAGGATCCTATTGACTGCTCCAGCTTTCTGGGGAAGGTGAACTCAGCCATGGTGCCATAACGGCTGATGAAAAACAAAAGCAATTTGGAAAACAAAATTAGCTCCTGCTATTTATCCAGCGTAGATGCCTGTCTGTGGCCTGCCACCCAGAGACCAAGCATCCACATTCATCAGAGTTTGTTTGCAGTGGCTCCATGCCCTGGCTGGCTGGCTGGCTGGCATGAGACTTGCGCTCACCCACCTCTGATGGTGTGTTCCATTTGTCCTTCAGCACTGTACCCTCTCTTGGCTCTGGAACTTGGGGAGGCAGCCAGATGGAGACAAGATAAGATTTGCTAGAGCTGGAGGAAATAAACTTCTCTCAGAGGACATGATGCTATTGATAAAAATGCCACAACCAGCTAAGTCTTGGGATATAAAGAATCTTCTGGGCAGAGGAGAGGGCCACATGTCCCACTTAGGACTGAGGAAGATGACAAGGGAATAGTGAAGGTTTCCTGAAGAAAAAACAAGGAAAAGAGGAAGAAAGGCTTGATGCTGAGCAATGGAGGAACTGAAAGGCAGCAGGCGGGACAGAAGGACAGTTTAAGATAGTCACCATCCAAGGGCATCATTCAGAGTCTAGAAAAATAAAAGCTTTCTTATTGTCCCTTACAAAAAGTTTCACATAGTATTTTATTACTTTAAAAAATCAGATATATAATAAAATGGTCAGAATTTTGCAAGAAATGTCCATATATTCAGCATAATATTTATTATGGAAATGTCCCAAGTCTATCTCGGCAAGTCTATCCATCCATTACTCATGATTTTTAATTTTTTTTAAAAGTAAATTAAAGCTTGAGTGCTTTGTCCTAAATCATTAAGCTTGCAAATCATTGACTAGAGTTCACTGTTTCTTGAAAGTTTTCCTCCTTGGATAATATAAAATATATCAGCAATAGAATACATGAATCTGTAGTGTATATTTACAGTCTGACAAGCAGTCACTTAGGTAGCCCTTCTGTGATGATACCATATTACCATCCTTCTGCAAGTTTCCTGTATGTTCTCACCCAGACTCCATGCCAGACTCTTCCCCATCATAGATTAGATTTGCCTGCAACAGAACATCATAAAAGTATAATCACATAATAAAATCATTCTCTTTCACTTCTCATGGTTTGGATGTCACAATCTGTATTTTTTCATATTTATCCATATATATATATATATATACATGCATTCATGTTATTTTCTATCTATTATATGAAAATCCTGTGGTTAATTTTTATTTTCTCATTGGAAAATTTTCAGACTGTCTACACTTTAAGCTGATGTGAATAGCTGCTATGAATTTCCTTAAATGGACATGAATGTTTTCCCTTAACTAAATTCCAGGGGCTAGAGTTGCAGATCCTAAAGTGTGAAGTGGCACAGTCACTTTGAAAAAGGTTCTCACAATTTCTAACAAGCTAAAATTTTCCCAAAATGGTTGCAGTGATTTTATATTCCTACTAAAATAGCATGAGAGTTCCAGTTTGCTTTACATTTTCAACATTATTTGGATTACCATTTTAAAACAACCTTTAACCATCCCAATATCAAATTTGATGTCTCATTTTGTTTCCAAAGATCTTGGACGTTCTCTGAATGATCAGACTTAATACAGTTAAAATTATTTGCTGCTCTTTCAGAGGACTGGGGTTTAATTCCCAGCACTCACGTGGTGGCACCCAGTCATTTGTAATTCCAGTTCTGGGCTATTTGATATTCTCTTTTGGACTCTGAAGGTACTAGACCCATGTTATGCACAGACATACATGTAAAATAAAAATAAGTACAATATTAAAAAAAACAGGATTCTAAACAGATGTGGTATCATGGTATGTATGATAGCGACACTTCTACTTTATCCTTTTTTTAACTCCAAATGTACACCTGTGTACATTTTAAAGCTGTATGTATGGAAAATAATCCCTACACCTTAGTAGATGTCCTCATGGCAGAAAAGATATCAGAAGCTTAGTGCATTATCTCTAACTCTACTTAGCTGCCACCAGTCTGATCATCAAGGAAGGCTATATAATTTGAAACAGAAGACATCAAATTAGTTTTTCAGAAGCCCTGCCAAATCTGGTGAGCAGAAAAGGATTTCAGTCTTACAGAAGGAACACTGTCTAAAAACTGCGTCTTCCAGTCTTTGCATCTCTCTGTGTGAATAGATCCAGCCTGTCCGTGACATATACTGTGAGAGCTGGCACATATGTATCCCCTTAGAGGGCACTTCTGCGTATACTTCAACAAGCTACATTATTATTCTGCATTTTATTGTTTCTGTGTGTGGAGAGGGAGTCTGCTCATCTGTGCTTGAGTCATATATTCCTTCTATGCCTTAGTTCAGCCTCCAGCTTCTGTACCTTACCTTCCAGAGCAAAGGCATCATTAGAGGATATGGGCTTTAAGAAACCTACTGGATATGGACTCTTCCATCTCAGGATCTGCCTTTTCTTCTATAAGCACCTACTTATATAATATTTCTTATTTTATCCTTCAGAAGTTCATATATTTTGCTAAGTCAGGAGGAAGAAAAAAGAAAACTGATCACAATCTTTTATACATGCATGTTTGAATAGTCTCAAACTAATAAAAATAGCAAAAATGCTTTGTAAGTGAAAACAGATATAATTCAACAAAAATCCATTGCAAGGCCACTGCATTGCTTTATGTGTGTTTCTGTTGTAAGAATTGTCACTATGCTTAAATTGGGTGATACTGAAGGAAGTCCCTGTAGCCCAATGGAGTATGGTATAGAACAGAAAGGACACTGGATATTGAAGTGATTCCTTGTTCCAAGAGCCATTGGGTACAGGATTTAAAAGATGATGTGATCTTGCCCAGGAGAAATAACAAGGTGGCGTGACAACTCAACAGTGTTGCTCATTTTTCAGGATTAAAATTTTATGAATTTTAAACTGATTACTATTCTTACTTGTTCCCAGAGAAATAATCATAGTTTGGGGGAACTAAATTAAGTTGTTGGATTTTTTATTTTATTTTTTTTAAGCAAAGAGCCCTTGGGTGTTGTGGTGCTATGCATATGCATGACATTCTGAGATGTACAAAACTGAGAGGCAGTCTGGTACCCCGAGGAAGACTGAAGGGGTGTCGCTGTTTCTTTCTTGCAGCCCCTCATCACCTTGGACAGCAGCATCTCTTTCACATTCCTTGCAGAGGGAACTAACACCATAACAGTCCAGGTAGCTGCTGGGAATGCCCTCATCCAAGACACAAAAGAGATTGCAGTGCATGGTAAGCTCTGAATGTGGTCATGTGATTTTCTCTTCTGCTCATGACATTCCCTCTTCCTATCCTGGTGCCAACCATAAACTGCTTTAGAGTGCATCAGGTTAATAGCGAGATGATTGACATCTGAATATGTAGACTTCATTGGATGGAGAAGTTAAATTGAAAAATAATCGTGTAGGCATCTGTTGTCCCTTGTACAGGTGCGAATCTTGCGGTGCGTTTAGATTGCTATGTTTGGGGGTACTTGTTAGACTAGGCAAGCAAAGTAGAAGAATTAGCTTGATATGATGATCTGCTAAGTTGTCTACAATATGTGTACAGCATTTACAGGGTGAAATGGGACAAGTGATCCATCTACAAAGCAAGAGGACTAAGCTCCTCATCCTATCGATCTCATATCTTGAGTAACGGGATGATCGATACAGAGAAAATGTGGTTTTCCTTTTTAATTGTTGGAAATTCAAGTATCATTGTCTGTGAATGCTTTATAATGAGGCTGAAATCATAAGCTTATGTAGCTTTATACACATGATATAATGATACATGTCAGGAAAGTTAGAGCAAAACTGTCTAGGAGAATAAAGCCTAGTAAAAGGAGGGAGTAGAAGGTAGGCACCTGTAGAGGGATATGGGGGGGATAGGCTCATCTAGGAAAATGTCATTATGAAGCTTAATGCCATGTACTATGAATGTACAACAATGAAAATAAATATAAGCTTAAATGAAGGCAGAGACGGTGATAAGCAGGGTTGTCATGTGTTCTGAACCCTGAAAAGTAGTTTTTTGACCAAACCTTTATGTTTATGGGATTGTTGAGATCCATCTAAGCATTTTCAGTGCTTTGCTTTGCTGTTAAGCTACATTAACTTGGAAATAAAATTCATTAGGGAATAGGTTGGTGAGTAAGTTTTGGTTAGGCGAATTTTGGTTTTTAAAAATTTTTACTGCATTTGTTTTAAGTGAAATTGATGGTCTTATGCTGCCATCCCTTCAGACCTCCCATAAGTTCCCAGACAGCCACTATCATTGTAGTTATCTAGAAAGTTACACAAGTATATGTGAGTTTTTGACGAAGGCAATTTCTACAATATTGTCCTGGTGATTTTTTTTTCCTACTTCTCTGCCAATTGCTCACTGGAGCTCCTTATTAGGAGCTGAAGTAAATATTTTTATTAAAATGTAAATGTTACCCTGAAACTTGTGCACATAAGAAATGTTGATTTTCATGAATGAGCACCAAGAGGACAACTTGTCTACTCACCAACCAGATCAAGAAATCAAGCATTACCTTCTATCCCTAGAGAAAAGGTTTAACCTATTTTCCTCTCCTGTGAGGCTTTTTACAGCATAGTCAACAAGGAAACTGAAGGACAGAGAGGTGAAAATCTTCCCTCCCACCCTAGCCCTGATTGTTACGCTTTGGGTCAGCATTGGGATGGCCACAGAAGGAAGTTCAGATCTTCTTCTGGGGGTTTTCTTGTCTTCCATTTCAGCCAAAATTCTTTACAGGAGTTAGCAACATGAGGAAGAGCACAAATCTACTCCTGGTGGGAAAATTTCCTTCTTTTCAGAAGCCGAAGGGATTCTAAAAATAAAGAAAGATATCCGAAGCCTGTGAAGAGAACTGATTCCTGATGTACATGGCTATGGGCACAGGGCCCATCAAACCCTCTCTTATCCCAGTCCACTAGCTTCCCGTGACATTCTGTCTCCTTGCAGAATACTTCCAGTCACAGCTCTTATCATTCTCTCCAAATCTGGATTACCACAATCCTGATATCCCTGAGTGGAGGCAAGACATTGGCAATGTCATCAAGCGAGCTCTGATTAAAGTAAGTTGGCTGCACTTTGGATTGCTTATTTTTGAGCTAAGAAAAGTCGATGCCAGTGCCAAGAATTGAAGCTCCTATTCTACAGACAAGTGGGGATTATTTCTCCATATAGAAAAGGAAAGGAAGAATAGGAAAAACTAGAGAAGTGAAGGAGAGAAAAGAGACAGGAAATCTGAGAATGGAAAAGAGGGTAATCTAGTGTTTAAAGATGGAAATTGGCTCAGTGTTGGTTCCAAGTATTTTTGGGACAGGAATTTGACCCTCTTAATGGAAAATGGATAAGCCACTTGGTGGATCTACACTAATTTTATGCATTTATCTACCCTTTGCCTATAATTAGAGTCTTCTTAAATAGATATTTAACTTCACTCGACTACTGCTGACCACATATGAACCCAGAGGACTAGGAAATAGAGCAACCCACCAGGGAAAAACACCTATAGATTTAAGCCAAGGTCATATTCTCTTTTGTGAAAATAAAACATTCGTTAAGCATTCTCACAGCTATATACTAGAATTTTGAGATGAATGAAACAGTCCATTTGAGTGGAGAAGTAAGTCTAATGTACAGTTAGTTCCGTAGCAGAGTCATAACCAGCATCTCCAAAAGGCACTGAGAAATGTGTAACTTCCCTGTCCTAGGGATTACAAGCTGGACACAGATATGTGATTCAATTGATAGTTCCTGAACTATTGGAATGGTTCTGGTGGTGTATTTGAATATAGTTTAAAGGATATATGTCAGTTAACAGGGAAGAAATGGTGCCTTTAAGGTAGAATGAGCAGTCCATGCAAAGCATTTCCTGCTGGATGAGCTCATTACATTGCAGAAATGACATAGAGTTTGGTGTGGTCAATATCTGCCTGACAGGAGAACACAGTGAGCAATGATTGACTAGAGTGATTAAGTCCTAGTGTGAAGATTCTGAAGACCTAAGCTGTAGGCACCAGAGTATGCGAACGGTATGGTGTCTTCTTTACAGACAGTAGACAGTAGATAGATTTTCCAGGTACCTATTGTGGTGGCAATGCAAAAGAAAAGCTGCCAGGGTAGGGAGGGCAGAGTATGGGTATGATTTCAACACAAATGGAAAGGTTGTGTTGACTGGGGACAATAAAAATCTCAAAGATAAAGGAGTAAAAATCTCATTAAGAAAGTGAAAATAAGAGGAACATTGGTGAGAGGCAAAAAATTACTCTACAATTCAGACAATATGTAGGAGGTGTCTTCCCCCATTAGCTACTTGGGTACTATATGGGAAAAATGTAGTTGGGGACCCATGTGAGTTTGGAGGACATGAGAAATGACTGCATGAACACGACCAGTTGGAAATGTAGATCTGAGGGTCAAGCAGCGGTTCAGGCTAGAAGGAAGAGGTCAGAACTAATGCTTTGGAACTCTTTAGTCTTGCTTTGGAGGAAAGTGCGGGTGGGGAATCAAGATTGCTAGAATGTCTGAAAGCATATAGAAAGGAGACAGAGAGAAAGATATGGAGAAGGAACTGACAGAAAGGAAGCAGAGTAAGTATGTGAGGAGCAAATTCCTATAGGCATTATCTCAAGGGACCTTCAGACATTTATAAAGGAATGTTTCATAGAAAGAGAAACAAACAGGATAGCTGTGTTATGCTTTTTTATTCTGTTTGGGCTACTTGGACTTATAAATGACAAGCATTTATCTCTTGAAAGTCTACAGATATTAGAAAGTTGAAGATCAAGGCATTGGCCAGACTGTGATTCATGGATGGCATTTTCTCTCTTTGTGTTCACGTGGTAGGAAGAGGGCAATGTGACTATCTCACACTATTTTAATAAAGGCATTGACCTTGTTCATGAGTATCCTACCCTCCTGTCATAATCAGCTTCCCCAAACCCTTCCTTCCAGTATCATCACATTGGTGATGAAGCTTAAAACAAAATTCTTTGGGGGAGCACAAGTATTTAGACCATAGCCTATACGCTTACCATATCGTCCAGGATGGGGTCATGTTCCATGTGCTTGTAGCTACTAAAAACTTAACAGCTATTGAAGGAAACTTTGGAAGACTGCATGCCAGATGGTGCCTAGACCTTAAGTCTTCAAGCAGCCCTTCAGATGGCTTTGTGTGAATGTAGAAGCATAGCTTTCAAGGTCCCACTATGATCTCCGAGTGACCCTGTTGTAGCTATTCTTGAATCAAGAATCACACAGCAAAGGCACTAATGGGTTCACTCCTTTGTTCCATTGGGTAATCCTCAGCACAGTACACTCTTCTCTGATTTATGCCCTAGGACTCAGATCGAGTTCCAGATACTTGGTGGTCATGCCTCCCTGCAGGGTAACTGAGACATCTAGGACTGCAAGACAATGCCTTATTGGTTGGTAGATTTGTTAGACTTGATTGCTTTTTCTGACTCTTCTCCTGGCTCTATTTTGTTCTTTATAACATCCCTGAGAGTTAGCTCCAATCGTTAAGCCTAGTTCTACATGGGAATCAGAGCTGAGCAAATAGGAAACAATCTACCCTCTTGCCTCTATTTAATTCAGAAAGCATTCATTGGTTCGTTGAGTTTCTACACAGCCAGAACTTTTCAGAAAACCTTTCAGAACCTTTCAGATGCAATTGTAGAAAACAATAGAGATGATCTGTATTCTTGGAGAGGGAGGCCATGGTGATTTGAATCATCTGGAAGAGATTACTGTAGGCAGATGGTCATATGAGACTCCTGGGAGAGAGGTGATATTTCAGCTGAATCACACATCCTCTGTCATATTTTTATTGAGAGAACAAGCAGTGTTCTGAATGAAAGACCATCAATGCACACCAGAAAAAATAATCCATGGGACAATCCAGTTCACTTTCAGCCAGTTTCACAGTCAGAAGTTTGCCTCTTTTAAGGATTTAATCACAGAAATCAAGACAGTCATCCACTCATGTACTCATGATTTCATTTTCACATTTGGCATTTGAATTTTATATACGTTTATATTTTTATACACTTGTAACCAAAAACATGGTATAAAAATAGATGGTTCTGTAGCCACCCTAAGCATCCGTATGACATCACAGTGCTCAACATCATCTTCAAACTTCAATAATGTTCTTCCACGTGATTATACCAGTGTTTTCTTAATTTTTGAATACTTAATCTTTCCATTTATTTCTTATTCTACATAATATTGTGTTTCCTCCTATGTATGGTTTTTCAGACAGTTTGAACCATTTCTTTAGGACTAAACACACTGACTGTTCAGTTGCTGACTGAAGAATATGGATATTTTTATAGCCTGAAAGTTTCCTTTGGAGAGCCAATTGATGATGAGTATCAATTCCTTTTCATGGTGCCCATCCCAGTGAGTGGCTCCCCTTCCACTGCAGCCACACCAATAATACTCTTAACCTTAAAACATTCCTACTTTAACTGGAGAAGAACAAGTGCTCTGCTGCTGTTATTTTGAATTTCCATCTCCCTACGTTTGTGTATAACAGCTTGCTCCTCATTTGGAGCCAGAATATTCAAGTTTGAGCCATTGCTCTAGTTCTCTCAATGAAAAAAAAAAAGTTAGAAAATACGAGGGGAACTTATTTCAGAAATCATTTGGAATACCCTCAGAGTTTTGGTAAAAATGTAAATGAGAGCAAAAGAGAAGCCAATGATTTATTACCTGGCAGCTCCAGGGGGAAACAGGAGAGATGTCGGTGCACACTGCAGTCTGGGACTGAAATACTGTGTGCTTAAAAGTTCATACAGGCCATATGGCTATGAATAATACTCTCTTCCTGGTTAATCATGTGGTTGCCTGGCCCCTGAACCCTCACTGTTTGATCTAAATGCTTTGCAGGTGACCAGTGTCCCAGAAGACCAGATCCTTGTGGCCGTGTTCCCAGGTCTTCCCACTTCAGCTGAGCTTTTCATCCTCCCACCTAAGAACTTGACAGAGAGGAGGAAAGGCCATGAAGGGGATCTAGAACAGGTAAGTGACACCTGACACCACACTGGACAGAAACAGCCAGGCAAAGGTGTGCACGTGTGGGCTTCTCTGTGTGTTTATGGAAATAAGGGCGTTTGTCTTTAAACTGCATGGACCCTAGAGATGCTGGCCAATTTAACTACTATTTCCAGAGAGAAAACAAACTGCTTTTAGAAACAATTTTTGGAGAGAGATGGATTGCCTCATTTTGCTTTGACAAAGGGAGCAGTATTTCCAAAATGGGTTGTAACTGACTGTCATTATTATTTGGACACATGGTTCATGCGATCTGCACATAGTCCTGTAGAGAAATGGAGCACTAGTCTGCGGTTTCTCTCTATCATGTCTGCTTCCACTAGGATATTTCTGGCTATACACTGTGTCACCCTCTCCTATCTTCTTGTGATGCTAAGTCAGGAGACGAGGAAATAAGAGAGGACAAAGCTGCTGAAAGGCTGTGTGATTTAAATGTAATTGCTTCTATGTGGAGCAACCGTGGCTGAGACTCGGCATCCTTCTGGTCCTCACCTGGCCTGGATGACCTTCATCTCTATGTCCATCCACAGTGCTCAGACAGAAGAACTGCTATTGTCCTTTTTTTCCTCTGGACTGATGAGATTCTTTGCATCACAGGGATGCATGTTGAGGTCAACCAAAAATAACCTATCTTCTTGGTGCACATATCACTTTCCATAGACTCCATTATCACAGAATGGCATGTAGCAATCATGCACTGCATTTGGAAGCTACATTGACCATCCGTTTAGGGAAATAGGTAATTACAGTGATGAATAGCAACTGTGACATTAAGGTGTGTATAGCCAGATACGAGTTGGGGACAACAGTTTATGAGCCTCAGCTTTCATGTGGGAAGTATACTGATAAAATCGATGTTACATGTTATGAGACTTGCTGGGGAAAAGTAAAGAGGAAATTATCCCATGAAAGGAGACAGTCTCTACTTTGATGTGTGCTTCCCATTGTCTCTGGGATGGAATATACAGAGGATTGCGCTGGGGCTCTGAATGTGCTTTAATCCCTGCGGGTGTCTCTTTACCCCAGTATGTTACCTGATCAGATTAAAGAACTAATGATGAGTTGACATTCTTTCATTGAGCCCTGGTTATAAAGTCAGGGATGAAAGAGGTCTAAGCTAGAAGTTGAATGAAATACTATGTCTGTTAGAGCTCTCATTCATGGGGAGAATTGGAAAGCTGCTCTTTTTTCTTTGACGTGCCTTTCTGTCTCTCCCCTTCTGGGTTTCACGCAGCTCTGTAGGATGTGAGAACCAAGTTGATTTCCCTATCCCATGAATGAACTTGGTTCTCATTTTTAGCTAGTTGACTCCTGAGGGAACACGATCACTTGCCACGTCTGTCTGTGATCCTTCTCTCTTGTTTTACAGATTGTAGAGACACTATTTAATGCGCTTAATCAAAACTTGGTACAGTTTGAGCTGAAGCCAGGTGTCCAGGTCATTGTTTATGTCACACAGCTGACATTAGGTAAGTGCTTGCTGGGAGTTGGGATGTGAGGATGGATGGATGGGCCATTATTTTAAGCAGAAAGGCGAAGAGATAATCTCTAAAACCTTTTACATAGATTATACAATAACTAAGCCTATATGTGTGGCAGGGGCTGAGAAATGTTGGTCCTGTGTTCCTGAGGGTATTTTGGACGATACTACAGAAGGACTTTCTTGCAAGCAGCTTTTTAGTTTCTTAGAGGACAGCTCAGGAAACTTTTAGATCCATTCCTTTTACCGTATGTGAGTTTACCTGGGAAGAAAGACCTGTTAGCTGTTGCTGGGTACCTTAAAAAGGAATAAAAATGGTATATTGCATTCAGAATTGATGTGTAACCCCAAAAGCCTGGTTGTTCAGTGGGTCTTACTGATCTCAGAATTTTCTGGTAAAGAGTTTCTACAACTCACCACCTAGGGAACTTGTACCAGCAGAGTGCAGTAGAGGGAGAGTCAAACATTTCAAGGTTGTATTTGTGGTTAATCAAAGGCTGTCAATGTGCTGCCATATTGCTAAGAAGACTAAGGAGACAAAGAATTCAAGACCCCTCCTCCCCCACCTAGCCACACCCACTAAGATTGCATCCTAACCAGCAAGCATTCCCAGACATAACAGAGGAGATAGGTTTCCTTGAAGATTCAGAACAGCTTTTCTCATCATTGAATGCTTCTTACGGCATTTAAATCAGGGTAGCCTCTGTTCTCCGATGCATGATGCATCCAGCCTCAGAGTGAGCGCATCTCTTTTTCCCTCCTAGCTCCCCTAGTGGACTCTAGTGCTGGGCACAGCAGCTCTGCAATGCTTATGCTCCTCTCGGTGGTATTCGTTGGCTTGGCTGTGTTTCTGATCTACAAATTTAAAAGGTATGTGCTACTGTCAGTCGGGTTGTATCTCCAGGCTAGGATCACCACAGTTGATTCTTCCTGTGACCAGTGTTCCTTAACTCATATCAACAATATGATCTTCAGGTTTTTTCCTGAAGCACTGGAAAAAAATCAGGAGTGGCTGAGGTTCAAGGAATGAAAGTTTATAGAAACAGAGCTGAATTCACTTTGTAGGTTTAATGGATTAAGAAAATAAGGATTAGCTCTCTACTCACATGTCATATGCCTCTTTATCTCATGTTGTAGTTATCTAGTGTTTCTTTGTAAATTTGCATGCTGCACGATGAGCATAGAACTCAGTTTGTAACGTATTTGTCTAGCATCCTCAAGGCCCTGGGTTTGGTCCCCATCACCTTATACCAGACATAATGGCACATGACTGTAATTCTAGCACTTGAACGGTAGAGGCAGGAATATCAAAAGTTTGGGATTATCCCCAGCTACAAGTTTGAAGGTACCCTGGGCTATGAGAATATGATTCAATTTAAAAAGAGAGAGAAAAAAGAAAAAATATTGCATATTATATATTACTCCTATTTTCTTCTTTTCCTGTTTCAAAAACAGAATGTTCAGCGAAAGAAAGCCCCAAATATATTTAGAAATTATTTTTGATACCCCCATGAATAGTGACATAACAAGATATTAACAAAATGATTGAGGCTGGAATCAACAATTATGCACTAGTATTCAAAGTATGTACAGCTCCAGAGAGGTTTACTGACAAACTATAACCACCGAAATGAGACGGACTCAGTTTTACTTCTGGCATTTATACCCTTGGGCAACTGAATTTACATCTCCATGCCTTCATTTCCTCCTCTGTAAGATGTGAAAAAAAACATATTTCATGGTCTTAGTATGTTAATTAAACATATTAATTATGTTTAATAATTATATACCACAATAATAATGTGGTCACTGTAGCTACCATATACTAAGTGGCCAAGAAAACCTGAGGTATTACCAGTAACAAAGATCTGGTGACCGTGTATCCCAGTGATGTCTGTGGGCCATAAACTGACAACGTAATAGGCTCTCAAAAATTATGATGAATAGACATACTTTTGGGAATTTTGGGAAAAATAAAATAACATAATTTATTATTTGAGTATTTTTTATTAATTTTAATCTTTTTCTAACAGCCCAGTCGTTATTGCCCTCCCATTCTGCCCTCCTGTAATTCCTCATCCCATCCACCCTCCCTCATCTCCAATAAGATGTCCCTACCCCCACACCTCTCCACACACCACCAGGCCTCCCCATTCCCTGGGCCTCAAGTCTATCATGGGTTAAGTGCATCTTCTCAAACTAAGGCCAGACCAGGCAGACCTCTGCTGTATATGTGTCAGGGACCTTGGACCAGCTAGTGTTTGCTGCCTGGTTGGTGGCTCAGTGTCTGAGATATCTCGGGGGTCCAGGTTAGTTGAGACTGCTGGTCTTCCTATGGGGTTGCTATCCTCCTCGACTTTTCCAGCCACTGAGTTTTTAAAGCATACTTTAGTTTGGGAGTGTTCTGAGGCCGAGAAGATTATCTTTGTAGATTGTAGAGGGGGTTGATGGTAGGTGACTTCACTCTTTCCTCATTTTTCTTCTTCAGTGGGTATTTCAGTTGCTTAGAAATTCATTTTTAATTCAATATAAAGCTGATTGTCAGTCACAAGGGCAAGAATTTTTCAACTCTCTCTCATGTTCACTAGAAGAACAGACCTGGCCTACTTTGCTAATGGATTTACAAACCTGAATATGATTCATGTGCTTTTGGGTCAAGGTGGGTCAACCCATCTGCTCCTGGTTGCTTTGAATAGAGGAAAACCCCTTAGGGTATAATTAAAGAGAAAATGTTTAATAGGAAAATAAAAAAATAATTTTATGGATGTACTTAAATTATATGCAAAAATGAATGTCAGTCATCCAAGGAATTGTTTGTGAGAATTTCTGTGTCGTGGTGAACATAAAGACTGGGGTGTGAATATCAATTGAACAAAATGTATCCTATCTTGTTCTAGCATTCGGTTCCACAGCAGATGAAAGTAAAGGTCAAAAGAAATCCTGCATGAAGCCATTTTTGTTTGACATAGACCTCCAAATCAAAGCAAGACAACTTGTAACGTAGAACTTTTCTCTAGTTGTATAAAGGTTCCTAAACTCCTTACACAGTCAACTTCTTTCTGTAGACAACTCTAACTTTGTAGACTTTCATGCATGAATAAGCTTATATAGTGAGACTGCAGACTTAGTCTACTTTGTATTTCTCAATTATCAGCCAGAACTTTCTGTCTCTGGCAGTAGATTAGTGTCAGTCAAACTGGATAAACAGCATTAAGCCAAATGTTAACCTTTGCTTTCCCAGCCTACGTTCCTGTAAGTTTTCCTCCCCAAGCTCCAGGCCTTTTGGTGATACTCTGCTGAATTTTCTTTTCTTTTGCTGGCCTTTTCTTTTCTCCCCATCTTGCAGCATCCCAACGGTGGCTGTGCAGCGTATGCCAGCTAGCAAATAAGTAAAGGTCAGGCTCTGCTTCCTGTATCTCCCATCCTCCTCTGCCTATTCATTACCATCCAACAGAGTATTCTATAATAATGAACATGTATCATAATCTGCACTGATATGGAAGCCTCTAGTTTGACTGGAAGTCAGTTTTAAATTTTGACTTAATTGAAAATACAAATAATTACACATGGCTAGCAAACACTGCTGAACAGCTCAGACAAGACAAGGAGGACAGTTTCATTTTTGTTTCTAGATTATTGGCTATACTGTTTATGTGAGCAAAATTTTCTCTTTATGGCAACCAGCACAAACTAATTTAAACATCCATTCATTAGACAATACAAATTAGATGCCTACTACGTACTGTGTACTGGAAAACACCCAAGAATTTTAAGAAAAGGAGAATGAAGTAGGATCCCTAAAATCCTTCAAGCAAATGTCACCCCGCCCCTCCCATTACATCTGCCTCATAGATAGCAAGTGCTATTTCCAGACACCTTAGCACTGTAATTCAAAATGATTGTGAAGTGACTTTTACTTTCTGAAAAATCCTCAACAAGACCAGCTTTCTATCACTGTATATCTTTTTCTCTGGTTATTCAAGAAAATGTTAGAGCCCTTGTATTTCTTTCTATTTCTTTTTTAAAAAAAACAAAATAAGGTTTTCATTATAGTTCAAAGTCTGCTCTCCTCATAGCTGGAGCAAATGAATATAAACTGCACCTGGATTTTGTTTGCTTGTTTGCTTTTTTGGGATCCTTGGGCTTCTCCATCTTATTCTTCTTATTTAAACCTGTATGGATATATGACCCAAGACACATCCATTGACCTTTTTATAGAAATACAGAGCTCAGACTTGACTGACATATTCAAAAGTTCCACAAGTGGATGTGTTAAGCAATGAAAAGCAACTTGACAGCTTTTTCTAATGTTACAAATTGTGATGTCAAAGCCGGTTCCTTCCAGCCATCTATAAAAGATGAAAACATGCTTATTTTCAGCGATTGAAATAGAGTGAGCAGTCATCGTAAGGCCTAATGAGTACAAACACTCACAGGTGCCGTTAGCTAAACAGGAAGAGTAGATAACACATTCTAGCTCTAACTCTGAAGTAGGCAGGTCTGTATGAATGGGAATGGGTTGACTGTCTCCAGACATATTGCATATTAATTTTACAGTTGAACTTAACATGTAACCAATTATAATTTTCTAATTAGGAGCAATGTAAGTCATTAGACTATATATGTATTTATTTAGCTAAAAAAAAATCAAAGGCTCAACTCATACTATCTATCTAATATCTATTTCTCTATCTATCATCTATCTATCTCTATATCAATAAAATTATCTATTATATATCCCCTATCACCTATCTATCATCTATTTATCCATCTATCATCTATCTATAATGTATCTAATTATCTATTTACTTTTCTCTCTCTTTATTTTTTTCTTTTAACCCAGTCTTGCCTCAAAAACATTATAAAACTGAGGATGACTTTGAACTGATTAATCCTCATGCATGTATCTCCCCAGTGCTTAAATTACAGGTATGCACCTTATAGTCAGTTTATGTGATGGTGGAGATTGAACCCAGAGCTTTATGAATGCTGTACAGGCACTTCTGTCAACTGAGTTGATACTATAAGCACTGAATTTTCCATTTTGTACATTAATAGATTGTGTGGGTTTCTAGCTCTCAGATCTTGTGCATTTAAGGTATAATAAGTTGGGTTACACTGATATTGGCCAATAGGCAACATGAGGACATGCCTTTTCATGTATGAGAAGAAAACAAAGACATGGAAATGGAACGCAGAGGACAGATAGAGACAAGTGTGTGTTTAAAACTTGTTTTCAGAATTTTCTTTAAAAGTTCTTCTGGTGAATTTTATTAAATATCCCCACATTTTGTTTCATTTGAGGTCAGAATGGAAGGAAGAAGATAAAATTGTGAAAATCCTAATTGAAACTAGGGCAAGATAGAGAGAGGCACTTTTAGGAATGCATAGAATATGCTGGGTCGGAGTAGACATTAGAAAACATGCATTGGCTTTCTGTCATTTTAGAATTTAGTTCAACATCCCCAACGTTCAATGAAGTAAGAAAAATATCCTTGGCTATGATGTGCCAATATACAAATTCAGTCTTTGTATTATAATCCAGTCTAACAGAATAGACATAACACAAGGTTTGGACATTTTATTCATTCATTCAGCAGATAGCTCAGCAATGCAACTCTGTGCTAACTGCATATCTGTGAACATAGAACATGTGGACCTTCTGTTATAAAGTATTTAGTCTAGGGAGAATGAGACAAACAAGTCAATAAACATCAACTGCAATACCACCCTAATAAGCCTATCCCTTACTGGGATTGTAGACCTCATCTTACAATTACACATTAAACCAGGAGAGATCAGGGATGAGAGGAGCTTTCAAAAGCGACACATAAGCCAAATTCTGAAGGACAGGGATAAACCATCACCATGAAAAACAAGATGCCTTGTACAGACAGAGGGAACTGTTGGTTCATAGTCAAGGACCTTGGGAGAAGAGTCATTTCTGTAGATTCTCACAGATCAACATTTGGATTGATAGGCACCCAGTGGCACTTGTAGCAGCTTCTCCTGAGAACTTGGAAGAACAAAGAGCCCAAACCCATCCAGTTTGGATCTATGAAGTCACAATTCACATTTTACTGAAGACTGTGGTGGAAGTTGTCCGCATATGCATATGGGGAGAACTAGCGTTCAGTCATGGGGAGGACTAAAAGAGAGTTGGGTAGGAGATCATGGAGACAGGGTGGAGGGAAAAGCCATTCTCAGTCAGATTTTAGTATGAACTTGCCTTCTTCCAACTCTAAGCTGTCTGTTTCATGTCTTCAAATCTACCCCTTTCATGCCTTTCAGGGGAGTTATTTGGCCTCTCTTAACCCTTCTGTTAATATACTCTCAATCCTCCAGTGAAGCTACTGTTATTCCCATGGAGCAGAGAAGGAAACTATCAAAATATTTCATATATTTAATCTAAGTTTGTTACTCTAAAAAGTATAACAATGGCTATAAGTGTGTTATTTGGGGTTGTTCATACAACTCGGTAATAGGGATCAATTGTACACATGCCAACTTAGAGAAAGATTGTACTCTGTATAATCTTTACATGACTCAAAGTCCAGCTACGGAAAAAATGTAATAACAGGTAAATATTTTCAGATTTTACAGAGTAACAGATCAACACCTTTCCTTTTACAAGACGTTTTGTGGGTAAAATCTTAACCTGGCCATCTTAGTTGCTGGCTAGCCTTATATCCTTGGGCTCAGTAGCTTGTGTGGCCAGGCCTTACCCTGACACTGGCTGTTCCTGTTAATACCTTTTCTCCCCGTCTCCGCCAGGACATCTTATTGCCTGTATCAGGCATGCTCCTTTATCTCATTCTGGTTTTGTTCCTACCTCATGTAGGAAAATTCCCTGGATTAACATCTATGCCCAAGTCCAACATGACAAGGAGCAAGAGATGATCGGGTCTGTGAGCCAAAGTGAAAACGCCCCCAAAATCACACTCAGTGACTTCACCGAACCCGAGGAGCTGCTGGACAAAGAGCTGGACACACGGGTCCTAGGTATGTGTGCCTGTGCCACCACGCTCAGAGTCCTCTGTCCTCTGGATATCAGTCATTGCTGGCATTGTGTGTGCAACCAGACAGTCCTGAATTGCTGGGAGACAAAACTGGCTACAGCGACATACTCTTAAAATTCATTTGCCACCTCTAGCCACATGAAATTGACAGACTATATATTTTTCCATTAGAATTTAATAAAGATTAGAAACATGGGTGTCCCAGTGGAGAATAATATCAATTATCCACTGCTATTAGGAGTCTTTTATTCTTTTTTAAGCCCATAAACCCAAAGTCATATAAGTCCTTAATAGTACTTACATGAATGCAGAGTATAGTATGGACTACCTTTACTGGGCCAATCAGTTAACCTTGTGAATGCTCAGTACCACACATTCCTCAATTGTAGAATGAGAATAATAGTACCAGGATTCAGTCTAACTGTCATATGCTGTCTGGAATTCTGTTCTGAAATTGTTCTCCTCCTTAAATGATGTTCTGAATTAGTACAGTGCCTACTCCATAGTAAGTATTTGCTACATGCTAGCTATTGTCATAATGATCAGTACAGAATACGATGACTGCCAGTCTGTTACTTCTACCTATGTGCTATTTTGGGAGGTGGAGAAGCTTGTGAATGGGTAGGAATATCGAGATGCCTTCCTACATTCAAACGTATTACAACCTGTTCCAGGAAGTTTGGTATTTGGCAGAGAAAAAAAAAGACTCATCATCCTAATGGAACTTACTTCAGTTTCCTCTCTGTGTCTTTTCTCCTCTTCTACAGGAAGCATTGCCACCATAGCAAGCAGTGAAAGCACAAAGGAGATCCCCAACTGTACAAGTGTTTAACCAAGAAGCCACGTGGGCAGTCACCTTCCTGACTTCTTATTTTTGATGACTACTATTATTATTATTATGGAAAATTGAAAATGTCTTTTTTTACCTTTTTGTTTACCAAGCGTCCCTTCATAAATAGTGGGCAGATGCTTATCTTTGGGAGACAAAACAAGAGGCATTCTTAGTTGGTCATAACGGGATGAAGGAATATATGGTTATATTTGTGTTAAGAATGCATCTTCCCACAGGTTTCTTTCTTTATTCTGCTGTCAGTAGAGCAAAGTTCTTGTGTTGTTCTGTCTTTTTTGAGTTGGTCTTTTTTTAACTTCATCTTCCCCTACCCCTCTCATGGTCCACACTACATACACATACGACACAGATCATTCCCTAGTTCAATTGCAGGACATAGGTGGAGGGGGAGTGGACATAGCTGCCAAAGGCACGCACACCTTTCCGAAAGAGGCCCTGCCTCGTGCATGTGAAAAACTGAGGCTAAAGATGGTGTATTGTATATAACTACAATGTAAATAGCTTTTTATTTCCTAAGAAATAATTTAATGTTTAGTAAAAAAGAAAACAGAAAAAAAAGAAAGATGTGTGTGTTGGCTTCCGCACTTACCTTCAGAGCTGACTGCCCCCCAGCCTGCTTGATGTGTTGGATTCTGGATGCTCTCCAGCTGTCTGTTACACTCACCTCTTGCATCTCTGTCCACACCATAGCTAGTTTCTGCTTATGTATATAAAGGGGTGGGGGAGGACTTCTTCGGGGCAATTGACATAGGAAAGACTTCAGTGGCATTCAAGAACATGGGGGTTGTTTTTCTTCCTAAGATAACATGGAAGGAGTCACAAAGACTAGTAGAGACTTCAAACTGAAATTCAGTTGGGGAGATAAGACTTTCTCTTAAAAAGAAAATAAAAGGGACTTATCAGCCTGAGAAAGCAGTCTTCTCTAAAGAAGCAGCAAGGAATCTAAAGATCCTGGCACTCTGTCTTCTAATTGTATTTTGTGGATATGTGCATTGCCCATGATGAGCTGTCCAGTTGTTCTGAGATCAGAAGAGTCCCTGGGCATTATGTGAGGTCCAGTGTGTATCTGCTGGCATGACAAGAATCAGACAGGCTGGAAGGGAGGCCCCACTTGTGGAATCCCAAGTCTGTGCAAACCCTGCAAGCCAAACAGAGGTCTAGTCTTTAATGATATTAGTCGGAATGATTTTAGCAAAGCTGTGCTATTTGCTTGTCAGATGTAGACAACTTCCTCAAAGTCAGATGCCAGCCTTCAGTCCCCTTAAGGTAGTTCTCTCGTCTCCGGGGTGAATGGCTTTCAAAGCCCATATTTGCTTTCCTGGCACCTCAGACTCTCCACCTGTTTAACATGCCAGTTCTTTTCAGTCGGATCACTTTACACCATGCTGCAAGCATCATTTTCATTTTCAGGCTCTGCCTGTGCACACTTGTTTCAAAGAATGATATACTGTATATATATATATATGAGAAGAAAGACCACATTTTGTACCTGTTAACCTTCATGGGATGCTGTTCATATTCCTCTTTGTGAGACACAGGGAGAATGTGATAGAGAAATCTAGCTGGCTACAGCATAGATCAGTATTAGAAGGGTTTCTAAAGATCCCTCGTTTTCATTTCAAGGGTTAAATGGGGCAGACAATTGCAATATGTGTACTAAACACTGGAATACAGTGCATGGGTCATATCTCTATATATACAGTATATGTACATATACTGTTATTGGTTTTATTGTTCCATTTGAATATTTCTACTGTAAAAAAAAAGACAGTGGTTTTGAAATTGTTGAAAATAAATGTATTTTTGTACATCAAAGCTATATACTTGGCAGAGAATTCTCTCTTTAGTGTTTTTATTTTTTACATACTGTATCCATAAGACATGACTGCAATAATATTACATGGCCACCCCCCCAGCCCCACACCCCCAAAGGAAAGGCTTATTGGAACACATATGTATCTTTTGTTTGTGAGTTTTTGGATAGATTTTAGTTTTGTCTGCTCAGGGCTTGCTAGCTAGGTTGGAATTCCCTGCAAGCTGGTTCCAGGTGTTTTGAGTCTTCTCTATAAGAAAATTGCAGAATTCCACATGGGACATGCTGAAACCTGGTGTAGATGGCTAACTTTTTTGTCTGTTTACTGTTGCTCACATTGCCATGTCTAACATCAAGACCTCCTGTGTTGGTGGTCACTACTACATTACACAGAGCAAGCTGTGGATAAATATTGCCAGTACAGGGAGGGAATGAACAACTTAGAATAATAGTGATTTGCTAGCCTTGTTTATTTTCTATAGCCCTAGTGGAGCTTCTTTTAAATGATATCTTTAAATCAGAGTCCACATTTGTTATTCAAATGTGAATGGTCAGGTCTTTGGGCATAGATATTAGTAACCACAAAGACTTTGAATACCATTTCCAATGAGTTGTTGATCTGGAACTGCCACTCAGGTATTATAGATATTACTTAGTTACTTTTGTGTTGCTGTGAAGAGACACTATGACAATGACAACTTATAAAAGAATTTATTTAATTTGGGGGCTTAAGGTTCTATGACCCTCAAGGCAGGAAGGATGGCAGCGAGCATGGCACCAGGCAGGAAGGCAGGCAAGCATGATGCTGTGCAGTAACTAAGAACTTACCTCTGATCCACAAACATGAGGCAGAAAAAGAAAGCTTACATTCTGGTTCATAGGCATAGGGGACAGAGGAAGAGATAACAGGAAATGGAGTCGACTTGGGAAAGTTCAAAGCGATACTTTCTCTGACCAGGCCACACCTCCTTATCCTTCCCAAATCGTTCTACTAAGTGCTGACCAAGCATTCAAATATATGAACCTATGGAGATTATCATTTAAACCACTAGAAGATGTGAACAGAAGGAATGACAACTGGAGAGAAGAAATAGGTCCTGCCTTTGATCTACTCCTTCCTGATAGCAGTTTGGAGTGAAACATCAACTTCAATTTTTTTCTTTGGTCCTTATATGGGTAGGTGATTCTCTCCTTCACATTGTGTTCTTAGGTCATGTGAACTATGGCCAACATTAAGGAATGTAAGTGGTATGTTTATATCCCTTTATTAGGTAAAATATCTAATATATTTCTGAGGGTCTCAGAAACCTAAGAAACCACAAAGATTTGGCCAATAATTTAGATCATCTTTAGAAAATTAATCAACTATTCTAGAATTGTATTTGAAGACAAGGGATTAGGCAAATGAGGTTTTCTCTTAATGTCGCTGTATTTAGAAATTATGCATAATTCTTCATATGACTTTTCTTGAGTCATAATCATCTTTGCATTTCTTTTGTGCAGTCTGAGGCTTGAACCTATAGTCTTACACATGCTGACCCAGTGCTTCCTCACCAAACTACATGCTCAGGGCCACAAGCTACAAAGTTAGTTTGTTTCCTTCATCAAATATCAAGAGTATTCCTTAGGGAGCTCCTTAATAAGTAGTAGGCTTTTTAGTCTATCAGTCTACAACTGGAAGTAGCTATACTTCTTTAATGAATTTTAAATGTAGAGCTTCTCAAGTGGTGTAAAGTATCTACAATTCCACCTCACCAGAAAGGTGTTGCTTCCCACAGGAACTGAATTCTGTTTATGTCTGGGTTAGTGAAGATGCTCTACCAGATTAGCAAGGAACCAAAATGGAATCAAAACAGTAGAACATTTGAGTCAGTCAAAACTTTTGGTCCAAGCCCTGGCTAAGAATATAGACTCTGAAATCACTACCTGCATGTGTCTTTCAGATTTCTCAGTAGTAGACTGAGGTGCAGGCAGAGAGTAGAAAGTAAGGTTGGCTTTAGCTGTTTCTCCATGTTGAAGAATCTCTTTGCATTAGAAATAAGTTCTCTAAGACTATTCTCGACCCAACAGCTAAGTCTGAAGAAACGCTGAGATGCCAAGGCCCAGCTGTCAACTCCTTCAGCAGACTCTCTCAAAGTTCTCTATACATTGAAATTTGTGAATCACAGCATTCTCTACCTCTGAAATAGCTCAAAGACGGGGAATCAGTAGGAGTCCTACCTACTGCCTCCTGATACATGTTAATCTACAGATGAGAGAATAGCTTCTAGATTTGTCCTTTATCTCTTGGGCAAAAACTTAAACATCAAAAGTTGCCCAATTACTTATCTGAGATAAAACCATTGCAAATTAGTATATCAGTGGATTATTCTATACAAAGAACATTGAGCCACAAGTTAGGAGATTTCTGATCCTTGGCAGCTTTTTACAAACCTTAAGTTATATATATATATATATATATATATATATATATATATGCAAACACACACACACACACACACTCATGCATATCACTTCATGGCCTAGTTATTGATGTGTGGCTTTTCAGGAATGTGAAGGGCCCATTTCCAGTTTCCAGAGTGTAGGTATGGACATGCTAGAACTAGCACCGTAAGGGATAAACTGAGATTCAATTAGGAATGAGGCTCTCCTATCTTTACACATAATATCACAGCAGACTTAAAATTCATGTCTCTTATAAAACTGCAAAGTTGGAACCATCTCACACCTTCTTAAAATTATAAAACTACATTTTCACTACTGCAGACTACCAGGTATCACCAGACAGCCTGGTTGTATGGTTTCCATATTTACAGTGTTCAGAGGGATTAGAACATAAGTCCTGTGTGTGTTCGTCATGTAGCAGCGGCTAGCACACCTATTCTGTTGCCTTGTTAACACAGTTGCTTGGGAGCCTGTGGCCAGATGCCCTTGCTTCTCCCCACTAAACTTAAATAAAGCCACTCAACAAACTGCCTCAAATCTCATATGCTTGCTATTTGCCTATTAAAGAGGTCGGCCCTATTCGTAGGGGAAAGGGCCAGAGAAATAACACACAAAATAAGCATGGTACATCCTGACACATACCAGATCCTGCCAAGTGTTCTTGTTTGCTTTCACAGCACTGCCAAGTTGCCCAACTATGACATCCCAAGTATCTATTGTATCTTGAAGCCCCTTAATTTCCCTTATCTACCATTTTTGTTGGAGAAGCAGGGTGTTTTTGAAAACCTACTGTGTTTTTAGTTGATGAATTATGAGTATATAAGTTCATTTTACAAAGGCATTGGAGTGTTGGATACAAAAACAACAACAAAACAAACAAACAAAAAAATAACAAGAATAAGAACAACAACAAAAACAGAGAAAAAGAAAACTTCAGCATCAAATTCCAATTCTCATGGAAACTAAATGTCTCTGTAGAACTTAGAGCTACCACCTAATTATCTGAGTCCCTCTAGAGCAAAACTGACAAATATGGTCCAATTTTCCTATATTTAAGTTGAAGATAAAGGCATTTATTTCATAAGGTTGGTACTTAGGTTAAATGATGCAATGTGGATAAGTACATAAATAATGAACTTGTTCTGAAAAACTGCTCCTATTGCCCTGGCTCCTGGCCCATAACAGTTTAAAAATCATCTAGCTAGCTTCTCAGTTGAACTGTCCTACAAGGAGGACCATCAGAATTCTCTAGAGAAACATTGTGGGATGTCTTTCAAAAAAATGAACAGAATTTTGTTTAAGATATGTGGTCACACATTCATCCCCAAGGTCACTTTCTTTGATTACTCTTCCCCCTAATATGGGTTTTACTTTGCTTATGCTATATGGAAGGGGCTGGAGATGGGCTTCTCTCCTCAGGGATAGCAGAGAATCATGGCAGAAAAAACGTTCAAAGGCTCCCAGACTCTGAAATGTGCTCCCTCTTACCTTATCGGTGCATCAGAGACAGCCATGCCAATGGGACAAAGCCAGCTTCATGTCTTGCTTAGGCACAGGCATTCGTAATAAAATTTGCTTCTTGTAACTTCCTTCTCATGCAATCCTCTAAACACAGAGACACTAAACACAGCCTCAAGTGCTTGAATCTCTCAAAGCCTCACTAATGGTCACTGTTATATTTTTCCTCCTCACAAACTTTGGTGAAAAGTACAATAAAATAATCACATGTGAGAATGCACCATTTTTAGATCCTGGAAGGCAGATCAAGTGATTGTCGAGTACCGGTGTTCATTTAGCCATGCTTGGGAGGAGTTGATCCAGGCTGTGTGTAGAAAGTGAAAAGGCTTTTGTAAGTGCCATCAAGAAACAGACAAACAGATAATGGCAGTCATACATGCATCTATCGTTGCTGCTTAGTCTCTGGGAAGCGGCGATATTTGTAACTATAAGAAATTAAACATATAATTTGAGACCCTCAATGATTTGCTTCCCAAAAAGCTTGGGAAAGAGACTTCTGAAGCTGTGTCTGCTGTGACCAAAGTATCCCATTCCCCATGAAAAAGACCTGATTCTCCCCCTTTGGGACCTTTCGCAAGAGATTCTTAAGATGTGGTGTCTTGGTCATCATAGCACCTACAGATGATTGCAGCTGCAGTGACCAGGAACTGGTTGTTGTGCACAGCTGCTAGGTGAGAGGAGAAAATGCAGCCATGGCAACAAAGAGAAAGCAGAAATCTTTCTCTTGTCCCAATTTGTCTCCTTCGGTTTCTGGGAAGAATTACCTGGGAAGCACATCATTGTCTTCATGAACAATGCACTTGCTTCTTGGAATGCCAGAATGATGTTCTCGTCCTATCCTTCCAACATGGCATGGTTCAATTAGAAGATTGTTGGGTTGCTTCTATCAGCAGATGGAACTTTTCAAAGGAGGGGTCCTGAGAAATCAAGTTAATCTTTGTCAATTAGAAAGCTCTACTTGACACATTCCCATTTCAACATGTCAATTTCAGATTCTTCTCAGTGAGGGAAAAATACAGATGCTCCCCAGATTTCTAATCTATTTATAATGGCAACAAGGCTACTGGAGGCACTGGGTGCTCATCATGAGCTCATCATGCTCTGCTATGCCTTGTGCGTCCTAATTAGTGGGATGTTGCTTGCCTACTGATCAGGTTGGAGGACTCATCTAGGCTATAAGCACAGGGAGGACAGATAGGAAGCTAAAGAACTCAGCCTGGTGGAACTCCGAGCTATTGGCAGAGTTTCTACCAACAGGTGGTTTTCACACCTTGCAATGAAATGTAATTTTCTTAAATAGGCAGCCATTATTCCCATCGGTGATAACAGAAACATGGAAGGACTCCAATCTCTCATCTCCTTTCCGTATAGGATCTATCCACAGGGAAATGGCATCCTTTCAAAGTTTCCTAGATCCTCCAGAATAAAGGGGAGTAATTATAGATACACATTGAACTACCCTGCTAGCTCTTTTTCTGGGCCCGGGAGATGGATACACTGATGATCAAGACACATCTTAAAAACATATTTATTATTTAAAGTGGGACCCTGTTGAAGGTGAATGAAGCACTAGCAATAGCTCCTTTGAAGAAAAAAATAACCATAGAAATCAGGATATGCAAGCAAATAGCATGCAAAACAGCTCAATTTAGAATTCATAGAGAGTGTTTGTCCAGTCAGGAATTGTGTCTTTATTCCTTCCATGTACACTGGAATGATTTTTATCCCTTCAGTTCATGGTCAATGAATGATCATCTAATTCTCATCCCCAAAACTGTTTGTAGTAATCAACTTTCTGCTTTGATGTCTTCCAGGGCATCTTTCTAGGGTGATGAGTCCCTACCAGGATCAGTGAGCAGAGCAAACAAAAGATGTTTAAAATATCATATCCATTCCTGTTCTTGGTTGTGGAAAATATCCATTCCTGTTCTTGTTTGTGGAAAATAGACACCTCCCTTGACTAATTCAAGCACAAGACATTATCAGAAAGATATCAGGAAGTCACGACATTAGATCAAGTTTGTAGAATGAAGCCTGCAAAGAGGCCTGCATTAAAAGCAGGCATGAAGGGAGGAGAATTGGGAGGGAAGAACAGAACGATTTTCCTCATAGCATCTCAAAAGAAACTGTCTCCAAGATGAGGGGGTTCCAATCATATATTCTGATTTTGTGTAGCTAAAGATATAAACTTTCAGACGAGTTCCCCAACTGATGGTTAGGTCACAAGTCTTTGCAACAGTCTAGCCAATGTTGTGAACTGAGTCTGTTTCCCAGTGTTCAGCCATTGGAGCTCTCAGTCCCTGGCATGTCTGAGTAAGAGTGGGGTTTAGGATTGGGTTTTTGAAAGGTGACTAAGTTTAAATGAATTGATATTGATATTGATGGGATATTTATAAGAAGGGGAGAACTACTGAGGTGGCTCAGTGTGTAAAGTACATGCCACCAAGCCTGAAGACATGAATTCAATTCCAAGGACCCGCATAGTAGAAGGAGAAAACCAAACTCCTACAAATTGTGCTTTAACCATCACATGTACGCCATAGAACTCATGTACATACACACATAACACACTACACACACACACATGTGGGTGTGTGCATGCACCCAGACACATACATACATTCAAATACATGCATACACACACTTCCTTACACACATAAATAAATTAATAAAGATGCCATAAACATTTAAAAAAAAAAAAAGAAACCAGGATCTGAGTGCCAAGTGGCAGCCATGTGAAGGCAACCATCTGGCAAATTGAACTTAGGCTTTTAACTTACAGAAAGTTACTAAAATAAATATTGGTTGTTTGAGCAAGCCAATGCTTTGTTACAGCCCCATGCCAGCAAGTCCAACACTGATCAGATGCTGCCTTTAGGAGCAGAGGTAAAAAGACACTGGCTTGACGATACATTTGCATTATCTGAAGCAGAGGAACATGTATCCTCTTCCTGTGTACCACCAAAGAAAATAAGTGAATAGGTTTATGAATGCAGAATTGATGCTGGAGGCTGGTTGTCCTCTAAAGGGCTCCTTGACAAATGTTTTAATTACTATTGAACATTCATTGAGATGAAAAGAATTATATAGCTGTCATTGTGCTATGGTAAGAATTCCAGATACGAATACAACACACCACATTGCTGGTCTCATGAAACTTAAATTTAAAAGTGTCCTAATAAATAACCAGTCTTTAATTGCACATCAACTCTCTCAGGGAACAATGTGCTTTGATAATGTGGAAAAATGTAACAGAGAGGAGAGAGAAAACTAGTCTTTTTCTTTGAGGAATGGTAGTAGTAAAAGCTAAGGAAGAATTCTCAAAGACAGTTATATTCACATATGGATTAAAAAATGATGTTTTCTCATTCCCCCAGCCCCATCTATAATGACCCCTTCTCTTATCTCTCTGGCAAGAGGATGGAGCTCCTGAAGTTGGGAACCTGTCAGAATTAAAGGTTGAATGGGATTGCCATGGGGGAATGCTGAGAAGTGGTGGGAAAGGTAACACGAAGTAAAATTTAAAATTAGTCTATAGTTTTTACAAGGTTGACCTATTTTGCAATCACTTTATATTTTCTGTATTGCTTCAAGTTTTTAAAGTCATTATATACTGGCTACATAGTTGTGAAGAAGAAAATGAAAGTCCCATTAATGTATATAATGTTTCTGAGGTCTAATGGATTCCCAGACATCGCCCTAGATTTGTTTTAAAAATAAGCTTGACAAGAAAACACCATGAGATTGTTCTGTGATATAATTATTAACCACAGTTTAGAAGAAAGGTATAGCCATAGGTCAAAGATGGACTGTGGTTTGAAATAAAGCTGTGGGAGCATAAAATCGGCCACAAAATAAATAGTTTATTGGACCATATGAATAGAAAAAAGAAACTATAATTACTTAGGTCTTTCACAATGAGTCTAAAAGATACAGGAAATCACTATGCAAGATTCTTGGCAAAGGAAATGGTTCCTCCATTGCCTCTCTGCTATTCTTTTATCTTATTCCTTTCACAAAAGTGGAGAAAGTTTTTGTTTAGCAGTTTTGTTGGCAACATCTCATCCATAAGTAATTTGCCATTGTTAACGAATATTGGAACAGAACACCACCAATTAAGGTTTTAAGTGGTTATCAAACATGGCAAGAGATTCTGCATGAACTCTGGGGTGAAGGATGTAATGTGAGGAAAATATCACTGGTGCTGAGAAACGCCCTAAACAGACAGGAAACTTCCCAGTGAGTTTCCTCACTAAGATTTAACACCCACCTGACCCTAGTATTAGGCTATGGCTACAGGTAGAGATATGCAACTCTCTCCCAGGACCCTGGGGTATCAGGAGGACTCAAAGAAATCTCACTAGCTTTGGAGAAGGGTCTGATCCCAGAGCAGGTTTCCATTTTCAGGCTCTCCTTGTAGTGGCTGTTTACTGACATACCATGCAGCTACCTTCCACAGCACTGTCTTCTCTTCCCTGCTGTCAGACTTCACGCAAGCCTCTCCACCATACCTGATTTGATCCATTGTCTCAGGACAGAAATGTATTGTTGCAAAAATAATTTAACTTTCGAAGCACTATAGATCTGGATTGTTTCCAACTACAGTATTTGTTCACGATCTATCTTGGGTTTCTAATCTCCTCAGAGTTCAACTTCCTCCTTTCTTGTGAAAAAATAAAAGCTCTAGAATAGGATAGGCTCAGTCTAACTAGACGTTATCTCCATCATCCTTCTGTTTTCTTAGGAGCTCTGTATGGTTGAACGCAGCATGATCTCACTAGGACCCAAGCACAGGAAAGCTCCATCTCTTACTTGAGCCAACTCAACAATTCCATGGAGCCTTTCTTACTTTCATCAAGAAACAAATAAATTTAGAAGAGATAGCTCCTGTAGCAAATCCCTACCAGACTAATGTTTACACCTGTTCTTTTGTCAAGTCTCAAAGATGAGCCAATAATTTTGTAGAGGCAAAATCAAGGCTGGGCAATGTGAGGCGTGGCCCATGATGTGGTTGAGGGCTTTTGCAGATGAATCTGAATAACTATAGGCAGCAGACCTTGCCAACAGAATATCTCCTTTTCTCTATAATAAATGCAGAGGCTAAGCAAAGTCTTTTTTCCTCACCAGCCAATTACCATTGCTATTCTCAACCAATGCATCAACTTCCTTGTGCCTTTTATGATCTTTTGATTACTACACATGGCATTATCCCAATCGCCGCAGCCACCACCACCACCACCACCACCAGCACCACCACCACCACCACCACCACCACCACATTCTCTTACTGGTCTCTTCCCCTCCCCTTCCATTTTTTTCTTCTTCTGCAGTATCACGATTTATTTTCTTTCTTCCTTTCAAATTGTTTTCTGTAGAAGTAAATGGCAGTAACAGGACTTAAAACTCAACAGGGCTCAGAATATCTCTGACAGAGCGGGAAGAAATATTTGTATATTCCATAACATTCTCCAAGTTATTCACCAGAAGTTTCATCTTTCACTATTTTCCTTATCTTATACCCACTAACATGATTATATCTCATGAAGTTTAAAAGATTGAATTGCATTTTGTAGGGTAGCTGCTAAAATTCATGGAGTGTCAAAGCCCTAGCTGGTCCCTGGGTATATGTACCAAGAGCATTTTACATTTGGTTTCTTTCTTATCATTTTTAAAAATTCTTTCTCTTTGAAGATACACAAACAGATTTGTCTCTTCATTCTGATTCAGGGGAGGCTGAAAATACTTGCTGTATCGCTTAATAAAAAGAGCTTTATAGAATGAAGAGCAGTTTTGTTATGTGAGCCCATTCCCTGGGGTTCTAAGATGCCTTTAGCTAGATTTAATAGGTTGCTTTGAGCACATATGGATACTGACTAATAGGCCCAAAGTGGAAACTTCTGTGTGGGGTCACTGACCCCAGGGACAATGGAAACTACCAACATATACTCCAGATTAGAATGTTGGTGGATGGCTTTGTCCTTCACAGCTCGGATACCCAATCTGTGGGGAGAACCTGTAAGTTTATCATTTTGCAATGCTGTTGCTATTGGAGAGTATTCCCCAAGGAGTCATGAATATCAGGTTCTCATGGTGGCTATAACAAATTACCTAACCTGTGTAGTTTAAAACAATATGAATAAATTGGGTTATGGTTCAAGACACTGGAAGTACAAACTCAAAAGTTTTAAAGTGTTGGTCGAATTGTTTCCTAGTGGGCTGAGGTAGAATTCATTCTGTATTTCTCTCTTAAATCCTGGTTGTTTCTGGCAATTCTTGTCATTCCATTGTAACAGTATCTGTCTTGTCTTTACATCCTTCATTTATCTTCCTTGTGAGCTCTTTCCTTTGACATACCACATTGTGTGAGGCCTATGCAGTAACCCAGCATGTGCCTATCTCGAGATCTTGGTTACAGTATCTGCATAGCTTCTTTTACCAAATAAGAAGCAGTTACAGTCACCAGTTCTGGATGGCTGCACCTTTGGTCATAATTTAAATCACCAGATCATTGTCCATTATTGTGGAGAGTTAGGGCAGAGCCTCAAGGCAGAAATCTGAAGGCTATAGCAGAATGTTTCTGGCTGACTTTCTCTGAGGCTTACATTGAGAAAGATTTGTGTATGTACGTGTGTGTGTGGGGTGTGTGTGGGTGTGTGTATGGGTGGGTGTGTGTGCACGCGCAATATAGAGCCAATGGCTCAGACAATCTTGTTGCTCACAGTGGTCTGAGCCCTTCTGTATCAATTAACAATGGAAACAATCCCCTACAGATATGCTTACATGCCAATCTGACCTAAGCAATTCCCTGAGTATCTTCTTCTCAGATGACTCTAGTTTGTGTCAAGCTGACAATTAAAGCTAACAAGAACTACCATTGGCCTATTATTATTATTATTAGAGTTAAGAAAATTCTCACCTATATTCCTATCACCATTTCCAAATGAAGGAAAAAAGAGTAGTCTGACTTCTCCTTTCTTGGGTTAGTCTGATTATTCAGGTTCTAAGACACAGATGGCATATATGGGTTTTTTTTTTCCTGGTTATAGTGACCACTGTACTGCAATGCTATGGCCATCCTATTGAAAAAGGAAGAATTTTCCTTCAAATACTTTTTTTTTTATTAAATAGCATCATTATACCCTGTAATTTGTCTTTAGTTTATAGGTTTGGATGTTGGGGGAAGAGGCTTTATTTATTTCTAAACTGGGTCAGATGCATCATCCAGACTTCTCAAACCATCTTGTGTTAGGGTTTGTGGTCTGCATCTTATATCCAAGTTAGTACTCATTTATTTTCTTTGTCTTTCTCTTTGAATTACTGGGAACCCTGTTGATAGTTGGTGTAATGTCTGAAATAAATTTGGAGTATGTTTTAATAACCTGACCACTTGAAGTCAATGAATTGTCTAAAACCATTCTGTTGTTTCATAGAAAACATATGTTGAGATTCATGAGCTTTACTTCTCCTTATCTAAGTTGAAATGGGGCTTTCAAATGACACAAATTTGATTTGTAAACTAGAAGAAGATGTAGGGCCAGCAGTAGAAAAGAACATGGAGCAGAGTGAGGAGAGACAGTATACACAGCTTGCCTTTGCTTATACAAGTTCAGCCCTGCCCAAAATGCTCACATGTTATACTCTAGATGTGCCTTAGAACCTTCTTGACTGCACAATATTAGCCTGGGAGGCTGTCACATCTTTCTTTTTTAATTCTTAATTTCCTTATTTTGTGTATTTGTCAAAAATAGATTTTTATATACAATATATTCTGACTATGGTTTTCCCTCCCCTAGACTCTCTAAGGACACCCCCACTTCCACACCCACTCAAATGTATATCCTTTCTTTGTCCCTCTCATTAGAATACAAACAGGCATCTGAAAAACATAATAATACTCAAATAAAATTAGATAAAATAAAAACCAACAAGCCAGAGTAGGACAGAACAAACAAATATAAGCAGAAGAAAAGGAGGCAAAGGCAAAGCTCAAGAAAAATATACAGATGCAGAGATACACATATATGCTTCCTACACAGAAATCTCCCAAAACACAAAACAAAAACCATAGCATGGACGAGAAGGACTTGTAAGGGAAAACAAAAATCCCCTGGCAAATCATTGCAAGATAAAGAAACTTCAAAAATGCCATTGGGTTCATTTTGGCCATCTACTGCTAGGCATAGGGCCTGGCCTTTTGAGTGGTCTGAAACCCCAGCTACACTCCACTGAAGAAATCTAATTTTTCATTTGTGAGAAGTTTATCAATGGGAGATAGTTTCTGTATTAGGGATGTAGGCAGTGTCCAATTCCACTCTCAGTGCTGGGATCCCTGTAAGGTACAGGTCTGTACTGGCTTACTTGACACAAGCTGGAGTTATCACAGAGAAAGGAGTTTCAGTTGAGAAAATGCCTCCATAAGATCCAGCAGTAAGGCATTTTCTCAATTAGTGATCAAGGGGGGAGGGCCCCTTGTGGGTGGTACCATCCCTGGGCTGGTAGTCTTGGGTTCTATAAGAGAGCAGGCTAAGCAAGCCAGGAGAAGCAAGCAAGCCAGTAAGGAACATCCCTCCATGGCCTCTGCATCAGCTCCTGCTTCCTGACCTGCTTGAGTTCCAGTCCTGATTTCCTTTTGTGATGAACAGCAGCATGGAAGTGTAAGCTCAATAAACCCTTTCCTCCCCAACTTCCATCTTGGTCATGATGTTTGTGCAGGAATAGAAACCCTGACTAAGACAAGGTCCTGTGCTGGGTCTGGGACTGCTACCACAGTCTCTGTTAATATATATGTGTGTAGGTCCTGCTGTGTTTAAAAGACCTCGCTTCATTTTCTTGGTGCCTTCTATGCCCTCTGGCTCTTACAAGCTTTCTGGATCCTTTTCTCCAGAGTCTCTTAGCCATGAGAGAAAAGACTTGATGGAGATATTCCATTTTAAGTTTAAGAGTTCCAGGGTCCCCTACTCTTTGCACATTGTATGGTTCTAAGTCTTTGTAGTTGTTCCCATCTGCTGCAGGAGGAAACTCCTCTGACAATGGCAAGACACTGATCTATGAATATAGCGGAATGCCATTTGGAGTCATTCCAGTGCTACATTTCTTTAGCAGAACAGTAGTATTTGGTTTTCTCTTAGGTCTCTGGCTTCTCACAGATCAGGTTCTTGGCTACCCATGTAGTGTGGGGGCATGGGTTCTATATCACGGAATGGACCTTAAATCCAATCAGATATTGAATAGATAGTCCCACCAACTTTGTGCCACTATTGCCCTAGCACAAAATCTATCCTTTGCATTCCACCTGTACCCATTCAAATCCTAACCCAAATAGAAGTGGGCTCATCACATATGGGATTTCCCCAATAGCTCATTCCAGTGAGCCCAGCGTGCTGGGCTTTTACCCTCGCTCTGCTTGGCTGGCTTATGTTTTCTGTCCTGACTGTGGTCGTTCTATCACCTGTACACTCTTCCTAGGTAAGACACAGAGAGATAAAGCCCCAAACATGTAGATCTCAAAGTCAAAATGCCCTCAGCTCTCCTTCCTATCTTCTCATACAATCTGGCTATCTTTATCTAGTAATTCAGTCTCTCAGGAAACCTTCCCAACTCTACAAAACAGGAGTTAATTCTGAAGAGAGTTCACATCCACCTGGCCTATCTTACCAACTCATTACATGTATCAAATGAGATGCTGTATTCTGTAGTGAATTTAATATACCGGCTTAGAGCTATCACAAAGAGCTGAGAAGGAAGGCAATTTCCTGCCTCTCCCTTCACTGTGTTTGCACTTCTGTCTGCTGCCATGTGCTCAACACTAGCATTTATGAGGGCTGGCTGCTCATGTCTTACAGCTCACGCTGTGAGAGTTTCTATCTCTTCAAAAGTAACATCCCAACCCACCATGGGACAAGACTGTGGAGTGGTCTAGGCTCCAGAGTGTCCAAAAGCAGACTTTAGATGACATCTTGACTCAACTCTTTCTCCAGCTTCCATCTGCCTTCATTCTGACCCCTAGAGCAGTCTCATAATACATGTACCACATGCTACAGATCCTTGTGTCTGTTTCTGCTCCTAGGAAACCTGACCTAAGACACTATCCCTTTGTGGTCAGATCACAAAACAAAGATTACGGCCACATCTTGTTTTTCAAAGTGTCTATTGCTGTAAGACATATAAAGCCACCTAGTTCATTTTAAATATGATATCAGAAGGAACAGAGGAGCTGGTTAATTAATATGGGAAGCTGAGTGTCATAGTCCCTGTGTAGTGAGCCACAGTAAGGAGCCCCCGGGAGATGGGGTGGCTGGAGCAGGGGGATTCTTATGGTTCCTAAGATGTCCAACACAGTGGGGTCCCTCGAGACTAAATGTCTTGTCACAGCAATAGATAGCTCCCCCTCCTGCAGGAGTGTGGTTCCATTGGCTATTAAGACTCCAAACTCAACAATAATTATCTTCCGTACAAGCAGAGCTTTCTCGAAAGTGATTGTTCATGGGAACATCTGGTGTGTGAATGGAAGGCTCATATATTTTTGCTCCTTCTTCCCCACAGCCAAAACTAAGTGAATACTTTAAAAGGCTGCCCTGCTTTCTTCCCCACAGCTGGAGTACTTCTTCATTATTTAACTTTGTATTTTCATCACTGCCCAAATGGCTCCATGGAGCCCTTGCCTGGTAGGAGGAGTATGAGTCTTTCCTGATAACTAAAACTTCCCAAAATCTCGACTACAGAAAGTAATGACATATAACACTCTTCAGTCATTGCTGATGATACACAGTCGCCTTACCATTCCCCGCTGTGACTTTCAGTCCAGTAGGTTTCCTTCTTCCCTCCTTCCTTTTCCTCTCCTTCTCTTTCTTGTTTTAATATCTATGTGCACTCATATTTGCTTGCATTCTTTTCGCATGCACATATGCACGCCACATTGTTCTGTATATAAAGATGCGTGGAGCTGTGTACCTGATGTTTCATAGATGAGAACCTCCATCCATCCATTCAGACATTATTTTCATTTTACTCTTTGCAGCTGTATTTTACAAAGACTGTGGGTACTCTGGAGTAAGTGGAGGAAATGCTGTCGTCTGTTTTGCTATCATCTATGGTATGGAGTAGTTTGGATAAATAAATCGTCCATTTACTCTTGCATGGTATCCTAGTAGAGATCTTGGAATTAGAACTGGTATTATCTGGAACCTCCAGCTAGTGACTGTGGCAAGTAATCTAACCTCACCAGAGCTTATCTTCCTTTCATCTCAAAATATAAATGATAATAGTAAGGTTTTTTGGGTTATGTGAAAGAATTCCCGCATCACACTAAGCTCTTATTTTTCAAATGCAAATCAGGTTACCCCATATTAGTGAAAAATGGTGCTACCTGATTCAGAGCTCCTAAGGAAAAAAAAATATGTTGCCAGGTAGTGGTGGCACACGCCTTTAATCCCAGCATTCAGGAGGCAAAGGCAGGTGGATCTTTGAGTTTGAGGCCAGCCTGATCTACATAGTGAGTTCCAGGACAGCCAGGGCTACGCAGAGAAACCATTTTGAAAAAAGAAAGACAGGATTTGCTGTATGGGTTAGCCAAGCCAACTCAAGTCATCCGCTGGACAAAACAAAGGATTAGTATTTACACTGTGATCCCATGGTCCCATAGAATTTCTGTCTGTAAAATTGTTAAATAGGCTAAAAGGCCTCTACCTACCATCTGAAACAATGACCAATAACTATAAAAATGGTTCAGCTATAAGGAGCCTTGGAGCAGATATTCATATCTTACTTGACCTCAATTTGCTGACAGAAGTTCAAGTTGCTTCCGAAATGTTCCAGCCTTGAAGTGTGACTTTACCTAATGGTTCAAATACACTACAGCCCTTTCCCGGTGAATCCTCATTACTACTAAGATTTTCTTTATCCAGTGTTAATTCAGAACTATTTAAGGATAGCCGAGACAAGGCCCTGATTCTCCTGCACCTGATATAAAGCAGGTGTTTCTTAAATCTCTGTTAAAAGTATTAAAGTTATATCATAAGGAGAGAGTGCTTTTGTCCACATACATATTAATGAGCATGCATTTCTGTTATACTAAAGTCTGATTTTAAGACCTCTAACTTCACAATTATAAAGCTATGAGGTACAGTTGGAACCTCACGAGTTATTAGGAGCTCCGTGTTCTTCTCTCTTCTCAGACGTTCAGTGCTTGCTGCGCACTCTATTCTTTCTTGCTTCTAGGTTCTTCCTCTTGTTCTTGGAATGATCAGAGCCTTTAAAAGATGTGACTGTGACTATTCACCCTTTTCTTTCTGAACCAATTGGTCACTGTTTCTGCTCAGAAGTGGAAATGACCCTCTACGGAGGGTCTATCCCCAACCTAGGCGAACATCCACAGAGTAGACGGCATGCTGGCAAGCTTGATCATTTTCATCCAGTGTGCCTATAAGTCAGGCAGCTGCTCTGAGATGGTGTCTCTGTTCTGCACTCCTTCTTCCACAAGCTGCACTATCTCCTATAAATTAAAAACAAGCAGAAAAAATATTCCCTCTTGGACCATATGTTCATGGTGTAAGAGTGAGATACTCTCTAAGCATGAAATTAAGATTGCTCTCTGAGAAGAAGCCTAAGAAACTCAACATGCAGGAAATGAAAATTAGCCATCTGTAGAAAACCTTTCCTACCCAATAAACTGCAGAACTTCCGGGTTCGATGACTTGGGTGACATCAATCTCAGGAGAATGCCGGTGCTCAGAGAAGCTAAAGCTGTTGACTTCTTTGCCTCCCACGTGGAAAAAAGAAACAAGCCGACAGAAGCAGATATACTCTATGAGGAAAATCAAAGGGCGATACACCATGGGGAGCCTTGTGAGGAGAATATCCAGCTCCTTCCTGCCAGAATGGAAGATTCCTCAGACATAAGCTTTCCAACTCACTATCTATGGTCCCACCACCTGAGCTCCACCCACCCTTCATCTTCTGGCATCAGATTTCATTCCCGGAAGCTTTTGAAAATGTTTCACCCAAGTTCATTGGGTGGATGGAGCTCAGGTGGAGGGACCCAATCCAGCCACACAGTTTCTAGAACACTTTCCAAACTTCAGATGACACGTTAAAAGGACACACAAGGAACATAAACTCCCCATTGCCACTCTCCTTGGGAAATGTTATACAGCTCTCTTTGGGGCTTGTTTTCACCTTTGGTACTTACCAATTCGCCATTTAAAAATGTTTCATGACCTTCTGCTTTTACCATGATCTCCAAAGCTACCATATTCATGCCAAGACATTGACTTGTACTCTGTTCAATAGAGGTGTACCTGATTTGGAATCTCAGGCTTTCTCCTAGTCAACATATAAGACCCTTTCCTCCTCCACCTGCTGGTAGACAACTCTCTAACATCAGCTCTCATGGAGATGCTTTCTGTAATATAGCCTTTGCCACTCCCCCTGATGTAAATACACTGAGCATCAATGATCTAGACTTTTATAATTTGACATCTGTCTGTTCACAATATTCCTGAACTTTTCAGAGTTGGCTTTTTATACTTGGAGAGATCTATGACGCATGAAACAGACTGTGTATAGCACTGACAATGTCATAGCCATGTTCGTTGGTACCTCACTAGTCATATTCACTATCTTAGCCCCACAACCTAGAGTCATGCTAGAAATAGTACATAATACGCAATGGAAAGTGTGAAACGTTAGGACCAATATTCAGGTATTTTATGGGGGGACCACATGGGCATTTAGAATTTGAATTAGGAGCTGGGTATAGTTGTATATGTCTATAAACACTGTGCTCAGGAGGCTGTGGAGGAGAAGGTACTTTATTTTTTTTAATGAATCAGAATTCTTATAGATCAGATTCCTGAGCATTTAGCAAATTAGTTTCTGATGATAAACAAAATTGATTTCTGTACCTAAAGGCTGAGTGCCCAAGAGGAGACTGTGGGAACGCACCAACAGCCTGGGCAATTGCCTGTCACCACCATTGTAATTCTCTATAAAATTTGCTGGAGGCAACAAATGTCAACATGTTTGCTAAAGTGCTAAAATACAGTTCTGCATCAGCATATTAAAATCACTGGGACAGGCTGCTGCCCAACAGGGAGAAAGGATTATAGTTGGGAAGGATTTCTGTGCTCAAATTCTATCTGTGGTAGTTATGGATCCAGTAGCTGTGGGTGAATTTTTTCACCTTTGTTTTTGATTGTGATATAATGCCCCCTGTAAGCTTTAGCTTGCATGGTGAGGGAAGGGCATGAGTGTATGACACAGATATGGAATAGTCACTCAGGAAAGACAGTACATGTTATTAATGAAACAGAGAAAAGAGAATTGTCCTGGTTTTAGTAGATTTATAGTTAGTCATAATTTTTACCAACCATGCAGAGGTGATTTGCACTTTGTAAGTATCAGCTGACTACTTAATGAGTCAATGAATGAATAAAACATTGGAAATTATGTACTAGGAGGTTAATTGACATGTCTTAATGTAAAATGAAGTGCTCTTTTTGGAGAATGAAGATTGTCTTAGGCTAACAGAAATGTTGTCACATGACACCTTTTGTTGGAAATACCTGTTAAGGTAGCTGCCAATGACAAAGACTAACTTCCATTTTTATAGCCTTACACAATAGTAATATGTATTTTTAAATGTTGTAATTAGCATATGTCTATTATGCATAATGCAGGACTTCATTGTGACATTTTTATCAATATTCAAAATGTATTTTGATGATATAAATTCCTCTTTGTTCCTCAAACTGTCACTGGTTTGGTTAGCTAAGCCCTGAAAGAGCCAGGGCTCATGCACATGACTGTGTGGGGCAGGGACTGTCTGTGCAGCAGTGCTTTGGCTGCCTCTGTCAAGAGGCAGATTCTCCTCTTCTTTGGAGACTCCCTGGTATCTGTTCAGCTATCAGGCTAGGTTTTGTAAGCCCCATGCAGGAAAACACAGACAGGAAACAGATCTAAAAAGTTGAGTAGACTTGGCATTCAAATCTCAAAGGATGTAATTACAACAATATTCCACCTGTCCCAGATGTTATATAGCCATCATGTGATTCTGTTTAGACAGTGTCTTCCACTAGGGATTCATATTTAAACCAACGGAGCTCTGGGAGTGTCTTAATAGTATAAGCTACTAAAGGATTCTTTTGACAGTTTTAGCTACAGTGGCTGAGAACAGCAGGAATTCCCCCACAGGAAGTCTTCTCAAAGCCCCAGGAACTGAGAACCCCTTTGACTTTGGAAAGCCTGGTGTGGCTGAGGTGGGAGTAGCAGTAGCGGTTGGGAAGGGTTCAGGGGATCTTAAAGAGAGTGAGGGTGGGGAAGGGGGATTTCAGTTAGATGATTCTCCACAGCTACAGGGAAATCCTCCTCCAGAGACCAAATTCCCCTAGGGATGGGGATCAGGGCATCAGGAAACCGTCCTTCTCCTCCCTCTTAAGGCACTTAAGAGTTCCCTTGCATCAGTGAAGATCACAGCATAAGAGAACCTCAGCAGTTGGTCCACAGCCAGGTCTCTGGGACTGGCAGACATGCTTTGTGGGGCATATAATTGTTTATACTACTTTATGCAGGCATAATTGAGGTAAAATAAATTACACATATATTTAGAGTCTACAGTTTGGTTAAGTTTTGACCTATGTCTAAACCTATGAAAAATCATCAAAATTAAAATAATAAATATTCTTATGAGATTACTTGGGCCAATTTAGAATTCATCACCCAACCCCAATCCTATCCAGAGACAACCATTAACCTACTTCTGTCACTACAGACTTAATTACAGCTTATATATATATAAATATATAATATATATTTATTATAAATTATATAATATATATTATAAATATAATATATATAAATATATATATATACTTGTATTATGTGCTGTTTTATGTAGGGTTTCTTATACTCATTATACTCTTGAGATTTAAATGTTTTTATTGTATGCTTTAGAAGGCAATTCCTTTTAATTTCTGAGTAGTATTCCATTATATTGATAGACGTGCGTGTGTGTGGGTGTGTGTGTGTGTGTTTGTGCGCGTGTGTGTGTGTGTGTGTGTTGTATGGATTATAAATGGATTCACTTAAACTGATACTTATATACTTGTGGATGTGGATTAGATACCATAGCCCATATACATACATATATTATATATAAAATTATATTATATAATTTTAAAGTACCAGTAGGAATTCTGGTTTTGCCTCTCACAAATTTTTACCATAAGCATCAGTGGATTAGTCTTTAGATGCTTTCAATTGTCTTGAATAAATCTTTAGTGATGCTACCAGAGTGATATGGTACCCTCATGTTTACCTCTGTGATAAACCAACAAATCATTTTCCAAAGCGGATTGTTTGCTCCTCTGCTTGCAATGGGCAGAGCTCAACCTGGGACAAGCTTTCTAATTCTTATGGTGTCTAGGCTTGAAATTATCTTACTAGGTGTTTAAAAACACATCAATGGTTTTAAACTTGAATCCTAAAGATTAATTGTAAGAATTCATCTTTGCTTGGTTTTATTGGACATTTGTATACCTTTTGTTTTTAAATTTTTGGACACAGTTTAAGCCTGGAATGTTTTCTTACATTAATTTAAATGTTCTTTATGTATTTTAAAAGATTTGTTCATTTTTGCTTTATATGGTTGTGTGGCTGACTCTAAGAATCTGTACCATGTGTGTATCAATGATGGACAGAAGAGAGTGCTCGGTCTCTTAGAACTGGACTTACAAGTAGCAATGAGCTGCCTGGTGTGGGTACAGTAAACAAACCCCCAGTCCTGTGCGATATCATTGAGCACTCCCAACTACGAACCATCACTCCAGCTCATCATTGTGAATTTTTAATATAAATTCTTACTCAATTAAAGTTTCCTATGGCTAGATTTGATTTCTCAGTATTGCCTACATTAGCTTTCTGTGTCTGAATTTCACATAAATGCATTATGTAGTTTCTATCAGTTCTGTGAATCTTAAGTGTGGTCCCTCCAACATGGTTGGTCTCAGAAGGAAACAATGAAGATTCCATTGGGCTGGATTTCTTTCAGAAGTTATGCTTCCAAGTTTATTAAGGTGTTTCCTAGATACATAGGCTTCTTCATATTATATCCAGCAATATTAAATTCTTGTGTTTCAAGTTTCCTCAATCTTCCCTTCTATCTTTTTGTTTCTCTTTTAAGAGTTCATGGGATTATATTGGGTCTATCCATATCATTCAAGACAATCTACCTTCTTGGTATCAGCATAGGAGTAGACTATATCATATCTTCAAGGTCTCCTTTTATCTGTAAGGTAACATGTATGCAGTACTCCTGCGCGTTGGAACATGGATTCTTTTGAGCCACAAGAATGGTTATAGTTCTGTGCACCATGACACTTTTCAAAGGGAAAGGGATGGTGAACTTGATAGGGTCCAGTGTGGCAGCGTCCTCCATTGCTTTGTGGTCTTTGCAATCTTTATACACTTCAAGTTGCAAAGACATCTACCCTTATTTTGTTCTAGAAATTTTATAGTGTTAAGTCCATGACTTATTTTAAAATTTGAGTATAATATAAAAGTAGAGTCAATTTTCTTCCTTCCTTTTCAATATATAGTTGATCCAGCAATATTAATTGAAGATAATTTCAAGTTCTACTTAAAATAGCATTGTCTAGTTTACTTCACTAACTACTGCCTTGTGAGAATTCCCTGTGCACAAACTATACCTGCTATTTCATTGGTATATTTTACATAAATTCTGCTTACTTATGACCTCCTTTTGGAATATATTCAGAGCTATTTTCAACGTCATTGATGAAATATATGTCCATTTTTGTCTTATCTTTATGTTTTGGTTTCTTATCTAAGGAACTTAACCTAAGAAAAGAAAGATTGTCCAACTTATTATGAAAAGATTTATAGCTTTTTATTAAGATTTGTAATTAACTTTAAGTTAAATTTTATGCTAATTTTAAATACAGGCTTAGATATTTTATTTTTATCTCTTCTTATATATGAATTCCAAATTGCTCTAGTAGCATTTTGTGAAAAGAGTCATATCTTAATTGGACTATGCTAGTCATTTTCTCAACTGTTTTGACTATGTACCTCTGTCTTTACTGCATACATTATTTCTTTATTTAATGCCATTATGACTGTAATATTATATTGGAAATTGTAAATATAATTTAATTGACAGTATGAGAAATACATTAAAATTAAGAATATATATAAATTATAGTATGGTTTAGTTGTAAATGAAAGATTATCAACTTTGTTCTCTGCTATTATTTGGCCTTTTAAAGTTCCTTTCATTTTTCATATAATTTTTAGCATGCTTACATCAACACAATTAGATAACATTTTACTTATTTAGCATCTGTTAGAGTCAACATCTTAATATTTGTAGTCAATCTTTTAAACTTATCTTTTAGTTTTTAAAAATATTCTTATATTTGTTTCAATAATATTTTATACTTTAAGTCATAAAATGATTACATATATTTTATCTAAACATTTTATGACTTTTATGTTTTTATAAATGGTGCCATTTTGCTTTCTATTATTTACTGTGAATGTGGACATATATATATATATATATTTACCCTATGGATTCTTTTAGGTCTATTGTTCATATAGTTCTCCCTTCAAAGAAGATTCTCTATCTTATAGAATCTGGTGCTGAGTCTAGCTTGGCCATGGTAGGGACAGCATGACATTCTTCCTCCTCCTGGAACAGAGCCAGTAGTATGCGGGCCTCCAGGGTATGGCTAATGTCTCAGCAAAATGGTAAACGCTGAAACCTTCAGGACAGCTCTTAAGGCTGTGGCAAAGAACTCTGAAAACATGAATTCAAGGATATATAATTTCTCAAGTATGCAAAATATAAGGGTACAATATGAATTATATAGGGAGATTCACAGAGCTAACAGAATAGAGGCAGTCGCACTATGATCCAGCTTGTCAGAAAGATACTAAGGAAAGAGATAAAGAGATTTAGGGAGTGCTGATTAAAGGGCAAGATCCTACTAAACTAAGTTTTTGTTTGAGTTTACGAAGTCAGGCAGATTCCTGTGTTCAAGGTCAGCCTGGGACAGAGGGAGTTTAGGTTTAGGCCCAGGAGTGGTAGGAATAGTAATTTCAGGGTGGGGTCCTATCTAGCTAACTTATTGTCTGTGATTAACAAAGTCAGGCAGATCCCTGAATTCATTTGCAGTATATATGCATAGATTATAATAGATATACATTTATATATACAAATGTGCTTGCTTTCTCTTTCTAAGAATCAAGAGGTTGGGGTCATGGGATTCTGATTCATGAGATAATCAAAAAGGAACCTGGGGTAATGACTGAATTGATATATAAATAAAAGATTGGTATTTTGGTCTGCAAGAGATTAGCTATCTAGAGAGTTTTTAGAATAGCAAGAGAAAGCAGAACATAGGCCTTCAGCTTGTAACCCATGATTTGACCTTGCATCTTTTGTTCCACTGTTCTCAGATACCCCTTCTCTCAGAAACTCCTTTCCAAGCTGAGGCTGGTCTTTGGCACTCTGGCCATGTAGGCTGTCTGATCTCCTGATCTGTCCCCTCATCTTTGTAATGCTGTTGTGTCCTGCTGTAACACCAGGTCTCCAGCACACAAGGCTGGACAGCCATGGACTTTACCTCTTAATTTCCTTTCTCTTAGGGACCACAATTTTGTGCTATGTTTTCCAGTATAAAATGTCATTTCATATATTTTTTTCTAGTCTTTCAAGTTTTAATGGGCGGAGAAGTAATTCTTTTCAGTTATGCCATGAGGCTAGAAATTGATGTCCCTCACAATTTATTTAATCTGGCATGTACTGATAGATGCATATGTTATTACCCTTGGCATTTCCTAAACTTTTGCAATGAAGATCTTATAATAGGTTGTGTTGTTCAGGTGACAATATGTCTATATGATAAATACATAGAGGCATATGTTTTGTGAATAAACACTTTAAAATTGTCACTAGAGGGACATCTATTTATCACTATAAGGGATAAAGATCAATGAGGATGAGTGTTTGTTGCAAAAGCAAGAAGACCTGAGTTTGGCTCCTCTGTATCCACACTACAACTGGACATGGTTTCACTCATGCCTGTGACCCCAGAAGTAAAGAGCGTAGAGACCCATGGAGTCTGAAAGAATGACAAGCTCCAGTTTTAGTTAAAGGACCAGTCTTAAGGGATACAGTTGAGAGCGATCAAGTAAGACAAAAGATAAAGGACAACCCCACATCTCTCTTTGGCTTCCAAAGGAATGCATGCACCTGACCAAACACAAGCTGCATACACACACACACACACACACACACACACACACAGTGGACATATACACATGACTATTAAATCCTGATGAATGATGCTAAAACTCACAAATCTATGAAGGGACACATGACATGGCTCACCATAGGAGTGTACAGATCTTTAGTTAATGGAATGAACAGATCTTTCATAGAAGAGGGACTATAAATTCCCTGCCAACATTTGTCAGGCTTATAATATTCATATGCTCTAAATATACCATATCTCTCTTCAATATGATTAGTAGTAGTGTGTGAATTTTTCTTACAAATGTAAGCCTGTCTATGGATGCAGAAAAAATAAGCCAAAACAAGAAAAAAGAAATTTAGCTCAACTGTAGGCAGATTGAGGAAAATCACTATACCACTTTCTCCTGTCACTTGCTTCTAACAAATATCCAAGGCAAAACACTAAGTCTAGCCAAGGCTCTTAAAGCCTCCATACGTTGCTGCCAAAGCTTGGCTACATGTTCGGTGGGATCATTGTCCCTTACTGCAGTCCAAGAACTGACTGGCACTGTCACTGCCAAGCACACGGATGATGGATGACTGTTTCCACCAACACAAAATCTGCAGAGCAAAACAAAACCAAGTTATGGCCAAATTCTCAGCATACTTCTTAATTACCCCATTAAATCTTGTGCAGGACTGGGGTGAATGCGCTCTCTTCCTGGCAGCCAGCTGCTAAGAGGAAGAAAACCTGTGGGGATTTAGAAATGAGTCTCCTTTTGGATTAGTGAATTTGGATTCTTTCCACCTAGTGGTTTTTAAGTTTCCCTTTTGTTACTAGGCCTGCTAGACTTGGGAGGACTCAGTCAGCTTTAAATTCTGGATTTGTAATCTAGGAAGTCTTTCCAGTGTACCTTAAATAAACTTTACAAATGTCTTTATTTGTAGCAGGCCATGCAAAAGATTAAAAAAGTCTTCCTCAAAACTCTATATTTTCTTTCTAAGGCCTCTTTTTAAGAGCCAGGACTAGAGAGGATAAATTTGGGAAATTGTCAGATAGAAGTGCAGAGGGACAAGAGTCATCTTGCTGATATTTGAATTCTACATATATGCCTCATGGATATATAAAGGCTGAATAATTTTATTTTCTCTGCCCATTTTTATATATCAGATAGAAATGATAGTATACAGCTTATATTGTTGTACTTAAATTACTTAATTTGTTCATGTTGAGTACATATATATATACTTACTATTATTATTAATTGTTATTTATGTTATGTTTTGGTAAATATATATATCTATATCTATCTATCTATCTATATATGTATATATATCTATATATATCAAGAAGTGGCTTCAATAACAGTAGGAGAATTATAGATGATTATAGATTCATGCATAAATCAACCAAATATTCTGAATGCCAACTATGCTGTCTTCAGTTCTTATTAACTTAAGATTCTTAGTTTTGAGACTCTGTGAACCATTTACAACTCAGTTGATGATTATGTGAACATTAATGAATAAATCCAAAGACTCATAGTTGTCATTGATGGTTCAGTAATTAGACTCTTAAAGTCATCACAACAAGTCAAGATTAAGCACATAAAGGACTTAAGCTGCCATCGTTCTACTTGGAGTTTAAAAGGAGACTTGGTTGTTCTTTGAAGGAGTTGAAAAGCAAGGTTCAACCCATATAATTTTCACAGTCCTTCTTCTGCCTCCCCCTGCTTCTGAAAGTTCAGCTCTGATTTCATCCTTTAGTATCATATACTATTTAAAATTTAGCAATTCCTATAAGACAAAGATCAAACATCTCACTATTCCCATCTATCTATCTATCTATCTATCTATCTATCTATCTATCTATCTATCTATCTATCTATCATCTATCTAGAGTTTTACTCAAATACTATTTTATTAGTTTAAACCAAGTACCCAGTCTGATGAATTAGTTTTCATCACACATAATTTTCCTATGGAATCATGTTTGTGTTCTTTGTATGCTACATATGACACTGAAATATAGAATAACACCATGAATTATCTTGAATGACTATCCATGAACACATAGCCACATGTGGAACCATGCATCTAACAAATCTACCCAGAAGAAAGTATGGCCTCAGGACCAACACTTTGTCTTTGGGGAAGTCAATTCTCAGTTCTAGTCCTTTCTCTGGAACTTGCTAATAATATAACTTTGGCAAATGACTTAATATTGCAGGATCCAGTAGATTTTTTCCATTCTAAATTCCTTTGAATTTATTATGCTGTATCAAGGAAATAATGTATGTGAAGCCCCACCATAAAACTCACAGTGTTTCACACCAGTAGGGATTTCTTTGAAGGAGTTGAAAGAGTTTCCCTGTTAAATTGCCTTCCAATTACTTTTAATTCTTTGAACCATCATCTGTACGTTATGCATTTGTCACCAACAGGTTTATTTATAACCCACAGACATAAGAAAGATTGGTGCTTAAAATATTTCAATGGGCAAAAGTATAAATAAAATGATTTTTAGTAATGCATGCCCCCACCCTGTAAAATTCTGCGAGCTTATGAATAAGTGAAATGTGAATGACAATCATGGGAGATATTTTTAAGAGATGTTGGAAGAATGAAATTTGAGGCTTCAAAAGTGGGGAGACCATGAATGAATACAGAAATTGGGGGTGAGGAAGGGGATGATGCAGACAATGAATTTTGTTTTTGCAAGAGATTAAAAGACCTGGAGGAACCTTACATCCTTGGCTGCGATGTAGGTAGACAGAGCCGACCACATATTATTCAACTCTACAAGGATTCTACTTTTCTGTGCCCAGTGGAATAAATAAGCTGGACACACCACCAGTGCATCTAGCCTGGATAGTTTGCAAGGAAAATGTGACTGTAGCTGGATAACATTTGGGTCTCCACTGCAACAAAGCAATGCCAGAGCACGGAGGTTAAGAATGCTGAACTTTACTGGGGATGTTGATTAAGATCGTAAGATCTCAACGAATGTGCAGTAACCATGAAGTCCTGTACAGGCTGAACTCCACCACTCAAGAACTAGAAACTTTCAGCAAATTAGCAGCCTCTGTCTTCTTCCATGTTTCTCAACAACACAGTATATAAAACAACATATGTCATACCTACCTCTATGGAAGGGTCTTATGTGTGTGATGTATCAGGTGAAATGCACTCAAATAGTTAAAACTATAGTCTTTTTGCTTAAAATGGAGTTTGTTGTTGGTGGTACTCTCTGATTCAGAGAATAGAAATGAGAATTATAGTGGTTAGCACCTTTCGAGGGTGTCTTTCAGAGGTTTTTTAAGGCCAGTGATAAGAATAACCAGGTTGGTATCGAGTTCCTTTCTAAGCCTGAACACTTACTTAATTGTGAGAGTGTTCTCTTGTGCCAAGTTCAGATCTCTTTGAAACTATCATGTATAAGAGCAATGTTAATGTGGCCATTATGGTGGATTCAAGAGGCTCATAATTCTTTAACATTCTTTTTATTGACACAGAGAACTACTGTTCCTCTCAGTGAGTCTGTAATTGTTTAAACCTAACAAGTAACATGAGGCAGAGAATTTTCCAGATGCAGCATTTTAGAAAACCTGTAGTCCCTGCTTCAGGCTCCCTAGGGCACTACTCTCTATGCAATCATTTACCTGACTATAGAGCTTATACAAAAAATCCTGGACCCTAAATGAAGAGTGACTGTGACTTTTTCTAACTCAGTCAAAGGCACCAAGCAGGTAAATAAAACTGTCTTAGACTCTCTGGAGCAGCATAGTGAGCAGTTGAACAGTCAAGGGACTCTAGTCTGTATTAGTTGGAGCAGAGTTTTCTAGCTCTTACCAAGTTCCTGACTTACAGAGAACATGCAATGTGACAAAATACATCTCAGTCTTGCTTAGATGTGAGGTTAGATGGGCAGTGTTCTTTCATGACTGAGAAGCAGGCACAGACATTCGTACAGATTTAGTGAACGCTATATACAGTAAGATCAATATCATCATAGTGTATAATTAATATCATAGAAACATGGGTGCAAAGTTTAGTTAGTCATCCACCATTAAGTGGGCTGATTCCTGAGGACTTTCATTTAGAGTCATAGAAAGAAGTAATGGCGTGTAATTCTCAATTCAACCAGTGTGACTTCTAGTAACTTCCTATTGAATTTAAGTAGATCATGCAATAGCATAAGTACTATCTCATTCTACAACATAATTTCATGCCTAAGATCCACTCCTGGGTGAAGGCAGCTTCATGGCTTCTTGAAAGTACTCAGTGGTGCTTCTTTCTGTCTTTCTCACAACTGGCATCAAAAAAGCTGTATGTTAAACCCGAAAATACCTCTCATGGTAAAAACAAACAAAAACCCAAAGAATTATTGCTTGTAGTCACCTCTTGGGTTGAACTTAACGGCTGTTGAGTGGATGCAACGGAATCCTGAACTCTCCTTCCTGGCAGCCATGCTAAGGAGTGTAACATATCTGATTGAAATTGCAAAAGAAATTTGAGAAGACAGGCTGTAATTACCTGAGTTGGAAGGGAGCCAGCTCACCAGGGCTAAGTAACAAGCAGCTCAAGCTGGAGAGCTGGCTTCCTGCACATTTCACCGATTACTGGGGACACTCAGTGCCTTGTGTGGACAATAAGCCTGTGTAAATCTGTGATCTGGAACCCACATTACACGCCCCCTGAATGTTCTTTCTAAGATGATACAGTGACTCTGTTAAGGCTATTTGGAATCAAAGGCTCATTTGGACCCAAATCACAAACCAGGGCAGACAAGGTGAACAGGCTCCATGCTGACCTTGGAAATTGTTCATCCTGAAACAGTTCAGGGGTCAGGAAACCAGTTAGAGAAATATCACAAGGCATGTGGCACTTGTGCGTTCTTCACTTATAACATACAATAAATATATTATGATATTATAATAAGCCAAAAGTCCACATAATAAAGAATATCTGGTTTCAAGTTCTAGGTCTTAAGTTTTGCATTTTTTATTTAAAAGTTCACAGAAATATTGAAGATAGTGGTTATAATCTTGGCTATATCAGAGAACGTTTTTGTGGAATAATGGGAATAATGCAGAATCTCTGTCTTCTTGCATGGTGTAGTGTGTAATAGAAATGTCCCATAGGTTTTAGTGTTTGAAAATGGTTTCTAATTGGTGGCACTGGGGAGGTGCTGGCTGCAGCCTTGCTGGAGGAAGTGAGTTCCTAGGGTAGGCTTTGTGAATCCACAGTTTTAACCTACATCTACTTTACTCTTTGCTTCTTGCTTACTGTTGAGGATGTGATCTTTGGTCTCTCGGCTTTTTGCTCTGGCCTGCATGCATGCTTGCTGCTATGCCTCCCTGTTATGGTGGACTATTCTGGAACCATAAGCCCAAATAACGTCTCCCTTACAAAGATTGCCATGGTCATTATTTTATCACAGCAATAGAGAAGCAACAAAAGCTATGAATGTCCCTCACTCTTACAACTTCTAGGAAACTCTAAAGAACAATTGCTACTTTTGTTTTCTGTTGTTGCTTTGCTTTTAAATATCATGATACGTATTAGACTTTCTAATAGCTATGGATCTCACAAAAGTTGAAAGGCTGCATTGGCTGCCTTTAGATCAGTAAAACATTAGCTTTGTGAAAGAGTGTTTAGTTAAAACCACTAACGGACATTAGTGATAAGAATAAATTTACCTAGTGTCTTAGGGTTGATTGCAGTGAACAGACACCATGATCAAGGTAACTCTTAGAAGGACCACATTTAACTAGGGTTGCCTTACAGGTTCAGAGGTTCAGTCCATTATCATCAAGGCGGGAGCATGGCAGCACCCAGACAGGCGTGGTGCAGGAGGAGCTAAGAGTTCAGCACCTTGTTCTGAAGCATAAAGGAGAAGACTGACTTCCAGGTGGCTGGGATGAGGGTTTTAAAGCCCATGTGCATAGTGACACACTTCCTCCAACAAGACCACATCTACCACAAGTCCACACCTCCAAATAGTGTTGTTCACAAGGCCAAGTATATTCAAACTACCACACCTAGAGAGAATGATTTAATGCATGTTATATGAACATATATATGTATATGCTTGTTGTGTGTAGGGACACACACTTGTGTGTTCTTGTACATTTGTTTTAATCTGGAAGAGATTGCAAGGTCCCTGTGCCGACAGAGTGTTAGGCTATGGAATTCTCTACTTGGTTTCTTTTAAGGAAGGACTCCCACTATGTGCTGAGGGTTAAGTATAGAGAGAAAAAAATAGACAAGGGCTGAGATTAGAGAATCACTCTGCTTAGTAAAGTTGAATCATATGCTACAGTTTTTCGATGAAGTGATAAAATTATTTTCACATAAGTCTTGCAGTGTTTCCTTGAGAAGTCTTGAAGGTGTTTAGTCTTTTCCAAAGTGTGGTCTCTGGACCTGCAGTGTTGGTGCCGCAGAGGAATTCAAAATCACATGGTCTAACCAAGACCTGCAACATCAGAACTGGCATTCTTACTTCCTAGGTATCTTGAAGTTTGATGGGCTCTCCCTTGGTTATTAAAGTTTGAAGGAGCCCTCACCCACATAAGTCATCTGTTTCCATTAGTGCAGCACCTGTCAGCTCTGCTTTAGTGCATTTAAAATAGCATAAAGCAGACAAAATTTACCACACATGTATATTTCCATGATCTTCAGCCTCTTTACTTCAAATTTTTAGCAATTTTATATACCATATGTTTTCCAAGCAAATATTGAAGCGAAGTAGGTGATTTTTCTTTATTTTAATTTTTTTTTGAAACTTTAGAGTCATATTTAAGGGTCACATTAAACCGTACATAGATTTTTTTGAGAACCAAAGACTCAATAAATCAAAGATCCTTTAATTTCTGCCTTCAATTTCTTAACCAAAGCAATTAGTTCCCTTACACTTAAGGATTTACATGTTTGTGACAAACGATCATGTTATGTAGGCCTATAGTGAGTTGTAATTTTACATAAACTTATTCTGCTTAGGTTAATAATATCCATTTATATCTTGGTTTATAATGTATTCCTTACTTGAGAGTAATAAAAATGCATTTTGTTAACAAAATGACTGTAATTTGGTTTTGCTACTGAATCATATTAGCCTCATTATTCAAAATTAGTGAGGCTTTACCACATATGTCATGGATACAGACATTAGCCAGAAGGGTGTGGATATTCTCAACACTGAACGTGAGATGTGGAATTTGTTTAGAGATCAATTTGTCCAGAGGTGTGTGCAGGATGCCTCTTCAATCTCCTGGACCATCTGAGTGAGTCTAGGAGTTCCAGGCATGGAGCTGAGACCTGTGTCTGTTCTGGGAATCCTTGTCTTATGGAGCAGTGTTTTCTATGGGATCCTCTCATCGGGTCTTTACACTCTCTTCCATTTACTGTCACTCTTCTGCTTTCTCTCTTGCCCATTTCTTGTTTGCTACTAGATCCTTATTTTATTTTATTTTATTTTATTTTATTTTATTTTATTTTATTTTATTTTATTTTATTTCATCACTCATCTCTCTGAAATCGCATTGCCCAGATGTCTGGGTCCCCTGTCTCCAAGTGGATGCAGCCAGTCGATGGCATTGCAGGAGGGTGGTAGGCAGGAGGAAGGGGAAGAAGCCATGGCATTTTCTCTTAGCTATATGTCTTGCTGGATGTTTCAAGCAGGGGTGCATTTTCTCAACTTTCTAACCTGTGTTTTGAAGTTATGCTGCACTTTCTACTTTTGGGTTCTTTACTCCCGTCCCCATCCTCCAGGGCTGCTAATGCATCTGGTTCTGCGAAAATCCTAGTGGCTGCACTATCTACTTAATTACTAATTATTAATTATAATAATTATTAATTATTCCTAATTTTCCCCAAAAGTGTATGTGTGTGTGTGTGTGCGTGCGTGTGTGTGTGCACATGTGGGATCAGAGGACAGCTCAAGTGTCATTCCTTGGCAGTTATCTGCCTTATTTCTTTGAGATAGGACCTCTCACCTGTGACTCACCTATGAGCTTACTCTGGGTTGCTAGTAAATACCATAGTGCTTGTTGTCTCTATATTCTGAACTCTGAGATTATAAGTCTGTGTGACCATATCCTACTTTTTATGTGAGTGCTAGGGATCAGACTCCACTCTCACGCTTCAGTGGGAAACACCTTTACCAATGAATTATCTTCCCTTATGGCTCCTACATTATCAAACTGTGTTATTAAATTTCTTAATATACAGAGTGACTTCTGTTTTCCTGGAAGAGGAAAATTGTGTGCAGACGGGTAATAAAATATCACAAGCGTTGTTTACAGATACAACTTTCACTTTAGGTGACTGTGAGAGCCTCTACTCTGCGTTACACCTTTCTACAGGCAAAACTTACAAGTAGTTGTGAGTGCTATGAACTCGCAACCGGCTCTGCTAAAGAGTGTCATTGATTCAAAGTCAGTGAAGGAAAGAAGGAATGCAGAACACCAAATGGAAGCCAGATTTTAGCATTTGAAAGGAAAAGGAAGAGTGTGTTGGTGCAGAGGGAGAAATTTTCCTTCTGAGGACAGATTTGTGAGACAAATTTCAAGGTATACTGTAAACCCACAGGACTGGGCTGGCTGTATGAATTTCTGCAAAGTCTATGAGTATCCCCTACTATCGATATTGCCCATATGTGGATCTCAGTTGAGGGCTCTTGGGTACCTGGGATTTCTGGATTATTTTTGGTCATGAGAATCACCTGGTTTATTTATCAATAAAGCATTGTTCATAATCTTCCCTGAGAATTGTGGTTCGTTAATCTTGTTCAGAGCATAGAAATTATGATCTTACAAATGTTATTATTGAGGTAGATGTGGGAAACAATAACGAGATAACCTTTATGGCAAGTCTATGAGTTTCCCATAGAGTTATATAATAATATTCAATAATTTGGTTTGTGGCGAGATTTTAATTTTCGTTTTTATTTTCTGTCTTTTCCTCTCCCTCTTTGTTTTACTACAGACAGTAAGATTTTTTTTTTTTTCGGTTTTTTTGAGACAGGGTTTCTCTGTGTAGCCTTGGCTGTCCTGGAACTCACTCTGTAGACCAGGCTGGCCTCGAACTCAGAAATCCACCTGCCTCTGCCTCCCAAGTGCTGGGATTAAAGGCGTGTGCCACCACTGCCCGGCTCAGTAAGATTTTTGTTATACTGCAGTTCTCACTTTTATTTTTTAAGGCAAGAATGGAACCCTGAGCATGTGACCTTGTTTCATAACTTGATAAATAAGTGATGTGGTGAACTGATATGATTTCACTGCTAAAACCCTGAGAGATACATGTCTGATGTTACTGTGAGGACTTAAAAAAACCCCAAAAACCTGAGGTCACTAGAGGACAAATGGTCCGCTGAAGTTTACACAAGTATTAGTAATGGAGTTCGGATTAAATTCCATCTCAGTCTAGGATCTGGTCTTAAACCTGAATGTCAACTTCCCATAATTCCACCTCCCTCCTGCATGGGAAAGGTGCTGTCACCGTGCTGGGGCAGCTTCTTCATGTCTCTCTTTAATGCCTCTGCTTATGACAACTCTATGTCTCCCACTCAGGACTGGATCCCCTCAGTCTTGCATTGCTCTCTTTCAGGACTTCTAACACTAAAAATCACCTCTGTTTCTAAGCAGCATTCAGTTTGGAATTATTCTACCCAGTATCTGTGATGTCCATGGATAGTCATGTTCCTCCCAGCTGGGGAAAATCCAAAGGGGATACACCGTGGTTCCTGATTTTATACCCTTTGGCAAAGGAGTACAATGCATTCTCCTAAATTTTCCAGTTAAAGCCAGCTTTTCCTAAGAGGATTCTGTGGGAGAGTGGGTGAAGCAGGGAATCAGCCTTCCTTGGTGTTTTAATAATAAGTTTCAGGTGTGTGTGTGTGTGTGTGTGTGTGCATGTGCGTGTGCGTGTGTGTTATACAATTCCGTGGGGATTGCTGGTTTATTTACCAAATATACATAGAGTTCCTGTTTGGCACTAGACAGAGTCCTGAAGATGCAAAGCTGAGCAAAAGTTGACACAGATGATGTCCCCGTGGAGCATATGATTTAATGAAAGAGATAATTTTAATTAAATAATCATAGCCATGAATATATGATTGCAATTAGTGATCAGAGCTATGAAGAAAATGAATGCAGGAGAAGTAACAGATTAGTAGAATCACCAATGACCTGGCTAGGTGAACTTATTTCATCTTTAGTAAAGTTATAACTTTTGCAAATGTAAAGGCAGTAGTACTGTTTAGCACTTGGTATATTCACGTGGCTTTCTGTGAGTCCTGTATATGCTTCACCCTACTATATCAGCATAGAAGTCCCATCAGTCCTGCGAGTCACTATCATGAAAATATAGCTTCTTCAACTGTGGGTTGTGAACAGCATCTGCACCTCATTCTGTTTGTCGTGGTTTGACTCTGAAACATTCCCAAATGCCCACATTTTGAATGATTTTTTTTCCCTAGCTGGTCATGATCTCCAGGGGCGCTGTGAAGTCTTCAGGATATGGGCTCTGTGGGGAGAAGTCACTCATCCAGGCAGGGACTCAAGGTTCTACCTGGAACTGGTTCTGTTCAGGATCTGTTTCCTGGTTTGCTGTGCTGCAAACTCTGTCACATATTTCCACATCATTTACTCCGCATTACCTTCTTTCTGTGATGGACTAAATCCTATGAAACCGTGAGCCAAACTAAATCTTTTCTCCCCTAAGATTTTTTCCGCCAAGTATACCCTCATCTTGATATCACAGTACAAAATGCATTGCCTAGGATCATTCAGGTAGTGTACAGTAGATGCTGAGACACACAAGTCTGTCTGACTCAAGGTCTCAGGTTTATAAGAACCATGATTACTGCCCCAGTAGAATACGGTAGATGTGGTGTATGGCAAGCCAAAGACTCCATAGCAAGTCCCATTATGTCATAGTTGGGTCTACAATGGAGGAATGATGCGGTGTGAAAAAACAAATAGAGGATATCTAAAAAGGGAGAAACGGGAAACAAGCTCCTGGTGCATGACTTCCATTCTCCATTCTGAGAAATGTATTTTGTCAGCAGCCTTGGGTAAACATGGAAGGGGTGTCTCCTTCACTTTGTGGATAAACAATGTGGAATAGAGAGCTAACACATGGAAGAAAAGATCAGTTGTCACAAAATATTCCCCAGATAAAAAGAAGGTCTGAATTGAAAAAAAGGAAACAGTGGGAATTAAATTGAAACCTTTCTTGTTGGATTTAGGACATAAACTACCTGAATATAGAAGTGGGGCGATAAAACCAAACCTTTTAGGTCAGGATTTTTGTTGGTCGGGATCTCAAAATGAGGTAACAGGCATAAGGCGGCGGATCAAAACCTTAATGAAATCTATGTTTTCCAGTGATGTCTGTAGAATTTAGATGAAAAAAAGACATAGTAATGTACAGTGTTTCATTAGCTTGAGTGCCTATGCATGGGAGGAAGTGTTCTACGGTCTCAAGGTTTGCTCACAGGCTTTCTCCATATTGCGCCATGAAGCCCGTCTCCAATATGGTGCTAATGTACTGTTAACAGGTGGTTAAGGTTTGTAGGTCAAGGGACTAACTTTTTCATAAAAGAGGCTTCAGGGAGTCTCTTTGCTCCTTTTGGCACATGACAAAGCTATATTGATAGCACAGTTACACATAGGATCTCCTCACTAGATACTAGATCTGCTGCCTTGATTTTGGGGTTCTCAGTCTCCAGAATGTGTCAGCACACTGTATATACATATGTTGTACGTGTGTATATATTATATATAATGTTATATATAATATATACATTTAATACATATTATATATTGTAAAAATTTTAAATTCGTTTATATTCTTATTTTATCGAGCATTGAATATACTTAATAAATATTTAATATACAATTATTTTATGTTCATTATATATATATATATATATTTAATATTCCCTCTCTCTCTCTCCTTCTCTCTCTCTCTCTCTCTCTCTCTATATATATATATATATATATATATATATATGTCTTAGTCAGGGTTTCGATTCCTGCACAAACATCATGACCAAGAAGCAAGTTGGGGAGAAAAGGATTTATTCAACTTACTCTTCCACATTGCTGTTCATCACTAATGGAAGTCAGTACTGGAACTCAAGCAGGGCAGGAAGTAGGAGTTAATATAGAGGCCATGGAGGAATGTTTCTTACTGGCTTGCTTGCTTCTCCTGGCTTGCTCAGCCTGTTTTCTTATAGAACCCAAGACTACCAGCCCACAGATGGTACCACCCACAAGGGGCCTCTCCCCTTGATCACTAATTGAGAAAATGCCTTACATCTGGATCTCATGGAGGCATTTTCTCAACTGAAGTTCCTTTCTCTGTGATAACTCCAGCTTGGGTCAAGTTGACACACAAAAGTAGCCATTACAATATATATATATATATTACAAATTTATTTGATTCAAAGTATTTTGCTATAGCCTCACTACACAGGTTAAGATACTATTGTATAAAATTTTGTTACCCAAGATTAAACATACACCATCAAGTTATATAGAAGGGGGAAGCCATGATGGAAGGAAACTTAAGAAGACTTTCATATTGTGAACACTGAAATATGAGGTGAAAAATAAAACAAGTTTATTTAGTTTAGACAGGATACACTGCAGAGCAGGTGATGATGCTCAGAGGAGGGGTGGCATGACATTAGGATGGGCCTATGTGGTATGGAACGATATCACTAACTACGGCAGGAATTTGGTAGGGAAAATTCTAGAAAGTTGAAGGAACTTTAGTCTTAGCAGTTCCTTGGAAAAAAGAGAGGTGTAGAGAAAGGGAGAAATTGTAAGCAATATTTCAAAAAGCAGATCAGACATCAGTTCAAAAAGAAATCCAGCAGCACAAAGAAGGACATGACTGTAAGAGCCCTACCACATGCATTTTAGTATCTCTAGCAATATATATTTTCAGAATAAAAGTTAGAAGGGGTTAAGTCAATAACTTGCTTCTACTCAGCTGAACTAGGACTCAACCCTATACAATAGATGCAAGAGCTGCTGTTGGCTCTGATGATATAAGGTGGGTGAGACTATAGAAGTTAAAATGGAGGGAAAGAACGCTGGGGTTCCCAAAAGAATGACATTTGCACAAGGAGAAACATCTAAAGTATATAGCAATACCTTGTACTGGAGACATAAGTGCTGTAGATGATCAGGATGGAGCTACCAGACAGGGAATAGTGACAGTCCCAGGAGAGCTAGGACACAGCGACTCATCTTGGTAGGTCTTTAGTCAAAACATATGAAGCATTTAGGACAAACTCATCCAAGACACCTTTGCAGGAAACACCTTGTTTACAGTCTATTCTCATGGTTTTTTTCTTTAGACACATTGTCCGGTCCCAGCTTTTAATGAAAGAAATTATTAAGGACAAAGGAAACACATACAAAGAACTTGAAACAACAGGGCTATCATACTGATATATCTGTATTAATGAAAGGCCCGTCTGCTGATGCTTCACACATTTTCTGTCTTCTAGACTCCATACAGAAGCATTTTATCTCCCTACAGGGCAAGAGGAGTAAAGATCACCAAGATTCTGATACCTGCCTGGGGATCTGAGGCTTTCAGGATGTGATTTAACCCTTCAATACCACAGACCAATGCACAAAGGATAACCCTAAGTTCAACTCTGCCTCTCAGGGTCACCTCGCAAACCCTCACACTCCAACATATGCACTTTCCTACTTAAGCCGGAGTAGTAATTTTATTCTGTAAATTCTTCACTGAGAACTCTCTGTTATCACTGTTGGAACAGCCCAGGGATCTATTGGATAAAGTATCTCAAGCCTACCCTGTTGAGTTCTTACAGCTGGGGATCTCTCTTCCCTACTAAACAACTGCTCCATGGGTTAATTTCTTGTTCCTTGGCATCTTGTGGTACACTGCTTTATTAAGAGGAATTTACTCTTCAATTTCCTGTAGTGATTTCAAATTCCCAAGGTTATTGCTGTGCCTTACTTTATAACAACAATTACACACCATTCCCTAAGGTTGTAAAAGATTTGGAAATTTATTCTCAGCAGTCTTTGGATGCCACCAGCTTGCAACAGTATTAGCTCTCATTGGAAACTCCCGTGTGAGATCTGAGATGAAGAGGAGAAGAGGGGCTCAGCAGGAGATAAGAGTCCTTTAAATGTCCTGACCTGGTCTCCGCACTCAAGATGTGCCTTAAAGGAGGGGATGATGGAAGTGGTAACAGTCTAAAAACCACTGTTTTTCTCTGGCAGAGAGCAGTTTTGTGTTTGCAGGGGGCAACTTTCTTTCCTTCAGCCTCTAATCACAGAGTCACAAAACGCTCCTTGCAAGAGTGTTGATTTTAAATCCCAGTGTTTTCATAGAGAGTAGCTGCTGAGGGGCTTTTAGTCTTCAGGGCCAGTTAGTAAAGATCCTCTACTGTGACTATATTACAATATTCTACAGCTTACTTGGAGCACTATCTAAGAAAATCATGTATTTCCTAATCAGAGTCTGGGAAAACACTGATGTATAGTTTCCATATTTTACCAAGGGGGAAGGGAGGGGTGGAGGCTGAGGGATGTTCTTGCACAGAGTAAATTCCTACATATTTCTCTCACTGGATACACACACACACACACACACACACACACACACACACACACACACACACACACACTATTTTTCATGGAAATGCAAAGTGTACTGATTCACATTTTCATTTCGTTTGCTCCTTTTCAGGTTTATTATTTTCCATTCCTTTTGACTTATGTAACTCCCCAGCTTTGGTGCACCTACATAAACAATAAGCAAAGTCTGTTTCCCCTGGCTCACAGATTAATTTTTACCTGGTTCATAAAAAATAAAACAACCGTGATATGTGATCCTAACTTAAGGTGACAACTGGGAAAAGACAATAGCTTTAGAAGGGCTTGTGAGTGGAATCTGCAGTGGACATATGATGAAAAGGGACATCTACAAACTGTATCCTTCATGCTTCCTAGGCAACGGGATTGAAAGAAAGCTGGAAGTGAGCCTAGCTGGTATGATTCATAGTTTCTGTGTCTTCTTCAATCATTGTCACCAATGTCTAGTCTCCATTTACTTATAAAATAGTAGAATTATCTATAAGTAAAAGAAGTTTGTGTTTCCTGTCAATATTTTATAAAGACAATCATATGATGTCTTTCTCCGGGTTATGCTAGTGCATGAATGTTCAAAAGTGAAGACAAGTTGAGGAACGTATCTGAATGCTTCTTGTGAGACTATAGCAGAAGACCTGGAGATATTTGAAATCTAGATTCTGATTTTGTGGTCAAAGGGTTAAGGGTATTGATTGAGCAAGTTGTGTTTGAGAACTACTAGGTACACAATATATGTCTCGATGTCATTTTTTAGCTATGGAGACTGAAATTTGAGATAGACAAAGGGAAGGAAAAGGGTCCACAATCAAGCCATAGTGTCCAAAGAAGATTCCAGAATGTAAGTTTAGGGAAAGAAGGATTAACCTCTAATGATCTTGATATATGCCTCAGGATCTGCGATGGCCGCAAATGTTCATGTATGAAGATGACTTGACCTATGTGACTATTGATATAGTCAAAGATTAATTACATTAAGAAACTATTACAAGGTCTCACTGCCTGTAAATGGGTTTCAGGTTAGAAAATCCAGGTTCATCTGAACCCAAAGCATTGTATTTTCTATTAGTCTCCCTGGAAGGTACATCACTAAAAGATTTATAGTAAATAAAAAGTAATTTTAGAAGATGGGGCTGTGGGTAAATTGCTGGCTGCGCAAACATGAGAATCCGAGTTTGGATTCAAAGCTCCAACATAAAGATCTGGATGCAGAAGCATGTGCCTATTATCTAGTGCAAGGGAGGGGAATAACAGAAAAAGAAGGATGCTCAGAACAGAGTTCACTGGAAAATGAGATTATTTCAAACAGGGAACTCCAGCTTCAGCAAGAGACACTATCAAAATTGCATAGAAAGTGATAGAGGAAGACACAAAACATCAATTCCTGCTCCAAGGGCACACGAATCAACACACAAATACATGCACACACAACTATACAATGTATACTATGCTCGACATATTAAGTCCATGATATATAAAAAGTTTTTTTTGAAGTCTATATAATCTGAGTAGTCTAAAAGACCTGGGTTAAACTTAATTCTAAACCAAGTTCTTGCTGATTTTAAAATCATCCTTTCAAATCCAACCTTGTGATACTGAGTACAATTACAGCTAACTATTAAATGCACTTTGGGCAAGCTTGTTATTTTATACTTCTTTTCTACTTAATTTTTTTCTTAAAATATTTTATATATACATTATATATGTATCTGTATGTGTATACATGTATATGTGTATATATGCATGTGTATATGTATACATGCATATGTTTATATAAGTGTGTGTCTATATATGTACGTACATATATATGTATGGTCATTTACCCTGTTTTCCTTAACTTCCCAATATTCCGCTCAATATTATCGTCCTATGTACACATTATCATTTGCCTCCTCCTCTTCTCTTTGTTCCTCTTCTTTGATTTTTTTGTTAATGTGTAAGCTTAGTTCTGCCTGTATGTACACGAGTGTGGGGTTGTGCATGGGAGCATGGGAAACGTACCAAAGGTCACAAAATCAAAAATAATGATTATTCCTTCAACAGCATCTTCGTAAGGGGTAAGGGCTGGAGAGCACATAACCTGTCTGAGTGAATCTCTCTGGGTATCTAGCAAGGCTCTGGCACTTTTAGAACATGGTCTTCACAGTCTGTGTTCTGCAAAGTAGACCATTCTTTTCTGATCTAGTTGTCATTTTAGCTTCTGACATCATTTTTTCTCATGACTTCTGTGTGAATGAGAATCTATCTTGTGTATCTCCAGCAATACTAGCAAAAATGGAAACAATGACTTTTGACAACAATACCAAACCATTTTGAGATCACACCCTTTCTAATTTTGGAGATTTAAATAACGATGATCCCCGTAAGTTCATAATTTGAGTGTTTGGTCAAGAAGGAGTGGCACTATTAGGAGGTGCGTTCTTGTTCGAAATAGGGTGTCATCTTGTTGGAGAAAATATGTAACTGTGGGGGGGGGCTTTGAGGTTTCAGAAGCCTAATCCAGGGTCAGTGGCTCTCCTGTACTGCGGCTTGCAGATCCATCTGTAGAACTTTCAGCTCCTCTCCAGCATCATGGGTGCCTGTGTATCACCATGTTTCCCACAATGCTGGTAGTAGATTAATCCTCTGAAACTGTCATCAAGCCCCAATCAAAAGTTTTTCTCTATAAAAGTTGCTGTGGTCACAGTGTCTCTTCGTAGCACTAGAGCACTGACTAAGATACTGATTCTCAGCAACAGCGCCAGAAATCAAGACAGACAGACCATTTTAGAAAGTACCTTCTAGTCTTCATAGATATCAATGATATGAAACAGAAGTAAAAATATAAGACTATTCACAACAAATATTAACAGCCAACTCTATAATAGCTGATGACACCAGTTTGATTAGAAAAGTCCTAGCAATCCAGAAATGTTTTATCACAAGGACACTCTACACCTACGTGCTTAGACAATGGAACCCAGGATGGTCGGTCATTCCGGATAATAAACAGAATTACAACCTTTGCTGTACCCTGGTGCTCAAGATATTTTTGCTTGGTACTTAATTGGGCTACTTTGGAATTTAAATAGTTGCAATTCCAAGTGATAATCAGTATTTGCCTCTAATAATACTGATAAGCATACATTAATAAATCAAAAAGCAGTCACAGGATAGAAACAAAAATTAAGAGGCATCCTGAAACCAAAACAGAAAGATGTTATAGTTCATAAGGCACTGGATTTCTTTGAATGCTCATGACATCACTGTATCTAGTAACCAAAGGCCAGAAGTATATCCACCAAAAGACTGAGTAGGGAATAGAAGACCTTAGACCAACAAAGCCAGTGACATCAAGAACCATACACTGGAACTCAGGATGTCCTTCCTAGGTGCTGTCTGGCAAAGAACTATAGCACTGATTTTATTACTGCTGAATTGATAGGTGCAGGATAGGAAGATGAAGACACCTCAAAAGTGGCAAGACTAAGAAGTTTTAGCCATTATTTCTGGATGTTTGTGAACTTGAATTTAAATGAGCTTTCCTGCCCAGTTTCCTCTCACGTAGTTCCCATGCGAGCCTTGTCCAACCCAACACATTTACAACACATCTGGTGTGCACTGTCAGATTTCAGTACCTAAAACAGGCTCACTGAGACACCTAATTATAGATATCATGAGGAAAAAAAGAAATGTAATCCAATACAATCAAAAGTCTTCTCTTTTTCCTTTATTAGGTAGTTTTGTCTGCTAAGATTTTGTTTTTGGTGTTTCACTATCTGAATTTGAACTCTGGTTCTCTCTCTCTCTCTCTCTCTCTCTCTCTCTCTCTCTTTCTCTCAGGATTTTTGTTGTAGAAATTAGGTGAAAGGGAAAGGGTTAAAGTTTTGGAGAGTGTCACAGAAAAAGCAGACTGAGGAGATTCTGCAGATATTATGTATAGTATAATTTCCTTTGAAATATCCTAGAAATGTTAGGAAGCTTTAATTATTTTTGTGCTTGATTTACTCTCTTCTAAGCATAGCTACAGAGGAAGCACATGGAACATAAATATGCACGTGAAAAATAATATTCTATAAGATACTATTTTATATTATTGTTATATTACTATATTCCGATAGTTTAGAATCAATGTTCTATGCATAAATTACATTATTGTATTCAACATACCCAGTCTTATATGTGTATGTATGCATGTATATATGTGTGATTGTGAATTTATATGTATATATTATACCTAATGTCTAATATGTAAAAAATAGAGAAGCAATATTCTATACTCAGTACGAAAGTCTGAATTGCAGATTATTAAGTGAGTATTTGATTATATACTTACTGACTTATATCAAGCTTTAAGTTAAAAATGTATATTGCAAACTCCCCATTAGGAATACGAGGTATAATTCCCAGAATCAAGATGCAGACTTTATTAATAAGGTACTAAGTGACTTCCTTAACCTGGTGATTCTCTTGGCCAGATGAAACTGGTAATTTTGCACAGATAGGTCGGCCTTTAATAATTATTTGACTCCTTTTGGACCTTGACAGGCAAAGTGTAGCCTTTGGATCAGCAGTACCCAAGTCACTAGATAGACTGTAAGGACTATAGAATCTCAGATCCCATTCCCACTTGCTGAATTAAAATTTATAGTTTAACAAAATCCCAAGCAATCCTTATCCATGCTAACTTTTGCAAGGAAGTAGTCTAAACCATTTCAATGTACTTTTGGATACAGCCAGAGAAATCTCTTTCATAGGAAGCATTTTCTATTTGCCCTATCTGGTTATTTACTATTTAAGTGTAATTCCGTTTCCTCAGGGGGTCAACATCTTAGGATTTGGGCTGTAAAGGAACACTGACTATTAGAGCACATTTCCCATACTACTAACAAAGTTAGTACCTACAAAGTTAGTTTATACCTATAGCGATAACTCTCAAGACCAAAAGGTACCTTATGTGTCCTCATTTTTATATTTTAAAATAACCTAAAGAGTCAATGTGAAATATACCAGCATGGCCATTTTAGGTGGGCTAGTTCTGTGGTGTTAAATGCCATCACATTGTTGGAGAAGAAATCTCCAGAATGTTTTCCTAGAGCAGAGCTAAATCACTGTCTTTTCTATACAAGTTGGCTTCTCCTTCTCACAACTCTGTGTAGTTAAAGAAGTAAGCTGCCCGGGAGGATGCCTCTGGAGTTCTTGTAATAGGTTCGAGGTTGTTTCCTAGCAGAGGGTGCCTTGATTTATAATCTTGTAAAGCATTATATTGCATGTTAAATGCCATTTAAACAAATGCAAGTATCATTGTGTTTATTGGTTATACCATGGTAGAAAACAAGTATGTCATTGCACTGAAATATAAGACCTGTGAAAATATCCTTATCCCCAATTACTCTGTTACCACCTTATGATATTAAGATGGCTGATGGATAATGGTAAAGTGATCTAATAGCCATCACTAATGTTGGTAAGGGAATCTTCCTCTATTATTATTGTTGCTGTTGTTATTGACTCATGAGCCCTTGACAAATGTCTTACAAATAGTTAAAGTCATTTTAAAGTTCCACATGCTCTTCAGATATCATAACATTCACTTACTTTGGATAAAATGTTAATTTTAAGACAATGAATCTGTTCACGGTTTTAGCCAATGAAATCATGCACTCTGCACAAACTGGTCTTCAGTCAGCCATCTTTATTTTGTTCTTCATAGACTTTAAGTAGCTGGGCTCCATTTGATTTTGTATACTTTTGGCAAGATCACAAAATTTAAGTATCAATCAACGGTTCTTTCTTTATTGACATTTCTTAGTGTTAGTTTTTGAGAAACTTTGGTAATTCCTAACAGGATATTTGCAAAATTGATCCCAATTTCATTACAGTGTAGCATCCATCACAAATACTTACATCTAGTTTCATAAATCATTTAACTTAACGTTATGAACTGTATCATGAACTTGAGGGCTGGCTCTTGTAGTACAGATTTTCAGTGCTCTCTTCTCTTGAGGACCTTCATTCTGACTGGCATTTTTGCTCTTTATGTGTATGAGAAAGATAGGGACCATTCAGTCTAGAACGTCTTCCTGGATATCTTTAAATAGCATGAATTCTAAGGTCATACCCCTCTCTCTTTTTAAAGAGATAGAACTGTGAGTCTTTTTGAATCTACCTAAGTGACCTCTTCAGAAAGAAAAATCAAAGATCTCAGAATTTCCTTTGTATATATAAACTTCAAATTTTTATGAAAAATAGAAGGGAAGATGAAGTACTATCATACCTAGTGTAGTATACAATTTTCTCCAAATACAATTACCATGTGTTACTAGAATAATGTAGACCCTATTGACAAACTAAGAAAATGTCTGTTCAAACTTTCTTTGATAGTAGAAAATATATTCATTAACAGTATATTTGGAAAAGCATGTTTCAGTGGAGCCTGAGAAATGAGGTAAAAGTACACTCAAATGTTGCTATTGATGAAATTAAAGAAAATTCCTATGGATGAAATTAAAGAAAATTATTATAACACAGCAAAGATTTGTATTTTTTTTTTTAAGCTGAAAGAAGCTTGGGAGAGATAAAGAGCTTAATAATATCGCTAAAACCCATGACTAGGGGGTGTTGCACAGACATATCCCTGAAATATAACCCATGACATTAGTGTTCCTGGTTTAGCTATTTATTTATTTATTTATTTATTTATTTATTTATTTATTTATTTATTTATTTATTTATTTATCTATCTATCTATCTATTTATTTATTTATTTATTATTTTGCTTTTGGTATCATACTGTTTTGTTGTCTCTTTCTGTCTGTTCCCCATCATAAACCCATGTGGAAATTATTTTTACTGTGTCAGCTAGTATGGCGCATCGAACACCTGAAACCTTCCATGAAATAACAGCATAGAAGAACAGAAGAGGTCTCATGAAACATGAGCCGAACAGCTTATTCCTGTGGGTGTTTAATAAAAATGAAAAGAAACAGGATCAGCACACTTTGTAGTGAAGACGTAAATTATATGACTTCTTTGACTGCATACGCATGTAGAAGAATATCCTTTAAATCTCTACTTTTGTTCAAACATATGGCTACCAAGGCTTTGTTCTGTTTATTTTCTTTAGATTAACTGCTAGAACAAGAGAGAAAAAACTTTACCATTAATCTACTGCATTAGTTATTATTTGTTGCTGTGATAAAACATGATGACCAAAGCAACTTGAGTTTTATTGGGCTTACAGTTGCAGAGAGAGAATCCCCATAGTGGGAAAAGTATGGAAGTATGGCAGCTAATGGCTAGAACAGTAAACAGGATGGTGGTTTGAATATGCTTGGTCCATAGAAAGTAGCACTATTACAAGGTGTGGCCTTGTTGGAATAGGTGTGACCTTGTTGGAGGAAGTGTGTCACTATGTAGGCAGGCTTTCAGGTCTCTTAGTGTTGAAGTTCTGCCCAGTATAGAAGAGACCCTTCTCCCGGCTGCTTGCAGAAGACTGTCTCCTTCTGGCTGCCTTTGGATCAAGATGTAGAACTCTCAGCTCCTACTTTAGCATCATGTCTGCCTGGATGCTGCCATGCTACCATGATAAGAATGGACTGAACCTCTGAAACTGTAAACCAACCTCAGTGTTGCCCTTTATAAGAGTTGCCTTAGTCACAGCAATGAAACCCTAAGACACTGAGAGATTATCTTCACCTGAAAATATAACGGAAGGGGTGGGGACTGGAAATACTGTGACATTATGAACCCTAAATTCTCATTCCTAGTCACATACTTCCTCCAGTAAGGTTACACCAAATCTTCAAATAGCTCCATCATCTGAGCATGTGGAAAACAACTGTCACTCAAAGCACTACAAGGACCATAAGACAAATGAAATAAATAATACTGAATGAATGATTATGGCCACGCTAAATTGTTCTCCCCAGAAAAACAGAGATGTAGGCCTTTGGGATGCTGATAAATATAGAATTTAGAAAAATTAAAGAGAACCAATTATTCTCAGCTCAAAGAAAATTATTGTATAGAATCATATATCTCTTACATTTTTAACATAAAGCCAGAAATATAAAAAAACCTGCATATTTAATTTATTGACAAACCAATTTAAAATTTAAGTAGTTTTCCTTAATATAAAATATTAATTTAATGAGGCTAATTAAGGAAATTTAAGAAAAGAAACCAATGAAGAAAATTAACACCAGTATTTTAATCACTTGAGATGAAACCATGTTTAGCCTATGTCTTAGTAAATATTACAATATTGGATTTTATAAGATAATTTTACACAAGCTTGGTTGTATACGAAAGTAGATGATTAGTCACACAGATAATTTCCTCTTTCTGAAACTGAAATATCCCAAAGCCAGTTTATTGTACACCTTGAATGGGACTTCCAGGGGAATAAGCAAGAATAAACGCCATCTTGCAAGGAAGGCTGTAAATGCAACCCCGTCAGTTTGTGATCCTCATAAATTAACTCTTCTACTTGTCTGTTCTGAGAGATAATCCAGCTGATCGTGGAGCAAAGCTTTTACATGGTCTTTAACCTTTAATGTTGGTTAAAAAATTAATAATGCATTTCAATGCATGGATTGTGGTGATAAATATTTCAAGCAGCATGAATCCGTCAGGACTGAGATCCCTAAGTCAGTGTAAATGGATAGCAAACCTGAAATATCCACAGTCATCTTTTGCAAGAATGACCTAAGAAAACCCATTGTTTCCCCAATTCTACTCTTTGCCCAATTTCAGATTTCTTTATGTTTCTAGGTCAAAGTTGTTTTTGTATATTGGAAAGATGGCTTCAATTCTTCTAAACTCATACTAGTTTCATACTAGGGAAGAGGTTTTTACCTGTGGTCTGTAGATGTCAGCCATCAACTGTGTTTCCATTCACCCCTTGCACCAGACTCATAGGACATCATAGCAACATTTGTGCCTTGTTTTAATCTGGAGATTACTCATGGTTTACATGTAATCATGTCTTAGCTGAAACTAAACATAAGCATACATATGTTCTATAGATATACATATATTCACGTCCATAAATAAATACAGAATTTAATAATATTACTTGTAAATAATATATATTCGCATTGCTACATATAGACCAGTTTTTTTCAGACATGCTGCATTTTAATTGATTAAGTGAAAATTTTTTCCAAATACCATTTTGTGTTGAAGCAGGTGTGGCGTGTGTTTTTATGCTATGTTCCACACTGGCTTATTGACCAGTCATGCTCGGTATAGTGTGCAACCTCACCTCTTTGAAATTAAAAGCAGTGTAGAAAAAACAGAAAAAATATAATTGTGCAATGCAGCTTCCCACAAGTTTATGTAACATATGTAAACCAACACATAGATATAACCACCACGACAGTGTGTATTGAATTAATATACCAAGAACAATGGACAAGGACATGACCTGATGGCCCGTGAGTATGTGGTCTAAACCCTGGCAATCAGACATTCTGTAATTCAGGTATGTACTTGTTTCAACTAAGGCAGTGTGTTCTTAGGGTTTATGTAACACCTCCTAGCTTGAGTATGAATAAGAGAAGAGAATAATGAAGAAGATAGTCCAGAGAGGCAGACATGATAGAAGCCCCAGGCTTGGTAAAATCTTCATCCTTGGCATAAGTGCTTTGCTCAGAAGCCTACCCTTGGATTTCACAGTCACTTCATCTTAACATGAAATTACACAAACACATGCTTCATTATTTGATTAAGCTTCTTTGCTTGCAACCAAAAATAAACTAGGCAGGAATTATGTTTTACTTTTAATGATGACTATGGAACATGGCATATATATTTACATATACATATTCATATATATATACATACACACACGTGTGTGTGTGTGTGTGTGTGTGTGTGTGTGTGTGTGTGTGTGTTAGAAAAGTAGTACAACTTCTAGGAAAGATTATGTCAACATTTATCCCTCTATATTGTTTTGTGGCTTAAAGTAAACTACCTAAAATCTTCAATCTAAACCTAGGGGTTCAAAATAATAATTTTCAAAATGCAGTAAAATACTAAGACTTAAGGATATTAAGTGGAGGAGGGAAAAGGGGGTCAGGATCAGGCATGGGAGGAGACAGAGGAGTAGTACAGGGGGTCAAGAAATTGAACAGAGGTATGTGGCAGTGGGGGATGGGAACTGGGGGTAGCCACTAGAAACTCCCAGATGCCAGGAAAGCAAGAGGTTCCCAGGACCCAATGGGGATGACATTAGCTAAAATACCCAACAGAAGGGAGAGACATGGGGCCACCCATGCATCTCAAAAATATTAACCCAGAATTGGTCGTGTCTAAAGGAAATGCAGGGACAAAGAGTAGAACAGAGACTGAAGGAAAGACCATCCAGAGACTGTTTCACTTAGGGATCCATCCCAGATTCAGACACAAAACCCAGACACTATTGTTGATGCCAAGAAGCTCTTGCCAACAGGAACCTGATATAGCTGTCCCCTGAGAGGCTCTGCCAGAGCCTAACCAATACAGATGCGGATGCTTGCAGCCAACCATCAGACTGAGCACAGGGACCCCAATGGAGGAGTTAGGGGAAGGACTGAAGGAGCTGAAGGGGTTTGCAACTCCATAGGAAGTACAACAATATCAACCAACCAGATCCTCTCAGAGCTCCCAGGAACTAAACCACCACCCAAAGGGTACACATGGAGGGACTCATAGCTCCAACTGCATATGTAGCAGAGGATGGTCTTATCTGGCATCAATGGGAGGGGATGCCTTTGATCTTGCAGAGCCTCAATGCTCCAGCGTGGGGGAATGCTAGGGTGGTGAGACAGGAGTGGGTGGGTGGGTGGGGGAGCACCCACATAGAAGCAGGGGAAGGCAGAATGGGAGAGGGGTTTTGTGGAGGGGAACCTGGGAAGGGGGATAATATTTGAAATGTAAATAAATAAAATAACCAATTTTAAAAAAGGATGCTAAGTGGACTTATGGAGGCCTGACTGCCATTGTCCACAGTCTGAAATAGAAACTCAAAACAGGGTACATACCTAATATTTGTCTGTGTATAATGATGGATCCCTTTGCTTCTTTGGGGACACTGCTTAAAGGGCTTAATGGTTGGTCACTGGGTTGGTAAAATAATATGCTATAATGCCAGAAAAGTTTTTAATGGATAATTTTGTGATAAATATCTATTTGTAAGGTAGTAAATAGCAATATAATAACAACTAGAGAAATAAATGTGTGAATCCATTTATTTGGTATATGGTTTCATATGCATAACAAATTGACAAAACATATAAGACTACATAGAATGTTAAATGAGCAAAGGAGCTAGAAACAAGCAAACCAAATGATCCTACTTCAAACAGATGTGTTTTTCCAGGCACACAATAAAAAGCATAAATTCTGATACACCTAGTAAAACTTTTCCAAATGGCATAAGCCTGTTCATTGCACAAGCTTAGATCTCTCCTTAAGCCCATCTGTAATTCAGAGTTGGCCAGAAAGTGTTTGCACCCGTGCTGTGAACCCAAATGTTCACTCTCTTACCTTGCTTTTCATAAGAAATGAATGAACATCTGTGTGCATGGCAGAGTTCAGGCAGGGCCTTTTGGTTTCTTTGTTTTGTTTTTTTGGTTATGTTGCTTTGGCTCTGAGCATCCATGTGAGCTTTGTCGGAGCCTCCTTTTTGATGTCTGCTCCCCTTGTCATTCAACTACCCAGTCACTTGTTTATCTGAAGCACGAGATAAGAATGTAGAAAAAGCCTCATAGGTCAGAAAGCACAGCATCTAGTGGGTCTTTAAGTATTCTGTGAGAAAAAGATTAATGCGAGAATGAAGGGCAAAAGAGAAGTGAGAAGAATAGACAAAAGGACACACACACACACACACACACACACACCCCATAAGAAAACTCAAGCTAGGAAATATAAGAACTAGGCTATATTCCAAGCCGCAAAAATACTGTGAAAGACACAATTGGGTATTTTTGCTCCAAAATTAAAACAAAACCAACTGTATTAGAAACACTGTATGTTTATAGGGTGTGTGTGTGTGTGTGTGTGTGTGTGTGTGTGTGTGTGTGTGTATGTGTGTGTGTGTGTGTGTTGTAATTTAGATCTGGAATATCCCCCAATGTTTTGGGTGTTAAGGCTCGGTTGACATGCCATGGTGTTGTTGGGTGGTATGGAAAATCTAAGTGGGGTCTGGCAGTACAAAGTTACTTTATTAGGCATAAATTCTTGGACCTACAACTGGAACCCTGACCCTATCTTTTCTTCTCTAGTCCTCAATACCCATGAGGCAAAGAGTTTCACCCTTACTTTTCTCCATGATATTTCATCTGCCAAAGGTTCAAAATAACTGGGCCCTTGACTGTAACATCCAGAACTGTTTGGCAAAATAAATCATTCCTCTGCTCATGGTGCACAGCTACTAACACTGTGTGTGTGTGTGTGTGTGTGTGTGTGTGTGTGTGTGTGTGTGTGTGTGTGTATTTGAAACTAATACCTTAATAGATATTAGAAAATAAAATTAAATGAGAGTATTTAAAGGGCATATTTTATAAAGACCCTAGGAGACGTGATATACCATAACCATAAAATATCTATCAGTCAGAATTAATCCACTCTCTTAGGTTTGTAATGCTTTGAACTTAAATTGTGGAAGTTATCAGCATCTGTAGTATATTATAGATAGAAAGAGAAATCTTTTTGTCCACAGTCCCTGCCATACCATGCCATGCTGTTTCTTACATTATTCTTCTCAAGACACTAATATAAGGAGAGACTTCTTGCATAGACTTGATCATGAGGTCAAGGAACGCTGTGCAACAGGGTGAGTTCAAGATCAGCTTAGCAGCTTGGTGAGATCATATCTCAAAACAGAAAGGGCTGTAGCTCAGGGGCAGGGCATTTGCCTAGCATATATGAGATGCTTGGTTTAATCCTCAACACCAGATTTGAGGTATTTGTTTTAAGATACATATACCTCACTTCATATTGCTGTTACCAAGCTCTTGCTACCCTAAGAGACCCATTCTTAATTATTATATTAAAATAGATACATTTATGTTTTTGTAAATACAAATATTAATCTCAAATCAGGTTTCTACCCACCTGTGGTCATTCAATTCCCAGTTAAAAGGCACAACACCTTTATATTTACGATGAGCCTTTAAAGCACTAGAGCTAGGCAGATACCTACCCTCTAAGCTAATAGAATCTACTTCCCATCAATAACCCCGAGTTAGAACTTGCCATGTTCCATCTGGCAGCTCTTAACTCCAACTGGCCAGCCCGCATGGCCATGTTTTCATGATTTACCTAACCCATGGTGTCTTCCCCTCTCTCCACCTTCTTCTCTTCTCCCTTTTCCTCTCTCAGACCCCCGAGCCCAGGAACCAAAACTCTGCTTATTTCTCCTCTGCCCAACTACAGCCTATTGGCATCTTTATTTAACCAATAGTTTTGAATTAAGGAGCAAGGTCATGTAGCATTACTTTGTATATATGCAGATTCTCTAGTCCCTGGGGCAACCAGACTCTGGAGGCCAATATAAAGCATGATAACATATAGCAAAAGACTAAAATTGAACATAATTTGTTTTTATTTTTATGTGTATGTGAGTTTTGTCTGAGTATATGATCTGTGTACCATGAACATATCTGGTGCCTGTGGAAGTCAGAAGATGGCATTGGATCCCTAGAAACTAGAATTCCAGATAATCGTGAGCTGCCATGTGGGAGCTGAGAGTACAGCTTGTGTCCTCTGTAAGAGCAAGGGCTCTTAACTCTGAGACCTCTGTATTCCTTCATAAATCGTAAGAAAAAAATACAACTTTCTTCCTTTAATTGTTCTTTGTCACATATTTAGTCATAGCAACAAGAAAAGTTCCTAATACAGGGGTACAGGATGCTGTTAATCTTTTTAAATAACGTTTATGTGGTAATATGTGCCCATGTCAGCCAGTGCCAACAAAGACCAGAAAAAGACTTGGATCCCTGGGAGCTGGAATTATATAGGTGGTTGCCAACTACCTCATATGGATGCTGGGAATTGAACTTGGATCTCCTGAAAGAGCAATAATATGTTGTCAACTACTGAAACACACATGCTGCTCACTTACTTCTTAACCAGTAACTGTTGGTGTCTTCATTTGAGTTTTGTATCCATTTGTCTGTGTGATCATATGTATGTATAAACACCCGGAGGGAAGAAATTAATGTTTTTCTCAGTTGGAAAGACCTACTGAATCGAACAGATGCTCAGTGGAGCCTTAGCACTTGGCGGCACTAAACACATAGCACTTGCGTGTACCATTTTCAATGTTAAACTACAGATAAGCTTTATAAAAAATGAACACAACATGGAGCTTTGGATTGTGATCAGATCATTTTGGAAAGAGTCTCTGAAAGTTCACAGGAGACATTTGCTGTCGTCAATCCTTTTTTGTCAAGAAGAGACTATAGTCTATACTTGCACAAAATTCTGAATGAATAAAGTTTTTAAATAATAGACTTACTACTTCTATAAGTAAGATGGGTAGTGTTTGCTTCATCGTTATTTTGATGAGTTCAAAATGTCTACATGCCCCTAAGTCTATACTTCTTCCCAGTGCTAGAGCACAAACAGCATGCCTAGAATGTAAAAGGGAGTGCTAATTTCTTGCCTAAAATTAAGTCATTCAAAGACCTCAGTTGAATTGCTCATCTGCATTAGGCATAAATAAAACATCAACGTCAATTTTATAGTAGCTCACACCCACACCAGAAGACATATATACTGAAGAAGATTGATATTTATCTATGTGCATATTGGAGGTAGGGAGTAAAAGGTTAGACACTAAGAGGTTAGGCAACCACATCATGTTGTGAGGGATAATTCTAAGGCACATTCACTGCATCTGAATGATGTCAATAGACTCTAAATCTATGTGACTTTAATGCAGACGCTGCTCTTTGCTCCCATGAAATGCCGTCACTGTGCAAGACTGGGCAACTTTCCAGAACAAGACCCATTGGGTTGTTAAGCTATCATTGGTGTGGGTGTCTATTGGGAAATGAAGCTCTAATGGTTAAGGAAGACAGGAAATCCAGCTGTTGGTAGGATTTAACAAGGCTGCACCTGATGTACCACCAGGAAGGTTCTACGCAAGGAAAAGTGTGAAAGCCATAGGACAGGAGAAAGTCAGATGGCCCCTGATTTTGAGAATAACACACTTTAATTATGAAGTGGTTTGTATGTGTGTGTGTGTGTGTGTGTGTGTGTGTGTGTGTGTGTGGTGTTTGTGTGTGTGTGTGTGTGTGTGTGTGTGAGAGAGAGAGAGAGAGAGAGAGAGACAGAGACAGAGACAAAGACAGACAGAGAGAGACAGAGAGAGAGGAGAGAGAGAGTACACAAGTATATGACTAATGGGATGAAAAGATAGTCAATTAAAATTATAAAACTTTGTATTTTTTTTTATTGAATCTTCTTAGACTTTCAAAAGGAAAATATTGCTAGGACCTGAAATAGGTCCAGAAAAGTTAAGTTGTCCTGAGGCATCTAGAAAGTGGTGGATTGGAGTGTATTTACTTTCCCTCCCTCCTTTACGTCTCGTGATGTTAAGTGTGCTGTGCTTCCTGTTTCAGGGAGATACAAAAGTGAAGCATTTGGTTGTTTAGGAGCTACACTAAGTAACGGAGGACACAAGAAACACTGGGACAGTCAAGGACAACTTCCTGCAAAAATCCAGATTTGAAGAGACTTGTGAAGGGGCGGAAGAGGCTGTTGGGTAGTATGGGGTTTTGAGGCCAGACAGCTTAAATCACATCTTCATCACTGGCACTTTTCAGCCTCGTGACCTTGGCAAGTTAATTAACTTTTAACTTCTTTGCAGCTCGGATGTCTCATCTGTGAAGTGTAGATGACCGTTGGGCTCAGATTCACAAAGCATCTAGAACAGTCTCTGGCATCTGTCCACTTTCAGTAATGGACAGCATCTTTGTTAATGTTTAAAGGAGAGCAGCTCCAGGAGGGTGTTTGTTTATTCACCAAGCCAGGATTTTAGTGTTTATTGAAAGTCTCCATGAAGACTAGGAAAACATGTCTATAATATCTTAGCACATGCTCTAATCTGGGCTCTGCAGGAACAGCATAGAACAATGCAGAGCCATGGCTGCCACCACCCCAGCCACTGATCCATCTTAGTGACACTAAACCTGAGACATTATGTACCACCTGGTGTGGTGCAATCTGAACAACACAGCACCACCTGTGAAGCATTCTTGCCAAAACTGTTTACTCTGAGTCTAATGAAGCTTTTAGCAACACTTTACAGCCTCTGGCCCACACAGTAAACACAGGGGATGGACTGGCATGTGAATGACACTTTAAAGAAACAATTAGCCAAATGAAGAGTGTGGAACTTTCCTGAAGATAATTAACCCAGTGTAACCAGAAAAATGTAGAAAACAAGTAAAAGATGGAGCTTTGACATTGCAACTAGATGCAATATAGTTAAGAAACAGGGCATTCAGATGCAATGCTGGGCCCCCCCCCTTTTTTTTTTTTTTGATGTTTCATGTCTTGGAAGACATTTTGAAGGTAATTTGGAAACTCATGAAGTATTGCATTATATCAAAAGGGACTATTAATATGATTAGGTGCACAAGAGATATAATCTTTCTTTTTCTAAAAGATAGGAAGCCTCAAGTAAAATGTGTTTTGTTCTAGATGTTTAAAATTATTTTTTCTCTAGAGAACTGCATTTCTAAAAGCTAAATTGGCACAGGATTTGAGAAGGAGTTTGGGCTATTTTAGAATTAATCTGCTTCGGTCCCTTCCTTGTGACCCCATAGAAATCCCACTGAGGCTTCCCAAGGTCCTTTATGGGAGGCAGCATCTTATCTCTAACTACATTTTATTTGAGAATCTCAAGTGCTTTACCTGTTGAGGAGCTTATCTCAGTGTAGAAACCAGAAGAGAGATAAGGAAAATAGGAGGAAGAGCAGGCATGACAGAACGGGGAGAAGGATGAGGGAGAAGGGAGGTGGCAAAGAAGATTGAAAATACTAAATGTTAACCAATATGACAAGGGTCAGGGGTAGGAGCAGAACATAAAGGAAGTACCAGGAAAGAAGCAGAGAGCTCAACTACAGTTTTCCAAAACAGCTTACAAGAGAATCCAAATTTACAGAGAGAGAAATCAAGGCCAAAAGGCACAGCAGAGAGTAAAGGCAGAGATCTGTGTGCTTTATTTAACACGGTACTATGAGATATGTGCTATTCTATACGCCAGAAAACTCAGGTACAGTGTCATTGAAGAGTCCAAGGTCACACAGTGTTTGAGCATGCGTTAAGGATGCAACTTCAGGTAGTCTGGCTCTAGAAGCTGAACTTGAAGTCATCTTTGCCACCCAAGGATCTATATAGCTCCTCATTCATAATTAGGGTCTATAACAAACTGTGGTTTAAATTTAAATGTGCATATAATTTTATGTATCTAACTAGACTGCTCATCATGACTACTCTCATAAGCCACCAGGTTGTTTGACAGTCTACATTCCTTAGGGCAGCATAGAAGTTAGATGCAAGGTCCTAATGCTGAATGATCAAGTTTGATTTCATTAGAAGCAGAAGAGGAGAAATGGTTTCCATATTCATAGAACCATAGAAGGGTCCATGCCAAGATGGAGTCAGAAGATATTTCTAGAAACTTTTTCTGTCACCAAGCAAGGTAGCGCAGAAGAGTGACTTCCTTGAGCTGTGATGGCAAGCCAAAACAATCTCATCTTTTCTTAAGGTTCATTTGCCAAGTGTTTTATCAAAGAATGAGAAAAGTGCACACAAAGTAAAGAAGGGTTTGTGGTGGTGATACAGCAATGCGGCTGTACTGGAATGCCCATTGAAATATGATTAAAGTGGTTCATGCTCCATTAGATGCTCTTATCTTAGCAACAACAAATACCCTAGCAACAAGAATATGAAAGAAGTTAAGATACAACAAAGCATTAAATAATGTCAATAGTTGAATCACGGTATATGACAAGACTTCCAGTTTGGTTTTAAGAACAACCAGTAGCATTGTACAAAGATTCTATTGACAGAACTGTTTTTGTGTTGTAGTTACTATTGAGCACCCCCATCAAAAAATAGAACATAAATTATGTCAGTATGAATGTTGATTCAATATTAATTAACTTAATATTAAATTTTATAAAATATGCTTCCAGACATGTGAAGGGGTGCATCCACATATATCATCAAATCACCTCTATCTCAAATTTCTCTTTACTACTTGTAGTGGTTTGAATATGCATGGCCCAGGGAGTGTCACTATTATGAGGTATGGCCCTGTTGGAGTAGGTGTGGCCTCATTGAAGGAAGTGTGTCACTGTGAGGGTGGGCATTGAGAGCCTCCTCTTAGCTGCCAATCTTCGCCTGTCTGCCTTTGGATCAAGATGTAGAACTTTTGGCTCCTCCAGCCCCACATCTGCCTGGATGCTGCCATGCTCCCACTGTGATGATAATGAATGGAACCTCTGAACCTGTAAGCCAGCCCCAGTTAAATATTGCCCTTTAGAAGAGTTGCTTTGGTTGTGGTGTCTCTTCATAGTAATGGAAACCCTAAGATACCCCTCGAAACTCTTTTTAGAATATTTAAAATCTTCCATAGAAAAACAGACATTTTTGTGGTTTCTTGCTCCAAGTTAAGACATTCTCAACCTACTGTGAACCTTTGTTCACACATTGCTCTTATCTTAATATATTGTAAATTATGTATTGAAGTGCTTGCTTTAATGATTATATTCAGAACTCATTCAGAATGCATAGCAACTTTCATCTTTACATTTCTAATACTTAGAATATTATACCTTGTAGAAAATTTCCTAGCAAGGTAATTGAGTGAATAAAATAAATGAAAGGCAAAAACATCTGAGTCTGGGCATCATCAGGCTTTTTGGGGGGGGGGGGTGAATCTGGTGCCCTCTCTAAGACTTGTGCCCTTAGATTAACCCATCACTGTCAGTGGGAATTGTCTGTGACATCTAATAAGCCAAACATCCTACTCTGTCTTCAGGTAGTGCTGCCTTTAAATATGTAAAAATGTCACAAAAGACAGCCTGCCCTTCTGGAAGACAATGATGAAGTACATAATTAATGATTCAATTTTCGTTAACACAACAGTATTCTGTTTCTTTCTGTAGTGAGTAAATGGAGAGCACACACTATGTACAGAGAGGGCTGGGTCTCCAGCTCTTGCTCTGATGTCTCCTCTCTTCTCCTAATCAAGAGAGAACAAAGACAAAGAAGGCTTTGGCTTGTTCTTTTGTTCTTTCTTTCTTCCTTTCTTTATCTCTCTGTCTCTTTCTATCTTTCTTTCTCTCTTTCTCTTCTTCCTTTCTTTGAAGCAGATTAGCATATGAATGTGGCTAGAGAGGTCATAGGCACTAAGGCATAACTTACTTCTGTTAGTCTATTTAATGGGCATAGAGCTGAACTGCTTCCTGATGCCTTACACCCATAGATGAGTTCACCTATGATCCCACACCAGAGAAGGGCTTTCCCCTCAGTAGATGGTGAGTAACAGAGACTCACACATGGCCATGGTGTAGAGAATAAGAGACTATGAAAGACTCATTACCAATTTGGAAATGCATATCGTATTCTCACCTTCCGAGGTTCAGAGAACATTGTGGAAGTTGGAGATGAAAGACTGGAAGAGCCAGAGGAGGATGACTGTAAGGAAATGGCATTATTATTATTTTGTGACACAACAGGGCTGTTGGGTATGTGCAACTCACAGCAGTCGTGATACCATGTACAGGTCCTCCACAGGTCCAGTCACAGAAAATCTTGGTATTGAGAGGGGAGATGGACATGAAGCTCCATTCCTAGCTAAGGAGCTGTTGACTATTGATAGTTGTTGGGAGAGGGAAAGTCAGTTTACTTCATGTATGTAGCCACTGGTAGGTCTACCATGGTTCAGTGGAAGGCCACAACATTGGGTAGACACCGAAGGGCGTGTTGGTCTGGGAGGGATGGGAGCACGGGAGAGAATATGATAAAAATATATTGTATAGAATGCTCAAATGGCTAAGTAAGATGAGAAAAAATGCCACATACAAGATATTAACAAATCCTATCCTACATAGTATGCCTGCCAAATAATTCTTTAAAAACTTAGCCCTTTAAATTACACATCTAGGGAGAACCATGAAGCTTCTGGTTTGCAGAATCTTTGCTCAGACGGTGCCATTACTTTGTACATGTGCCATTGCTTGTGAGGTTAGCAGATATGCTATGACCTGGAAGGAGTGAGGAGTGCCCTAATATTTTGTAGTATCTGCATTTTATTACTGAACGCAAAATGTAAAATGTAGATCACAATAATATAAAAGTAGAAAAGTGATTACTTAGACATGCCTGTTGCTTATAAACAAATTCGTCCATGAGGTGCCTTAACTGGAGAGGATATTAGCTTTTGTTCTTGGAATGCTGTAGATGGGATAATGGATGGGAGAGGTTGAAGCTAAAGACAGTGTGAAAGAAACTGTGGCAAAGAGAAAATGATATTGGATCTAATTTACAAGGTGTGGATCTGCCCTCGTTCTAAGCCTACCTGACTCCTGTCTGTGCTCTTTTCCTCTCTTCCCCTCTTTGTTCTTCCTTTCCTTCCTTGATCCTTCCTCCCTCCCCCCACTTTTGTTCTGGATTATTAGATAACTCTTTACATACTGTTTGCATAATAAACTAAATACATTAAATGTGAGTTAAGAGTTGAGGACCTACGACTAACTCATAAGGCCATTTTTCCTCTTTGCATTTTGAGACTAGGTCTAATGATGAGATCAAGAATGGCCCCCAACATCTGCCCACGTGCCTCCATTTTCCAGAGTGTTGTGGTCACTGGGAGTGTGCACCATCACCCTCCACACTTTGCTCAAGCTTTACGTTTTGTGAGAGTTCATCCAGCCACGGGAAATGTATACTGTCTTCTGAATGTCACCTTCTGTCTCTTTCAGCTTGTTCATTTCATATCATTTGGGTGAGAACTTTGCTGAGAGGCAGATGCCAAGGAGGTTGGTACAGGACAGCTCTGATAAGGAGAAATGCCTCTTGCACCTCGGGGCCTCTGGGCATTCTTCCTAGTGGAGTCAGCAGCTGTGTTAGCCTGACTCAGGCTGAAGGAACTTTAACAGAAGAGAAGTGAGACATCAAGAAATGTATTTCAGGAACTTAAATAATTAAGAACACAAAACTGCATCCATTTTTATTAAGTCTTTCTTCTCATGTAATAAAAAAGAGAATAAAAAGTCACCCACCATAGCTGAAATGAAAGACCATCAGGCAGCCCTCTTATTCATTCAGCGTATAAGGGAGAAGGATAAATGCAATTAAACTGTCAATAGAGCTCAGCTTACATCTGGCCTTTCAATATATCCCTGCCTGTGCCGCCTCCCTTTGCAGCATTGATTGGGTATTGTTAACCTTTATCTATTGCATGTTTACATTTCCCTATTAGGGCCAAACATCAATATCAGGCTTTTAGAAAGGACAGAGACAACTAACAAAGAGACACCAGGAAAAGGTCAAAAATTTCTGAGTTGAGGGGTGCCAGTCTTAGCCTGGCCTGAAAGATGCTCTGGTTACAAAAACAAGGTCAGGGCCCAGGGGCTGGCAAAGGTGGTGTCTATATTTGGAGAAGATGAAGGACAGGTAGCAATTAGCTGCCTGCCATCAGCAACAGCACCTAGCCTTGGAGGCAAGGAGATTGTCTGAGACAGGGATGGGTATTGTGGAAGGCACCTAGCTGAATATGGGTTGGGCAGGAAGTCTCTGGAGGAGGATGAGATACACAAGGTCTGCTACCACATTGCACGTCGCCCCTGGCACTCTTCTTCCCATACTTCGCTGTGTTCTGCAAGGGTGGAATCCACACATCAGCCTCCAAGGACGGGAACTCAGGCCATAGCAGGGTAAAGAACTTGTATAAGCCTTGCATAGGTGAAGCTACCATTGGGATTCTTGATTTTGAAACCTCCCATCTGCCTCTGAGAAACTTACCCAAAGTTTTCCATTTGAAAAGTTATCCCCTGAGAGGCTCTGCCAGCACCTGACCAATACAGATTCAGATACTCACAGCCAACCATCAGACTTAACTGGGGACCCCAGTGGAAGAGTTAGGGGAAGGACTGAAGGAGCTGAAGGGGATTGCAACCCCATAGGAAGATCAGCATTGCCAACTAACGAGATACCCTAGAGCTCCCAGGGACTAAACGACCAACCAAAGAGTATACATGGAGGGATCCATGGCTCCAACTGCATATGTAACAGAGTATGGCCTTATCTGGCATCAGTGGACGGGGAGGCCCTTGGTCCTGTGGAGGCTGGATGCTCCAGTGTAGGGGGATGCTAAAGAGGTGAGGCAGGAGTGGGTAGAGGCAAAGGGGAGGGGGTATGTGATGGGGGGTTTGTGAAGGGGAGACCGGGAAGGAGGACAACATTTGAAATGTAAATAAATAAAATAACCAATAAAAAGGGAAAAGAAAAGTATGCATATATCCTCAGACACAGGAAACACTTGTCAGACATTTTCCTCTACTGGGCACAATGAAAATCAAAAAGCATGTTGTCGAGTGTTAGAGTAAAACATAATGGAGTTGTGATTCCATTAGTGAGCCTTCCTGTCTTCAGTCATCCCTGTATTCAAGCTCCCTGTCGTGAGGTCCTCTTGCATTAAACAGCCGATCTTTGGCCATATGTTAGCTGGGAGGGGTACTTAATCTTTCCAGATTTCTGCCTCTGCTTGCTAATGCTCATCCCACCTTAAAACCAAACCTCCAGACAGGTTGCTCAGTTTCTGGTAAGCCTTGGGCTCAGACAATCTCTTTCACGCAGAATCCCATATTCCTACTTATGTTGCTAAAGCATCTGCTTGCTGCCTGGTGGAGAAGATGCTGATGAGAATTGGATACTAGATCATAGACAACATCTTTGAGAGATCCTGATTTTGATGATCAACTTTCCTTATGCCTTCTGAGACGGGTAAGCAAAGCATAGACTCTGAGACTGGTGAGCAGATGAATTTTGAATTTTACTGTCTGGGCATTGATTTGCGACAATTCCTTAGAAGATACTGAGAAGTTTCTTAGAGTCTATGCCATGCAAGTTCCCAGACTCTGCAGTCTTTATGTTTGAGATACTGTCAGAACCCAGAGACATCAGCTGTAACAGCCATGCTCCTGGCTGCACATCGGTTGAGACAGACAGGTTCTCATACACATGTTTATCTTTGGCTGATATCATAGACTTCCTTAAAAAACAGGATATGATCTGTTCTTGGGAGAATCATACCTGAACACAGACTAATGGTCAACCAGACAAACAAGTCTTAAAAGACACACACAGTTCACTGGGTCTTGAGCAAGGATAGCAGTTCTTATAGTGGGCCATCAGCAATTTCAGTGTAACAAAATCACTCTGATTCTTATTTTCCTTATCTATATAGAGAAAGTGATGATTTTGCCCTGCCACCACACTATTATTTTCTATATCTCATGTAATAAAACATTTTAAGAAGAAAATGCTGAATACCACTTTTAAAGGCATTAACAGGTATCAATAGCTGTCCTTCAACTAATCATTTTGCTGACTGCAGAAATGAAGCAATACTAGGTGATCTTAAAACTCTCTCTTTCTCATTCAGCATCATTGGGAGAGTGGCACAGCTTTATTTAATGATCTTTGTCAAGATATCTGCTGGCATTTCTGGTGAGCTAGTGCCTTTGTACACACCAAGTCTCTGTGTGTCTGGTCATGTCATACCTAGCAAGGTGTGCCATCAGGAATGAATCGGGTAGGTAGAAGGCTGCCTCTTTGACTACATACGGCTGTACAAGAATCCTACACTGAAAACTTGACAAGAGGAATCTAGATTTTAACTGCCACTGTCACATCTCCTAAGTGTGCTTTTTCTTGCCAGACCATGCGTTTTGAGCTGCTCTCAGTCACGTGATTATAGATACTTTGGTTTTGGACTGGCCTCTGTCAGCAGATGATATCAGGCTTATTAACAGGGATAAAATAAAAAAGAAAGAAAAGAAGGAAGAAAGATAAAGAAAGAAAGAAGGATAAAAAAGAGGGAAAGAAAGAATATTTCTGTCTCTGTCTCTCTGTCTCTGTCTCTCTCTCTCTGTCTCTCTTTCTCTCTGTCTCTCTCCTCTCTCTTTCTCTCTCCCTCGCCTTCCCTTATATGGACAAATCCTATCTCATTTCATGGCTGCATATTTCAAGTTGGCAAAGACATGCTACAGCTTGGTGACAGGTTTCTTCTTGATCAAGGGAGGAATAAAGGAGACTTTTATGGGTGTTCTTATTCATAACTGATTTTGTACTTAAATGTCTCAGAAGTAGGTGGGTGGGAGATGCCTGTAACTGCTGGATACTACAGAAGGATCTGACTTCTAAATGTTCCTTGAGTTCTGAAATGCCACTTTTTTTCTCCTTTCAGTTAAATCACAGTCTCTAATTAAAATGGAAACATCTTCAAATGCAGAAATAGGTTAAAGTGTACTGGTTATTAGTGTTTAGTGCTGACTGCCCGTAAGATCGCTTTTTCTTCTCCCCTAGAAAGTTACCTGCCATTACCTTTATTAGAAATATGGTTCATCTCAGGACTATGAGAAAAAAAAAAAGAACAGAGCAGAAATGGAGACTCCTGGGAGAAACTGCCATGGGTATAGTGATGGAGTACCTGGGGCAATACTGAAAGGAAGGCCATCATGCAGTGTTTCCCGCTCAAGCTGTAGTAAGTGCTAGACACCTCACTGGTTATTTATCTATTCTCCCTTCCACCCATCAGTATATCTGAGTTATATTGATCCCCCAGACCCCATTCGAGAAAAGCCAATTTCTCTGTCTCAGAAGAGAATAGTTCCATGATTGGGGTCAGTTATTCAGACAACAATGACAAAAATGGAAAAGCCAAATGGTTGGCTTTGAAACATACATATAAGTAACATTATACAGAATGAGAAGATGGCATTTAGGCATTTAGGAATATATATATACATATATATGTGTGTATATATGTATATATGTATATATGTATATATATGTATGTATGTGTGTGTGTGTGTATATATATATATATATATATATATATATATATATATATATATATATGTATAACAACAATTAATGAAAATAGAGCCCATGAACTTGGAAGAGGGCAGAGAAAGGGTATATGGAAGGGTTTATAAGGAAGAGAGGGAAAAGGAATAATCATATTATAATCTCAAAAGTTAAAACAACTGGAAATAATTTTCAATAGGATAGATGCATCAATACATGTGTTGGATCCTACCATGCCCTGCAGCTATGCATAACTCTGGGAGCGTATGTTATTTTATTTAGTTTTCACATTAGTCCTACATGGTAAAGATATAACCTTTTTTCTTTTTCAAATAAAGAAAGTGAGCTGCAGAGAAGATAGCATCCATGAGTATTGTAACAAGAGAAGTCAGGCACCGTTCTTTTATCAGCAAAGTTCCAATGCATACTATTGAAACAGTTCAGAGAGCCAAGAGTCCAAATCTGAACCCAACTCTAGGCATATATTGGAACTCTTCATATTCTCCTGTGTGAGGATGGAGTGAGAACATGTATATGTCTGGTATCCTGGGACACTGTGGAATGAAGGGTGTGGTGATCACTCCTGAGTCCCAGTGACAGTCATGAGGGGAAAACGCTTATCAGGCAGCTTTTGTGCTGTGGTCCTTAAACAAAGGCCACAGTGAAATCACATTTTCAAAATGTCACAGATTCCCTACCCAGCCTTAGTCTGGTAAGAGCCTTGCTATTTTCCTTCTTTTACAAAACAGATTGCCTGATTGGGGTTGCCTCCCTTGTTCCCACATCTTTTTAGCTAAAGAGGCCATGGGAACTGCCCTTTTAAAGTCCTTGAGACAGGATTGGAAGGAGATGTCATTTTCATCTTTACCCAGAAGATACTGATTCAATAATGGGTTAAATAATGTGTGCCTGCCCCTTGTGCCACTGTGGGATGGGCAAGGGAGTCTGTTTATTAAGAAGGTTTTGCTGAGTTTAGGAGATTTTCCTCCCAGACATTTTAGGAATAGCATTTCTCTCTTGACTGTCAAGACTTAAGTCTCAAGAGGACGAGAGCACAGAGTTGCTCTAAGAGGATTTGTGAGTCTTAAGGGAAGGAAAACTGACCTCCCCACTCCTGGAGCCTCATCTTTGTAAGTAGCCATACCCTGATTGGTGTGAAGGAAGCAGGATCATTAAGTCAGTTCCTGCTGACAGTGGCTGTTGATTGCTATACTGGTCTTTGTGTGACTTACTGGCTTGCTCTTCAAAACCAGCAGTTTGCCAAAGGTATGATTTTATAAACCACGAATAAATAAAGAGTTTCATCCAGTGAGCTGAACAGAGTTCAAGCTTCAGTGGAGGTCACAGGAGGTGAGGTGAATGTCTGTAGGTTTGAAGAGCTATGACCCACCCTGATCATTACAGGTGTGAATACTGCTCAAGGAAAGGATATTGGTTTAGCTCAATTTTGTCCCTCCTTGTGCCCCTGACTTTTTTATGTTCTTGTATTTCAGCATTGAAATATTGTAAACAGCAGAAATGAGAACACAGGACTTGTTTGGGTATTCCCTGAGCCTGACAGAATTTTCTAGATCTTAGATACAACTAATAGCTGTCATAAATCATAGAGGTAGGTTTGTACTGGAGAACCAATTAAAGATCAGGGTTAAGGTGTCTTCATGAAATTATGGGATGCGTATTTCTGCTCTCTTTGCTGGCCTGACACAGTTAAGCTGGATGGTACCATTTGCCTAGCTCTTTTATTAAAAGTAAGATAATGAACCAATCCTATACCATACAAAAGCTCATAGTAAGTGGTCAGCATGTACATGGACATCCAGGAGGCAGGTGGCTGACATAAAATCATTCCCTTTGAGTTTTACAGCATCCATCTTTCTTAATTCACAAAGCTACAATAAAATCAGCATCAAAACTAGCAGTTGCCTGAGTGTTTGAGAAGTGGAAAAAAGCAAAGACTAAGAGGCACGCAGTCACTTTGTGAAGCCATTCTAAGGTACATGTGCTTGAGATTGCATGGTAACAGCAATTGGTGATTTCCTCAAAGAGAAGAGAATTAGATATTCAGAGGATAAACCATGAGTGAAACTGCCTGCCTCCTTCTCTTGATCTAGCAAAAACATCTTGCCTGAGTGTTTACTACTAGATTCATCTCCTAATGCAGAATTAGAAAACAAGAAGCTTCCTAGGTTAAGTCAATGTTTGCAAAATCCCTGAGTGCAAATACACTCTGATTCATAATGCATTGAATTTATATAGCTCTTTTATTTCAAAGAGCCATGTGCAGTAAACCAGGGTTTTTCTTTAATCCTTACTCCTCACTACTGAGATGAGGTGACTGCCAGTGACTACAGTATAGAAAATCAAGTCAGCCAAAGGGTTCAAGGAACTACGCTTGTCCCCAACGCCACAGCAAAGTTAACTGGATGGGGTTTCAGGAATACAACCATTCTGCACCTTCTACTTTTGTCTTTAGTAGACCCCGAGTTCAAGCCTCAAAAGAGATGTATAGTGGGATATTCTTCCGTCCCATTATATTTTTCAATATAAGAAAAACAAAATTTTCAAATATTACTTTATGTCCCAGTTTGCTTTCTACTGCTGTAATAAACATAATCAAAAGGAATGTGGGGAGAAAAAAGCTTATTATGTTTTTCTTATAGGCTTCAATCCATCCTCCCAGGATACAAATCAGGAACATGGAGCTGGAACTGAGACAGAGACCATGGAGGAGCGTTGCCCACTGGCTTGCTTTCCACAACGTACTCAATTTGCTTTCTTATACAACCCAGGGCAACATGCTGGAGAATGGTACCACCCACAGTGGGCTGGATGCTCCCACATGAATCATTAATCAAGAAAATGACGCATATAGATTTGCCTACCCAGAGGCCAATCTTATGGAGATGTTTGCTCAATTGAAGTTTTATTTCCTAGGTGATCCCAGTTCATGTCAGGTTGATGAAAACTTAAAAAATATTGTATCATTTCCCAGAAAGGTTTATTAAATATTATTACCATTTCCACAACAAATCAAAAAAGGGTCTTACTACTGCCCTTTGTCTAGCAGGGAAATAGCAAATACATGGTCATCATCTAAAGCTTTGTCATTTTCCTTCAACCACCATCTAAGATATTAAAATGGTTATACCTTGAAAGTTACAGTGAAAAGTACTAGAAATATTTAGTTCAGAGTAAAAGAAAGCTCAGGGAAAATGCTATAATATAGGTCGTTTGTGGCAGAAAGAACTCACAGAATTCACGGTAATCAGTAATCATTTATTTTCACTGAGAAGAGACAGGAAAGAAACATCTTTACCTCTTTCTATAAAATTCAATGTTGCCATAAGCTTTGCCACTATAGTTACTGATATAACTGTTTTCATTCAGGCTACTGTCACTCCTGTCATGATTGTAATGGCCATCTACCTGGCCTTGAGGTTAATGCCTATGATAAGTAATTAGCAAAGCATAACAAAGCAAGATTAATCTCTAACTTGCTAGTTCAAATTTATCATGACTGTACTGGCTAGGTTTGTGTGTCAACTTGACACAAGCTGAAGTTATCACAGAGAAAGGAGTTTCAGTTGAGAAAATGCCTCCATGAGATCCAGCGGTAAGGCATTTTTCAATTAGTGATCAAGGGGGGAGGGCCCCTTGTGAGTGGTACCATCTGTGGGCTGGTAGTCTTGGGTTCTATAAGAAAGCAGGCTGAGCAAGCCAGGAGAACCAAGCAAGCCAGTAAGTGACATCCCTCCATGGCCTCTGCATCAGCTCCTGCTCCTTGACCTGCTTGAATTCCAGTCCTGACTTCCTTTGGTGATGAACAGCAGCATGGAAGTGTAAGCCGAATAAACCCTTTCCTCCCCAACTTGCATCTTGGTCATGATGTTTGTGCAGGAATAGAAACCCTGACTAAGACAATGACCTTAATGAATAGTTACTTTTAAATTGTTGTGACTAAGTAACTGACAATAAGCAATTTAAAGAGAAGGTATTATTTTTGGCAGAGTTCACAGGCATATAGATTCCTTACAGCTTAATTTGTCCAGGAAGTAGTAGAGGATGAACACCAATGTATGCTTGACTTCCTCTTCCTTCTTTTTATATTCTGTCTGATTCCCTGCTCATAGGCTCGTGCTGCCCCTAGCCAAAGCAGCTCTTATACCTTCTTAGGTAAACTTTTCTAGAAACATTCTCCAAGAGATGGCCAGTGGTTTGTCTCCTGAGTGGTTCCAAACCCAGCCAAGTTGACACTGAAGGTGAACTAACCTCCTCAAGGATTTTAAAAGGACACATATATCCTTAAAACATTTTTAAACAATTTTCAAATGCATTTCAATAGAGTGATGTTGAGAGTATAGATTAGTGTCATTGTCTTGATAAGTATCCTGGGAATATCAGTATAGTAGTGGGACATGATAGTCATATTTAGATAAGCTTTTTCTAGGTAAACAGTGTAATCAGAAATTCATGTAAAACTAGAGTTATTTATTATTATATTCAATGCCACCATTTTACAATGAGTAAAAATTCAAAATGAGAGAAGTCTCAAACAATAGAAGGCAGTTTTGAGGAAATTATAGCACAGCAATACTGTGAATGTCAATAAAATGATGTCTTTAAATAAGATAGAAAGGTTTATGGTAGAAATATCAAGTGGAATAGGAAGAAAGCAACCTTATGTATCACTAAGAGCTATCACAGAAAATATTTGGGAGGAAACATATCAATTTGTCTATATTTATTTTTGGAGAGTATTACACATAGCTCCGACTTCCTTTTATTGATGCTCTATAATCTCATTTTTCAACCTTCAAACCAGTCATGCCCTAAGTACAAAAACCAAAGTGGAAAAAAGACAAATAAATCAAATAAGAACTCTAGTGAATGTGTGTGTGTGTGTGTGTGTGTGTGTGTGTGTGTGTGTGTGAGTGTGTGTGTTTGTGTATGAGAGAGACAGAGACAGAGACAGAGACAGAGAGACAGAGAGACAGAGACAGAAACAGAGACTATTGAGGAAAATGGGGTATTTGACCTATTGTTTTTAAAGCTTGTGTTTGATTATTTATTTATTAAGTGATCCACAATAGACCACTCTGTTCTCTCTGCTGCCTATACCCGAGTCTCACTGCAAACCTAGATGTTGTGGAATCTAGTTCTAAACCTTCCAACATCCTTTTGTCTTTTAGTGAAGCATATAAACAGGTGGAATTTATGTGTCAAATACAGCCATTGTTTAAATTCTTACCAGTAATGGCAGATTCCTCTCCAATATTCAATATAGCCTTCTGGATTCTGAAGAAATCAGACAAGACTATGTAATAGAGAAGACACAATTTAATTTAACTGGTGTGTGTTCTGGTGCGTTGTGTGCTGCATATAGACAGAATCAACCAACAAGAAAATAGAAGGTATATAGTAGAAGGTACTATTAACCCACTCACTGCAAGGTTAATATAGCTGTGTAGAAGTCTGTGTGGGGGGACAGCTCAACTAGTTGGAGCACTTACTTTGCAAGTTTCGGGACATGAGTTCAAATACCATGAACACATGTCACAGGTAGACCTGTGGATAGGCTTATATCTCCATTGTGTGGGCCAGAGACAGGATGATCATTGGGGCTAGCTGGCTGTCAGCCTACATCCAGGTTCAATGGGAGGCTCTGACTCCAGGGGATACATGAAAGGTGACAGAACAGGAAACCTGCTGTCATCCTCAAGTTTCCATAGACTCACAGGCACACACATATATATCTAGACACATACATGAATATACACAACACACAGGAAACACAAAATAAACAGGAAAGAAAGAAAGTGCTAATATTGTAACCTGGTTGGCAGAAATGAAGGTTCTCTTAAAAGGCACCATGACTCTCAATCAGAGTATTGAAACCATGAATTCTCCCCCAAAATGGGGGTACCCCCCAGGATTGTTATGCAGGGAGAAGAAAAGAGCAACTGCTGAATGGGGAACTTGTCCCCTGGAAAGATATTTTAGTTCTAAAGATTTGTCGGACCTCCTGAGAAGATGAGCCTACAATCCAGATAATGATGGGTCATTGATGGTTCTGACACACCATAAATAGGAAAGCTTCGATGTGCATATCTTTGGCCCTTTATTTAAACTTTGTCCTCACTTCAGGACCCTGAAGATGAACTGGAGGGGTGTGCTAGATCTCTTTGTCCCTCTTCCCAATTGGGTCATATTGAATAAACATTTTCCTCTTTTCCATTTTTAATTTAGCTCTTTTAGTTGAATTATTGAAGACCGATGACTAGGACTGACTTGGAGCATAGGTTGTGACCCCTAAGTTAAAAAGCACACTCTGCAGTTACAAGAGACATGGGAATGAACTAAGGTTCCAATTTTGTGTTTTCAACTCCAGGTCTGATTCATCATCGAGGTTGACAGTTTCTGTGCTGCCTAGACTTGAAGCTACAACACTCATTAAATATTAACAATGCTTTGAGTCCACAGGTCAGTGTGCTTCCTTGTCTCAAAAAGACGGTTATTGGTAACAAAAATGCAGTCAGAAATTGGCAATCTCAGGATCTGTCAATTCATTTTCCTCTGGCCACACCCAGCCTTGCATATATTAAACACCCAAAATGACGGTCTGATAATTCTGAAGTCAGTTTTTGTGGCCATCATACTGTGATCAAACACAGCTTTTTACATGTCAGCACTCTATCACGAAGCTAGCTTCTTAGCCCACTTTTAGTACTAGCCTTCATTAGAATCAAGGAAACTGAAGTTAAAGACACTAAATAACCAAAGAAGTAATAGCTTTGTATTTATATAGCAAAGATCCTATTCAAAACCCCATCCTTACAAAGGTTGTAGCATAGCAGCTAGTCACACTGTAATTCTCAGATTGGCTAACTGCCAGTACCATTTGGAAAATTCATTGTTGATATTGCCCAAGACTATGATAACAGATATCTTCAAGATCCTTGGAGACACACAAACTGGAGAACTCATATTTGTGATCTCTGGTTAAAAGTGGTGTCCTTAGTAATCAGATGTAAATTTGATCCCCAGGAATTTATTATGTGATAGGAACATTGAATAAATTTTCAAACTCTAGAGACAACATCTTAAAACTTTTCACATTTAGGTTTTAAACTATGTGTGTCTGTGTGGGTATGTGTGCATGAGTTCAGGAGGTATCTAGAAAGATGTACTTAATAAATTAGTATTGAAAAATTACCATCTTTGTTATAAAAATTATTTTGTTAGTTAAAGTTGATGCAAAATAATAGTTGATATCTATCATTACATTCATGTATCATAGTTGCTATTATTAGGAGAGCTTATTATTGTTGTCATGTAGAATTTCTCTGGTAGTGACCTACCTGATTCACCTTATCTTCTAGAAAGTACCTTGGAAAATGTGAGCTTCTGTAGAAGTTACCAATTAGACTCCCACATGTTTACTTAGGGCCATGCAGCAATCAGAGAAGTCTCAGCATTATCAATATGGATTTTGAAATCACCCTCAGCTAATAGCCCAAATTAATAGCCTCAGGGTGACTCTAGCAATTGAGAAAGAAAATCCATAACTTCACTAAAGATGCCAACGGCTGTTCAGAGAAAGAGGTCTTTATTAATTAACAGCTGTGAACACTGTAAAAAAAAATCCTGGCACATTGAGGGCACAGGGAAAGACACAGTTGAAATTAGCCAATCACAAGAATCTCATGAGGCTTTCCAGGTGAAGGGCGGAGGAAGGGCCCCTGGAGAGCATCCCTGGATGCTGCCTTCCTAAACCCTTTTACATGCAAGCTCCTAGACAAGCCTTTCCTTTTAGTATCAGCTACAAACTTGGGAACATTGATGTTTGGGGCATGGGAAAACCTCTGTGGGTCTCTTATTTTGCAGTAAAAGCACTCAACTACAGTGGCCTCTTTTCCTGAGGTCCCTCTTGGATACTTTTCAAAGTAGGTGATTTCATGTCAAGTCAATTCACATAAAGAAGGCTCAGGATATAAAGACAATAGTCATTTTTTTCACAGCTTTCTCTGTAGGAAAGTGCCTGGTACCTAGAGATACTTCTATCTCAGAGGGATAAAATAATATATGCTTTGGAAAACTCAGGGAGCACAGCATAGAGTAATTATGGCAGTAGGCAAAAGAACATAGCATGAGACCAGATACTTTAGCTTTGTGAGGTGCTTGGTCATATCATATTTGGATGAATATAGGCATGGACTTTCTCCACTCTGTATTTCCTACCTATGAAATGAGACTAGAATCATCTTCATTGAGGAGCTAATATGATACTTAAATTAATGTACATGAGATATATTGTATTGATAGTCATAATTTTATTAATTTATTCTCTCATATATTACACCCTAACCAATGTTTCCCCTCCCTCCTGCTGCCCCTTCATCTCCTTCATTCTTTTTTTTTTTTTTTTTTTTTTTTTTTGAGACAGGGTTTCTCTGTGTAGCCTTGGCTGTCCTGGAACTCACTCTGTAGACCAGGCTGTCCTCGAACTCAGAAATCCACCTGCCTCTGCCTCCCAAGTACTGGGATTAAAGGCCTGTGCCACCACTGCCTGGCTCTCCTTTATTCTTTTTACCTCCTCCCTCCATATCCACTGCTCTGTTTCCTTTCAGTAAAGAGCAGGCCTCCCAGGGATATCAACCAAACATGGTATATCAAGTTGCAATAAGATTAGACAACTCCTCTCATAGTAAGGCTGTATGAGGCAAGCCAGTAGGAGGACGAGGTTTCCAAAAGCATCAGAAATAGCCTCTGCTCCTTCTGTTAGGAGTCCCACTAAAATACCAGGGTGCACAACTACAACATATATACAGAGGGCCTAGGTTAGAAACTAACAGCCTCCCTGAATGTTGGTTTAGTCTCACTAAGCCCATATGAGTGTAGGTGTGTTGATTCTTGAGGTTTTCTTGTGGTGTCCTTGACCCCTCTGGGTCCTGCAATCCTTTCTCCCCATCTTCAGCAGGATTCCCTGAACTCCACCTAATGTTTGGCTGGATGGCAGAGACCTAGGATAGAACTAAACACTACTGTGTAAAAAAATCAATGAAGTGATGCCTAATGATAGTTATACTCATAGGTGGGTGCCTGACGTAGTTGTCATCAGAGAGGCTTCATACAGCAACGGATGGAAACAGATTCAGAAACCCACTGTTATTCACATTTTAATTATAGTTACTTTGCCTACATACTTCTCCCTAGGTGATTCACCCAGGGCTGCATGTTTAAATACCACCAAAAAAACAAAGTCTACAAGTTTTTATCTCTTTTCATGACCTTTTTTTTCTGAACTCTAAGTCTGTCTACTGCATAACTTCTTCCCAGTGTCTAGTAGGCATCTCAAACGTATCATGTGCAGAAGTGGTCCATGCTTCTCCTATAACTGAAAACATCATAGATGATGGCTCGAGCCCAGATACTGGGCTCTTCCTTATTCTTGCACTCAGATAAGTCTGTCAGCATACCTTGGTGGCTCCACCTCAAATGTATCCAAGCCTTCAACACCAGTGTTCTAGACCATGATAGCAACATTTCTCAGGAGATTCCTGCTCTCATTTCTGAGCTAGTCATCCCCCTGCCACTTTTGCCCACCACCCTGTCTTAGTTTTGTCCCATCCAGTTCTGACACGGCCTAGAGTGAGCCTGTGAAAACATAGGTTCCTTATGACTGTGCTGAAAATCTTTTGGTGGTTCACCATCTCAGTCAAGGATAGGGAAATGTTCCAGCTTTCATAGCTGGAGGTCGATCTTGCCTGGCTTTCTAGCCTCATGTTTTCTCCTCCCCCTCCTCGTCAATCTCCTCTAGATGCTTACATGTACCAGTCTCAGTAGCCCCTTGCATGATTACCTAATTCCTTTATACACTTACCTGTTTGCTTTTCTGTGTAGCAGTCATCAGCATCCAATACACCCCACTGCACGTTATTTATTGTATCGCCTTCCTCTGATACAAGATGAACAAGAACAGTTGGTACCTTACACATTTTGATCCCCATTATAATCTTCAAAACCCACAATAGAAGTCGATACCTAGTAGGAAGACAGCAAATGTGTTAAAACAAATATGTGGATAGTTATTTCCTAACTGGGAGTTGTCTCCCACAGTTTTCTTATGAGAAATAAATTGAATTCAAATAATTCTATCTTTAGAAACCCTAACATATGAGTAGAGAGATCTAGAGGTAGAATTCATAATTTATGGTACATCTTACTACAAATTATAAAATAGTATATTTCAACTCAAATTTATGTTATAGTTGGGTCAGTCTGGTTTACTTTTTAATGTACCATTCATCAATCTATTTATAAGTGAATAATCTACTTATCTCATTTAACACCTTCATAGAATATACATTAGTTTCTCATTGCTGTGATGAAACACTGGAGCAAATCAACTTATGGAAGAAGGGGTTTCTTTAGTCTCAAAACCCAAGGATATACTTCCTTATGGTGGAGAAGGCATCAAGATAGGACCATGAGACATGGATAGAGGTCACATTGGATATAATCTTAGGAAGCAGAGAGATGTTGAATGTTGCTGCTTATCTCTTTTCCTCATTTGTGTTCAGCTCAGAGCCTTAGTCAGCGGGGTGATTCCATCCATACTTTGGGGGAGTTTCCATACTTTACCTAACCCAGTTTAGAAACATCCTCACTGACTTGGCCAGAGGCTTGTGCTCTAGGTGATTTTAAAACCAGTCAAGTTGATAATCAATAGCAACCATCATAAATCTATGCAAAACTACATCTTTCACATAGTATCTAAAAGCCTAGACTCGGAGGACTTAAATGACTTGTGAGGACGGTATGTAGCTACCCAAATCCATAATATATATATATATATATATATATATATATATATATATATGTGTGTGTGTGTGTGTGTGTGTGTGTGTGTGTGTGTGTGTGTGTGTGTGTGTGTGTATGGGTATGTATTATATATATGTATGTATATATATAATATGTAGGCATGTTATAATTTGTAGAATATAGTCAAAGAGAAAGGCAAGATCATCTTTCTAAAAATCAGAGTAAAAGTGTCATTTGTGATAGACATAGATGTTTTTTTACTGTCACAAACTGTTGCTCATAATTTAGTATAGAATACTTTCATAGATACCCAGAAGGTCTATTGTGAAGTGGAAGATGCTAGTGACCCTCCCAGCCTCTAGATCAAGGTAATACATCCCAACTCAAAGAGCAAATTCAATTTTCCTTCTGGGAAACTGCTGTGTAGACAACTAGCTGATGAATGATCACTAAGAGTTTTCATAGGCTATGGAAGATACTAAGTAGATCAACGTAGGTGAGAAGCTTGTCCTAGTGAAGTCATGTACCATCCACCTTAAGATGCTTTCAGCTCTTGGGAGACAGGTGTGTCCTCCTTATGTGCTCTACACTCATTGATAGAGATATCTCTGATGGTGACAGAGAATAGTGGTAGAATGCAGATCTGCCTTAGCCAATACTTAACCTTACCATCACTCAGAGTAGTGTGGCAATGGTCATATGGCAAAGTTACAGAGAATGAAGGCTGGAAACTTGAGGTTCGTGGTACCTGGGAGTAAGCAACTATAAACCCACTCCAGAGAGGTAAAGCTATAATAATCTGCAACCCCAGAATCTTTAATACTCTTTATTATAACTTGGTTTATAAATCATAGCCCAAAATGGAACTGTTAAGAATTTGAAGACCCCCCCCCCAGATCTCCCAGGGACTAAACCACCAACCAAAGAGCACACATGGAGGGACCCATGGCTCCAGATGCCTATGTAGCAGACGATTACCTTATCTGGCATCAATGGGAGGGGAGTCCCTTGGTCCTGTGGAGGCTAGATGACCCAGGTTAGGGGAATGCTAGGGTGGTGAGGCAGGAGGGCGTCATTGAGAGTAGGGGCACCCTTATAGAAGCAGGGGCTATGGGGAAGGGGATAGGGGGTTTTACTGGGAATGGAGATAACATTTGGAATGTAAGTAAAATAACCAATAAAATAAAAAAATTAAAAACGAAATATACACACACTAATAAAGAAAAAAGAGAATTTGAAGACAAAGACTGCAAGCCTTCAACTCTAAGTTCAGGGCCCAGTAAGTGCCAATACTATGCAACTGATATGGTAGTTAGTGCATTGCCTTTGACACTTGCTTTGAAGATGCCACATAGAGATGAGGCCAGGTGCATGTGAATTAATAATCATAAAGAGCATCTCCTGCCATGTTATAGTCTCCTCATACAACCTGGTTGATGAAGTAATCTTCAAATCACCCCACCCTGCTCTTTCTCCAGTGTATGGTTCTCCAAAGAAGATGCCATTTAAAAGTAAAAATCCAATAGTGTTGTACTCTCTTTGCCCTATAAATATGTACTCTGTGAATCCCTGCCACCATCTCCCCCCTGGATCACCTGTACCCTTCTGGTCATATCACTTTCCAGTAATGTCATTTAAGTAGTTGCTTCTTTGCTTTGTTGTCAAGCCCCTTACCTCTGAAGATCCCTGCTCAGACAAAGAGAAAGGAGGGAGAGAGGGAGAGAGGGAGGGACAGAGGAAGTGAGAGGATCCGGAAGGATGGGACAGCCTTGAGAAAGCCTGTGTCATTTTCTGGTTTGAAAATATCACTTCACCTTGGAGATTTTCCATATAAGTTCTGATTAGCACAAACAATCCCCATCCCATGAGATATTCTCAGGGTAATATCTCTGTCTCTGTCTCTATGTCTCTGTTTTAATCTCTCTTCTCTCTCTTTCTCTTTGCTTTCCCCATCTCTTCTTCTTCTGCCTCTTCTCTGCCCTCTCTATCTCCTCCCCTCTCTCTTCATGGAACCTTTTATAGTTCTAAATAATATAAGCTATCTTAAGATGGTATCGTATCTTTCTAACAGACTATGGCTCAATATAGAGGGGTTTCACATCTTCTTTATTCATGACCATATCTCTATACCTACTTAAGACCCTGACACAAGAAATACTCTTACTAAATAACTTCAGTATCCAACATGCAATATGGCAGGCTTCTCCGTAACTTCTCCAGGCTAAGAAAGTGGTCAAGTAATGTGCTATGGTATGGATGAATCCTGGTTTGATAGCTGAATTTAGGCTTTTCTTTACTAGTTTTGCTTGTTGTCATAGAACAGATATGAAATATCCCCTAAAACATTCATGTCTTGGTTCCCAGCTGGTGGATTTAAAACTAAAAAGTGATTGGACTGCAATTGTTTTTAAAGATTTATTTGTGTGTATGCATGTCGTGTGTGTGTGTGTGTGTGTGTGTGTGTGTGTGTGTGTGTGCATCCTCATGGAGAACAGAAGAGAGACAGAGAGACAGAGAGATGGAGAGGCACACAGAGAGACAGCGAGACACAGAGAGAGAGACAGCGAGAGACAGACAGAGAGACAGACAGAGAGATAGACAGAGAGTAGAGTGTATGTGTGTGCACGTGTGTATGTACATGTGTATAGTGCCCGATTGAGCATATGCTCATGCCCATGGAGGCCAGAAAAGGGTATGAGATCTCCTGGAGCTGGACTTACATCTGATTGTGAACTACTCAATAGGTTTGTTCAGACCCAAACTTACACCATCTGGAAGAGCACCAAGTATTCTTAATTGCCAACCTCTCTCTTTAGCCACCAAGGCTCTGGAGGGTTCTTGCTTTCAAAACTGGATTTATCTCTTGAACTAAAATTTTAATGGAGTTTGGCCTCCTTGGAAGCATATCACTGAATGGAAGGCCTTTGAAAGGTGTCTGGTCTCAGTCCCCTATTGCTGTCTTTCTCCATTTTCTGGCCACAATGAGGTGAGCAGCACTTGCTACCAGGAGCTTGAGCCTCACTCCAGCCCCAAATAATGTATCTAAAGAACCATGTGGGAACTTCTGAAGAGTCAGTCAAAGAAAACACTTTCTTCCTAAAGTTATTTATATAAGTATTTCTGTTACAGAGATGAAAGTGGTAACAAATACTCTTGCCCCTCTGCATCTTCTCAATCTTAATTGTTGTGTATTGAGGACCATCGACTTCTCTCCCATTTTCCATACCCCCATTCTCCTGGTTGTCCTCCATCAGCACACAATAGGAGGTGTTTTTAGCCTTAGTGTTGGCTTCCCTGTATCTTGTTCATCACTTACCTAGTTATTGAATCCCCTTACTTTCTAAGTTAATGCTATTTTCTCTAATTGTCCTATATGCGATCTATATAAAGTTAGAGAGACAATGATCCATGAACACTTGCATCCCCTTTGGAGAGAGACACGGCGAGAAAAGTACAAGTTCAAGACGACTTTTGTTTACACAATGTATTCCAGGCTAGCTGAGGCTAGACAGCAAGCCTCTATCTTAGAAAACATAAGAAAATGAAACCAAAAATTAAGAACACCAATGATGTAATTTGAGAAAGTCCCTTCAGAATGATCTTTTAAAGAAAAGAATAAAGAGACTGAGTTGTTTAAATAAAAATATCATGGTGTTGAGGTTACTAGTGAGTATCAGGTATTTGTATAACACAGGATAGTCTTCAAACTATGGGTACATAAAATAGCTCAGTGCCCTGAAGTATTGAGTTTCTAGAGCATTCTGAAGCAATCCCCAATTTATTTGTCATTGTCAACAGCCTAATAGGATTGTGCTTTCTCTTCATTTTACATTTTATCGCTGTCTATCATAAAGGGTTGTGTTAATTAACCTATAAATACAGATAGATGGTTTTATCCCATGGCCATGAAGAGTGCTTTAAAATAAAGAATTGAAATGATAAACCAGTCTAGTAATTTGCCACAATTACTTCAGTGAAATATTACATTGAATTACCCATGGCAGTAATACATGGACCAGGACCTTCTAATAAAAGCTGCTAAGTGGAGGAGAACAAAGAGCAGAGAGAAAGCATAGTTCCAGAGTTTGCTAGGCTTCCAGTCACTAACATGGACATAGAAAAGAGAACAGATGCAGTTGGAGGGTGATAGAACGATCTTCCCTGTAAGGAGGTGTCCTTGTTTTCTCTGGAAAGCCTGCCTAGTTTGGGAAACCCATCAGAGTTTAATTAAAGTCTGCAGCTGGTGCAAAAGCAAAGGAGAAAAAGAAATTAGGGCAGTTCCCAAACTAATGAACGTCCAGGATCTCATTTTAAACTTTTCTCTCTGTTGTGAAAGAAGTACAGCTTGTCCATTGTGCTTCCGTTCATGGTGACAAAACTCTCAGAGGAGGAAGTTGTGAACTCAGCTGCAGGAAAACTTGTATTCAGGTTGCTTCCCACTTAGCAGCCATGGCCTTATTCAGTGAAAACTACTGACTTTGTTTACTTATTTTGTTATGTTTTGAACAATTGGAAAAATATGGCTGTATAAACCGAGCCAGTTTGAAGTTCAACTTCTCAAGATCCCATAGCAAAAGAATTGACCTTTGTCATCAGCACTAGTGGTATATCCAGGCTTTGACTGTAGTGGGAGCAGGGGCTCCGGAGAAACAGCCTGTAGCGTATGGCCTTTCGTGGTAGCCTTCAAGTTCAAAAGCCACAAGGGAGATGAAGAAAACTCATGTAAGATCTGATATAGTTGTGCATGTAAGTGTGTGTGTGTGTGTGTAAACATGGTGTGCATATGTGTGTGAATGCATGTAGAAGCCAGAAGAAAACTTTGGGTGTAGGTCTTCAGTAGCTGCTCAACATTATTAGACATAGAGTATCTCACTGGCCTGAAATTCACCAAGTCGGCCAGGGCATCTGGTAGTAACTAGACATCTGCCTATCCCCACAGTCCCTAACACTGGGGTCACATGTGCATGCCACCAGGCTAGCAATTTTTAATGTGGGTTCTGGGCACTACACTCAGTCCATGTTATTTTCGTAGTAAGTGCCTCACCAGCCGAGATTACTCCCCAGGCCATTAATGTACTGGGAGTCCCCCATTCCTTCTTCAAGAGAACTATCTTTATTCTTAAAATCCTTAGCCGATGAATGCACATCCGTATTGTGAAGGGGAGTCTGTTTCATTCAGAGTCCATTTATTTAAATGCTAATCACACGTAGAAAAAATATTGATTTACAGAAATAGCTAGTCTAATGTTTTATTACTGGCCTAGACAAGTTGACACATTAAAATTGGCTATCATAGTAACTGCTATTAAGAATAATTTGTGTACCCAAAGCTGAACCCACCAGGTTACAGTGTATACTTTCAATTCAATGCTTCCAGGCAACCCTGGGAAAACTCTGTGAATTTGGAAAAGTGACCAGTGAGGTTTATTAAGGTCTGAACAGGTTTGATAGGGATGGGAGGGATATAAAGAGGGTGGAAGAGAGAGTAATCTGAATATTATATACATATATAAAACTTCAAAGGACAAAATTGATTAACAAAAGAAGAATGTAATAGTATTTTTATAGCTCTTCATAATTGCCAGGCACAAAGAATTCATGTAAGTTTAACTGCAACCCCATGGGAAGGGTTATATAATTATTCTCATTTTATGGATGAGAAAACTAGCATATGGCAAAGCGAAATAACAGCTTATGTTTACAAATAATAAGACACAGATATGAAGCTTGAACTCAGGGAGTCATTCTAGAGTTTGAGGTTTTTAACTATCACAGCAAGATGAATTTAAATAATTAGATCATCTAGACCCTTGTTCGTTCATGGGAATGCATAAATAACAGCAGGTAATGTGTGGTAGATAGAAGAGGCAGATCACATTAGAAGGTATGTATGAAGATACCGGCATATTTGCAAATAGATGATAGAACGTGAATAAAATTTAGCTCTCTTCTACCTCCTTTAAGTTGCTTTGCTTTGCATTGTCTTGTGTTTAGAAGTTTCTTCTCTCCAGACATCCTCACTAAAATGTTGCTCTCCTTATGATTCTTACCAGGTGTTGGTTTTCTATTTACTTAATTACTTACTTACTATTAACTTCTAGTAGTCACTACGATTCATTCAGACTGAAATCTCAGCACTAAATTCAACCCCTGGCGTGTAGTAAGATCTTGATGCCACTAAATGAGCCAGTGGACAGATTTAGTAATTAATGATTTTTTGTTGTTGACAGGTAAGAAACCAAGGCACAGTATGATTACAGGACATGATCTTGATTTAGGCAAATGGTAGCCGAGTGTATTAGTACTCCAGAAATCACCCCCACCTTTTTTTCTTTCAGAAAAAATATTTAGATGTTAGCAAAGGTTCTTTTATGTTTTTAAAATTTTTATTGGTTATTTTATTTATCTACATTTCAAATGATATCCCCTTTCCTGGTTTTCTCCAAACCCCCATCCCATCCCATTCCCCCTCCTCCTGCTTCTTTGAGGGTTCTCCCTCACCCACCCACCCACTCCTGCCTCACCACCCATACATTCCCCTACACTGGGGCATCAAGTCTTCAGAGGATCAAGGGCCTCCCCTCCCACTGATGCCAGATAAGGCTATCCTTTGCTACATATGCACCTGGAGCCATGGGTCCCTCCATGTGTACTCTTTGGTCTGTAGTTTAGTCCCTGGGAGCTCTAGGGAGTCTGGTTGGTTGATATTGTTCTTCCTATGGGGTGCCAAACCCCTTCAGTTCCTTTAGTCCTTCCTCTAACTCTTCAATTGGGGTCCCCACGCTCAGTCCAATGGTTGGCTGCAAGCATCAACTCCTGTATCAGTAAGATTCTGGATGAGCCTCTCAAGAGATATCCATATCAGGCTCTTGTCAGCAAGCACTTCTTGGCATCAACAATAGTGACTGGGCTTGGTGGCTACATGTGGGATGGATCCCCAGTTTGGGCAGTCTCTGGATGGCCTTTCCGTCAGTCTCTGCTCCACTCTTTGTCTCTGTATTTCCTTCAGACAGGAACAATTCTGGGTTAAAATTTTGGGAAGGGTGGGTGGATCCATCCCTCAACAGGGAGCTGTGCCTAACCTCTGGATATGGTCTCTACAGGTTCTTTCTCTTTTGTTGGGGATTTCAGCTAATGTCATCCCTGTTGGGTCCTGGGAGCTTTTTGCTTTTCTAGTGTCTGGGACTTTCTGTTGACTACCCCAGTTCCTCATCCCCCATTGCTACACACCTCTGTTCAATTTCCTGACCCTCTGTACATCTCCTCCATCTCCTCCCACACCTGATCCTGCCTCTCTTTTTTCCTTTCCCCCTCCTCTCTTCCTCCAAAGCCCCTCTCACCCTCTACCTCCTGTGATTATTTTCCCCCTTCTAAGTATGACTGAAGCATCCACACTTTGGTCTTCCTTCTTCTTGAGCTTCATATGGTCTGTGAGTTGTATCATGGGTATTCCAAGCATCTTTCATAATATCCACTTATCGGTGACTGCATACCACATGTGTTCTCTTGTGACTGAGACCTCACTCAGGATGATATTTTCTAGTTCCATCCATTTGCCTGCAAATTTCATGAAATCATTGTTTTTAATGGCTGAGTCGTACTCCATTGTGTAAATGTACCAAATTTTCTGTATCCATTCCTCTGTTGAGGGGCATCTGGGTTCTTTCTAGCTTCTGGCTATTATAAATATGGCTGCTATGAACATAGTGGAGCATGTGTCCCTGTTGTATGTTGGAGCATCTTTTGGGTATATCCCTAGGAGTGGTATAGTTGGCTCCTCAGGTAGTATTATGTCCAATTTTCTGAGGAACTACAAGACTGATTTCCAGAGTGGTTGTACCACCTTACAGTACCCCCAGCAATGGAGGAGTGCTCCTCTTTCTCCACATCCTCGCCAGCATCTGCTATCACCTGAGTTTTTGATCTTAGCCATTCTCACTGGTGTGAGGTGGAATCTCAGGGTCGTTTTGATTTGCATTTCCCTGATGACTAAGGATGTTGAACATTTCTTTAGGTGCTTCTCAGCTGTTTGAGACTCCTCAGTTCAGAATTCTTTATTTAGCTCTGTTCTCCATTTTTAATAGGGTTACAAGGTTCTTAATCTCTTTCCGTGTCTCGATTGATGAGTTTTGAGAAAATCTGAACAAAATCCAAGTGTTGGGAGAAATGGACCATCCTGGCTGGTTTTATGGATAGTTTCTGGTCAGATTTTGGAAAGTTTTTATCTTCAAAAGATTCCTTTGGAGGGAGATGAATGTTGGAGATAAGCAGTTAAGTGATCATTGATTTATGGAAAAGATACCTACATTTAGACCCAGGTACCATCATTACAAAAAGAAAAAGAAGTCCTTACCGTCTCCAGCCTTCATTGTTCCTGCTTTCTGGCTTTCCTGGAAACTGATGAGAAACACCTCTGTAATTTAAGTCTAATGACAATTAAAGTGCAAAGTCATTACCTACTTTTATTGAATTGTCTTTTATTTAATGGACTAATTGAAGGAATGACACATTGCTACAGGAATTTGTGTGCTCATCCCAGTTAGACTTGCTTCTTCTCACTTTAGATTTGTAATCTTGGCTACTACCAGAGCCCAGACTTGGGCATTGAGACAGAGCTCTTGGGATCAGCTCTGGCTCAACTGCCTATGTATGGAGTGACCTTGAGTAGATGGTCAAACCTATGCCCATCCTAACTTCTCATGGAAAAGATAAGTAATATATTTTTACTTACTTCTTTATATACAGTAAGTGATTATGTGAGAGTCACCTGAGTAAGACTGTAAAACAAAACTATAAGATCTATAAATACAAGCTTTTGTTATGACTTTGAACACACACACACACACACACACACACACACACACACACACACACACACACACACACACACATATATATATTTCCTGCATGGTGCTGAGTTTCCTTTATACTTTAAACTCAAAGCCTAAATTTTTAAATACACACGAACAACTCACAAACTTCCAGAGATTACCTGTATTTAGTCATTGCTACTTCTTTCTGATTTTCAAAGTCCCAGTCAGTTAGTCATCCCTTGTCTCTGTGTGATGGCTCCTGTAGTTTGTGTCTCAGGTCCTGTTCTCAAAGCCATAACAAATTTAGACTTATTTTTCCTCATTAAAGGTCTTTGTGTCTTCCCACGTTTACATTGGTCTCTGAGAATGTCCTTGAGAAAACTACAAATATTCCAGGTCTACACAATTTGAAACTTTAAATTTCCAGTTCACATAAATAAACCTTCTGACCCCAGAAATTCGATGGCTTCACCACTCCCAGGAGAATAAATTGTTCTGTTTTCATATATATTCCCGTTTTATATTAGTCTTGTTGGATACCGTGATTTATCAAGTCAAAATCTTTTTTTTGGTCTTATGCTCACAATGCAGCTCAGTGGTAGAGGGCATACTAACTATGAACAAGGCCCCAGGTTCAACCTGACAGAAACAGAAGCACATCTTTTTGCTTTCACTTGGAGCCTATGTTCATCAATCTAGTGGAGTGACTTCTTGTTGACTGAATTTTATTAACAGTGTGACACCATTTTTATTAATATGTTTTGGAAATCATGGGTCATGTTTCTTACACATCATTGGGTCCACCATGCTAGCATGATGATTGGCATGTTGTGGTCATTTAATTAATAGCTAGTGAAATATCACCCATCTTATCAGAGAGAGAGTCTCATCCTGTCAGAACACAAAGTCAGAATATAATTTGCCTTAAAGTATAAAAACCAATCCATCCACTGCACATTTATTTCTTTTGAGTTACGGTATAATGTACAGTTTATTCTTTTAAAGAATATAGTTTGACGGGTTTATGGGAATGCAGTTTGAGGTGCTTTGGCAAATGTCTGTGACTGTGTATCTATCACTGTGGTGGTTAATTTTAATTGTCAGTTTGACTACCTGAGAGATCACTATAGCACACCTCTGGGTTGCCTGTGAAGTTGTTTTCCAAGAGAACTAACAACAGGAGGAATACTCTCTAAATATAGGTGTTGTGATTCCCAAGGCTGGTGGTCCGGGTAGAAGGAAAGGTGAGAATGGAAGGTTGTAGTCCTGACTTTAACACCCTAGCCTCTCTGATAGGATGTGAATTTCTCTGCTCCACCAGGCCTATGCTCACACGATACACTGAAGTTTCTGGACGTGTGAATCAGAACAGATCCTTCAGACCCTTAATTATTATGCGTAGGTGTTTTGTTACAGGGGAGAATTTAGCATGCTCACCACGATCTATGAAGAGCATTTTTATTTTCCTCTCAGCATCCCTTAGAGGTTCCTGGATTTCTGCTAATAAATATCCTATCCTGTGTGTGGCCATGGTACCAGTTGATGTATATTTTTGTCTTTTTGTTTCTTGCCTATCTTAATATTTCTAATATGAATATTCATGTATATTTTAGTGAGTAAATGTTTTCTTTTTCCTGTTATTGTTATTATCATTACTATCATTCTATTTACAATCCATCCATTGCCCTTCTTCCAGTCCCCCCTGTCCCACAGTTCCTTAACCCATTCTTCCTTCCCCCTTTCTCCAAGAGGATGCTCCTCCCTCAGCAGGCCTCCTCTCTCCTGGGGCCTCAAGACTTTATCAGTCTTACCCTGCTGAGGCCAGACCAGGCAGTTCTCTGCTATCTATGTGCCAGGGGCCTAGAACCAGCCCATGAATGCTGCCTGGTTGGTGGTTCAGTTTCTGGGGGCTCCAGTTAGTTGAGACCGCTGGTCTTCCTATGGGGTCACTCTCCCCTTCAGCTTCCTCAATCCTTCCCCTAATTCAACCATAGGGGTCCCCGGCTTCAGTTCAATGGTTAGGTATAGGTATCTGTGTCTGTTTCAGTCAGTTACTGGTGGAGTCTCTCAGGGGACAGCCATGCTAGCTACTGCCTGCAAGCAGATCATAGCACCAGTAACAGTGCCAGGCCTTGGAGCACCCCACCCCATGAAATAGATTCCAAGTTCGGTCTGTCACTGGATTACCTTTCCCTCAGTCTCTTTTCCATTTTTGTCCCTGCAGTTCTTTTCGACAGTAACACTTTTGGATCAGAAATTTTGCCTGGGGGTTGGTAACCCCATCCCTCCACTTGAGGCCCTGTCTATCTATAGGAGGTGGACTCTTCAAGTTCCCTCTCCCAACTGTTGGGCATTTTGGCTAAGGTCAACCCCATTGAGACCTGAGAGTCTCTCACCTGCCAGGTCTCTGATACTTTCTAGAGGGTACCCCAGTCTAACCCCTGAGGCTGCATATTTACATTCATTCTACTGGCCCACTAGGCTTTTCTTCTGTACCCCCATATCTGATCCTGTTCCCCTTTCCTTAACCTATCTCCTCTCCTACCTAGTTCCCTCCCTCCCTCTGCCTCCATGATTATTTTCTCCCCACTTCTAAGTGGAATTGAAGCATCCTCACTTGGGCCTTTCTGCTTGTTAACCTTCCTATGATATGTAGGTTGTATCCTAGGTATTCTGTGATTTTTGACTAATAATGACTTATCGGTGAGTATATACCATGCATGTCCTTTTGGGACAGGGTTACCTCATTCAGGATGATATTTTCTAGTTCCCACCATTTGCCTGCAAAATTCACGATGTCCTCATTCTTACTAGCTGAATAGTATTCCATTGTATAAATGAACCACATTTTCTGTATCCATTCTTCTGTTAAGGGACATCTGGGCTGTTTCCAGCTTCCGGCTATTACAAATAAGGCCACCATGAAAATAGTTAAGCACATGTCCTTGTGGTCTAGTGGGGCATTTTTTGGGTGTATTCCCAAGAGTGGTATAGCTGTGTCTTTAGGTAGAACTATTTCCAATTTTCTGAATAACTGTCAGAATGATTTCCAGAGTGGTTGTATGACTTTGCAATCCCACCAGCAATGGAGGAGTGTTCCTCTTTCTCCACATCATCACCAGCATGTGTTGTCACTTGAGTTTCTGTTCTTAGCCATCTTGATTGGTGTAAGGTGGAATCTCAGGGCCATTTTGATTTGCATTTCCCTGATCACTAAGGACTTGAATATTTCTTTAAGTGGTTCTCTGCCATTTGAGATTCTTCTCTTCTGAACTGTTTATCTCTGTACCCCATTTTTAAATTGTGTTATTTGGATTTTTGGAGGTTAACTTCTTAAGTTTTTTATATATTTTGGATATTAGCCCTCTATCAGATGTGGGGTTAGTGAAGGATTTTTCCCCATCTGTAGGTTGCCAAATTGTCCTATTAACTGTGTATTTTGCCTTATAAAAGCTTTCCAGTTTCATGAGGTCTCATAAGGTTTGCTTAAGAAAAATGGAAATAAGCAGAATGCAAGAAAAAGGGGGGATCAACAGTTAAGGGGACTCAGGCTAAGGAAATGCATGAGGAGTGCCTTCCTCCCTTTGTCCTGAGCACATATACATTTTTCAGAAGAGATGATCACATGGATAAAACTTCATCACAAATTTACACATACTTTCAAATCATAAATCAAGTAAGTTTACAACAGAGAATGTTTCCATGCATATCCATTAGAAGTAATTATCTGGCTCAACATACATCACCTGTCACCAGCTTTGCAGGCTCATGGAGAGTTAAAAATCCATAAATTTTATGATAAAGGTATTAGTGTAGTTTCATTTAGATAGACTCAGTCAATATTTCATCTTCTGTCCTAGCACCTATAACAAATCATTAGTTCCCTTTTTATGACCTTTGGTTAATGGTTTTTGGTTGTTTGGGTTTTTTTTTTTTTTTTACTTTTTTTTTTGTTTTTGTTTTTTTGGTGTGGATATCTTCTTTATTTACACTTCAAATGTTATTCCCTTCCTTGTTCCCTCCTTGAAACCCCATCCCCCATCCCCCTCCCCTGCTTCTATGAGGGTGTTCCCCCACCCTCCCACCCACTCCTGCCCCCCTACCCTGGCATTCCCCTACACTGGGACATTGAGCCTTCACAGGACCAAGGGCCTCTCCTCCCATCGATGCCAGACAAGGCCATCCTATGCTACATATACAGCTGGAGCCATGGGTCCCTCCATGTGTACTCTTTGGTTTGTGGTTTAGCCCTGGGAGCTCTGAGGGCTCTGTTTGGTGATATTGTTGTTCTTCCTATGGGGTTGAAAACCCCTTCAGTTGCTTCAGTCCTTTCTCTAACTCCTCCATTGGAGACCCTGTGCTCAGCCCAATGATTAGCTGGGAACATCAGCCTCTGCACTTGTTGGGCTCTGGCAGAGACTCTCAGGGGACATCCATATCAGGCTCCCGTCAGCAAGCACTTCTTGGCATCCACAATAGTGTCTGGGTTTGGTGACCGTATGTGGGAATGATCAGGTGGGGCAGTCTCTGGATGGCCTTTCCTTCAGTCTCTACTCCACACTTTGTCTCCGTATTTCCTCCAGTGCGTATTTTGTTCCTTTTTCTAAGAAGGATTGAAGCATCCACACTTTGGTCTTCCTTATTGAGCTTCATGTGGTCTGTGAATTGTATTTTGGGTTTTACAATCTCTAGGAATATGCTGAGTAGTAGATGCCTGCTTGCTATCTCAGAGGCTATTAACTCATGACCCTAAAGACTGGCAGAGTTCTCATTGCAGTTTTGATAATCAGGAAGGATTTAATCACAGTGTTATTATACAAAAGCTTAATAATTGCTATAATTTTAGAAATTCTCATAGGATCATTATTTAGAATTAAGAAACCATTGATTTGTCTGTATAGCATAAATACATGACAGTATATCTTTGTTGTTCTGCAGAGTTCTGCTCAAAAGAGTACACTGATATCTAGTGATAGATAGACAGACAGATAGATAGATAGATAGATAGATAGATAGATAGATAGATAGATAGATATAGATATTTCCTGGGCCTTGTCTATCAGAGCAAATGCTTTATAGATTATAATCCAAGGTAGACATATCTCAGGAAGATCACCTGATACTTTTAACTTTCTACTTGTTGGATCCTGACAGATTTTCTTTTCTGGTTGACTCTATTTGGTGTTCTGTAGACTTCTTGTACATTTATGGCCATCTTTTTCTTTAGGTTGGAAACATTTCTTCTATGTTGAAGATATTTTCTGGTTCTTTGAGCTGTGAATCTTCCCTCTCTTCTATTCCTATCATTCTTAGTTTTGATCTTTTCATTGTGTTCTGGATTTCTTGGATGTTTTGGGTTAGGATCTTTGTATTTTGTTTGACTGTAGTGTCACTGTCTTTTATGGTATCTTCTACGCCTGACATTTTTTCTTCTATTTTTTGTATTCTGTTGGTGATGCTTACACCTGTAGCTCCTGACTTCTTTCCTAGGTTTACCATTTCCACATTTGCCTCCTTTTGTGATTTCTTTATTGTTTCTTCTTCCATTTCTAGGTCTTGGACTGCTTTATTCAATTCCTTCACCTGTTTGATTGTGTTTTCCTGTTTTTCTTTACTTGTTTAATCTTTAAGGGCTTCTGTCTGTTTGTCTGTGTTTTTCTGTATTTCTTTAAGTGAGTTATTTATATCCTTCTTAAAGGTTTCTGTTATCTTCATGAGATGGGCTTTTAGGTCAGTATCATGCTTTTTAGGTGTGTTGGAGTATCCATGGCTTGCTGTGGTGGGAGTATTGGGTTGTGATGGTGCCAAAACATTGGCTTCTGAAGTTGCTTATGTTCTTGTGCAGGCTTCTCACCATCTGTTATGTATGGTGTTAACTGGTCTGGGTATCTCTTCTAGAGCCTACCTTCTGTGTCCCTAGTTCCAGTAGATCTCCTGGGAGACCTGCAGACTATGGGGCTGTGAGAAGTGCAGACATGCCTATCTGCCCAGCAGAGGTGCAGACCAGAAGGGAGATATGATTCAAGTGGAGGGGAAGGGTCCCACATCCTCTGGGCTGCTTGGGGATCCCAGTTGGTGCTGTTACTTGAGTGGGGGAATCTCACCTGTGTCCCTGGCTGCAGCAGATCTCCTGGGAGACCTGTAGACTCCACCTCCTGCTGGTCAGAGGGGCAGACACATGGATCTGCTTCAGTGGAGGTGCAAACCAGAAGGGAGTAAATGTTTTCATTCATCTTATATAGATACTTTAAAATGTATTTGCTGAATCATGTAATAAGTGCATATTTAATTTATGAAAGCTTACATGCATGGATTTAAAATGAGTTTGTTGCTTTGTTTTTTGGTTTTTGTTTGTAAAAATGTTGCCAATGTTTGAGCATTTTAGTTGCCTCACAACCTTTGCAGTACTGAGTTGTTTTACCTTTGAGCTTTTCCAGAGGGCCTGGAGCATATTCTCAGTGAAATTTTGCTTTTCATTTTCCTAATGACTGGCATATTTAGTCCTTTATATGTCTTCATGATTCCTCTGTATAATTAAATTAATGAAGCCTTAATTATTACTACCAGCCCACTTTTAAATTGACTATTTACCTTAACTTTGAGTTTTTAAAGTTCTGTTGTTAGTCCACATGTTTTGTTGTTGTTGTTCTTGTTGTTGTTTCGGATAATTAAAATATTTGCCTTATATTACTTCTAGTTTGCAGTTTATAATTCCATTTTATTTTTTAAATACATTTCTTCTTTTATTTAATTTAACTTTAGTTTTTTACATTATAGATTTTATTCCCCTCCTGGTTCACTCTCTGACTGTTCCACATTCCATACCCCCTCTCCATCCCTGTCTCCACAAGGATGTCCCCAACCCTACATCCCACCCAACCAGACCTCTAGACTCCCTGGGGCCTCCAGCCTCTTGAGGGTTAGGTGCATATTCTGTGACTGAACCCGGACCTGGCAGTCCTCTGCTGCATATGTGCTGGGGACCTAATATCAGCTGGTGTATGCTGCCTGGTTGGTTTCCCCCTAGATCTGAGATAGTTTTCTTTCTTTCTTTTCTTTTCTTTTCTTTTCTTTTCTTTTCTTTTTTTTTTTTTTTAACACTTTTGAAAAGCTAGGTTAATTTTCTTTAACTGTCAACTTGACCAAGCCTAGAGGAAAGCCTCAAAAGAGGAACTGGTTATGAAGTTGGGCTGTTGACATGTTTGTGAGGAGTTGTCTTGACTTTTAGTAGAAGAGAGAGAGCAAGTCCACTGTAGGCAGCACCACCTATAAGTACACGGTTTTGAACTACATATGAAAGATAGGAGAGAGGAAAGGAAAAGGAGTGGTGGTGGTAATGTAATTATATTATAATCTAAAAAATCAATTAAAATAATAAAAAGAAAGAAAAGGGCAAAAAAGCTAGCCGAACATAAATATAGACTGTGATCCAGCAAAAGTTCCTGTTCCCCTATGGTTTCTGCTGTACTTCCCTGTCTGTGAAGTGAGTTTCTGAAGCTGTGTGTAATAGCAGGCAAGTCTTCTTCAAGTTCTCAATTTTGAGTGCATGCATAGACTCCTTCAGTAACATATTATAATCTGGAATTGTAAGCCAAATACCCCTTTTATTTTCCCCAAGTTGCTTTTGATACAAACTTTATCACAACAGACAGAAACTAGAACAAGGCCTCAATTTTGTTTTGAAGAAGTTTATTGTCCATAATTTTTCCCTGGGGGAAATTTTATGAAAATTTTTTCTATAAATTTCACCATGTTTGACTGCATCTACAGTTTTCAGTATCAAATTATCTTTCTTTAATTAATACTGAGTAGAATTCACAGGGCAGTTTTTTTATAAGCGATATTTGAGTGTGTTGAATCTATTGATCCTTTCATGGAGGTCATCTGGTAATTTCTCCCCAAGATATTTTGCAGCTTTTACCACACAAGTAGTTCCTTATCTGGTTAATACTCCCCCATGTATTTCATTGTTTGTGGGGAAAAAAAAAATCAATGGCTTGATTTATTCAATACGGAAATGCAGCTGGTTTTTATAGCACCTTGTGCTTTGACATTACTTAACACAGTCTTCGGTCATTCTCTCTTTGTCCTAGAATTTGGGGCAATTTCAGTGCACACAATGAGCTTTATATAGACAGGTTTAATAGTTCCTTTTATATCTATATGTTTTTGTTTCTTTATCTTACCTCGTATTTGTTTCCATGTTCAGTACAAAACTAAATAGAATGGTGATGTTAAATGTCCTTCCAGTCTTAAAGGAAAGGCAGTGACCATTGTTTCTATTTATATTATTACTTGGAAGGTTTTATTATTTTTTAAATTGTCTTCTTTTATATGTTCCTAATTTGATGAAATACAGATAAATTACACTTGAATATTATATGTTCAAATGCTTTTTCTGCACTTCTTGGAATATGTTACTTTTTATTTTAATTTATTCTTGTGGAGAAATAAAATGATTTTAAATTTGCAGTAAGTTTATGCTTCTTTAGTAAACCACATTTTGTTGTGATGTACTTTTCTTTGTATTCACAGACTGAAGCTGCTAAAATTTTGTCAGAGAAATTAGATCTGTGCTCATGAGGGATAGCAGTCAATAGGTTTGTTCTTATATATGTATCTAATTTTAATTATTGTATAATTCTGGTCCCATAAAATGAGTTAAATAGCATTGCACTATTTCTATTTTATCAGAAGATTTCACTATAATTTACTTTTTGTTTGTTCATTCATTTCTTCTTACCATTATAAAAGTGTTTGCCTCTTTCCAATAAGCTCATGGCTTTTCTTTTGGAAATATTTGTCACAATAAAGTGCCTATCTGAACAGATACAAGAATATTTATAATTTTGATTTCTTCTACAATTATTTTTGGTTATTTTTTATACTTATGGAAATTTTCTGTGATTTTTTTCTAAGCTGTAGGATTATTGTCATAAGGATAATATTGGTTTTAGGATTCATAAACTATAATTTTCATTTCTCTGGTAACTGTCTTCTTGTATTCATTCTTGTTGTTTATAATTCCACTTTACACTTTGACCATGCTAACACGACTTTTATTGTTGCAAGTTAAATTTTCTTTTTTGGAGTTATATGAGTCTGGTTCCCTACTAATTGCCTCATTTCTGAGTAGGAGGACATATTTATTCTCTCTCTCTCTCTCTCTCTCTCTCTCTCTCTCTCTCTCTCTCTCTGTGTGTGTGTGTGTGTGTGTGTGTGTGTGTGTGTGTCTGTGTGTGTGTGTGTGAATGTCAACATTTGACTGAAGGCTAGCTCTTATTCCTGAAATGACATAAACATGGGTGTATACAGTATATTTTCCTTACTTCAATAAACAGAAAAAGCTTATCTTCTCTTCATTGGTTCGGGTGCAGTTTTGTATAAACCATTAGTAGCTGAATTTTATTTGGTTTTCTTTTTTATTGGATATTTTATTTATTACATTTCAAATGTTATCTCCTTACCTGGTTTCCCCTCCAGAAACCCCTATCCCCTTCCCCCTCCCCCCTGCTTCAGTGAGGATGCTCCCCCACCCATCCACCTACTCCTACCTCACCGCCCTGGCATTACCCTACACTGGGGCATCAGGCCATCACAGGACCAAAGGCCTCTCCTCCCATTGATGCCAGATAATGCCATCCTCTGCTACAAATGCAGCTGGAGCCATGGGTCCCTCCATGTATACTCTTTTGTTGATGGTTTAGTCCCTGGGAACTCTGGGGGGTCTGGTTGGTTGATATTGTTGTTCTTCCTATGGGGTTGCAAACCCCTTCAGCTCTTTCAGTTCTTTCTCTGCCTCCTTCATTGGGGTCCCCATGCTCAGTCCAATGGTTGGCTGAGACTATCCACCTTTGTGTTTGTCAGGCTCTGGCAGAGCCTCTCAGGAGACATCCAAATCAGGTTCCTGCCAGCAAGCACTTCTTGGCATCTGCAATAGTGTCTGGGCTTGGTGTCTGTATATGGGATGGATTCCCCAGGTGGGGCAGTCTCTGGATGGCCTTTCCTTCAGTCTCTGCTCTGTACTTTGTCACTGTATTCCCTTTAGACAGGGGCATTTCTGGGATAAAATTTTGGAAATGAGTGGGTGGCCCCATCCCCCAAGTAGAGATCTTGCCTAACCTCAGGTTATAGTCTGTACAGGTTCTCCCTCCCTTTGTTGGGCATTTCAGCTGATCTCATCCCTGTTGGGTCCTGGGAGCCTCTTGCTTTCCTGGCATCTGGGACTTGCTGGTGGCTATCCCCAGTTCCTCATCTCCCATTGCTACACACCTCTGTTCAAATTTCTGACCCTCGGTATATCATCTCTGTCTCCTCCCGTGACTGATCCTTCCCTGCTTTTCCTCCTCCTACTCCCCTCTTCCTCCCAAGTCCCTCCTACCCTCTCCCTCCCATGAGTATTTTGTTCACTCTTCTTCTTGAGCTTCATATGGTCTGAATTGTATCTTGGGTATCCCCAGCTTTTAGGCGAATATCCACTTAAGTGAGTGAATACCATGTGTGTTCTTTTGTGACTGTGTTACATCACTCAGGATGATATTTTCTAGTTCCATCCATTTGCCTGAAGTCATTGTTTTAAATAGCTGAGTAGTACTCCATTGTATAAATGTACCACATTTTCTGAATCTATTCCTCTGTTGAAGTACATATGGGTTCTTTCCTGCTTCTGGCTACTATAAATAAGGCTGCTATGAACATAGTGGAGCATGTTTCCTTGTTATATGTTGGAGCATCTTTTGGGCATATGCCCAGGAGTGGTATAACTGGGTCCTGAGGTAACACTGTGTCCAATTTTCTGAGGAACTACCAGACTGATTTCCAGAGTGGTTGTACCAGCTTGCAATCCCACCAAAAATGGAGGAGTGTTCCTCTTTCTCCACATCCTCACCAGAATCTGCTGTCACCTGAGTTTTTGATCTTAGCCATTCTGGCTGGTGTGAGGTGGAATCTCAGGGTTGTTTTGATTTGCATTTCCCTGATGACTAAGGATGTTGAACATTTCTTTAGGTGCTTCTCAGCCACTTGATATTCCTCAGTTGAGAATTCTTTGTTTAGCTCTGTACCCCATTTTTTAATAGGGTTAATTGTTTCTCTGGAGCCTATCATCTTGAGATTTTTGAATATATTGGATATTAGCCCTCTATTGAATATAGGATTGGTAAAGATCTTTTCTCAATCTGTTGGTTGCTGTTTTATCCTATTGACAGTGTCCTTCACCTTACAGAAGCTTTGTAATTTTATGAGGTCCCATTTGTCAATTGTTGATATTAGAGCATAAGCCATTGGTGTTCTCTTCAGGAAATTTTTCCCTGTGCCCATGTTTTCAAGGTTCTTCCCCACTTTCTCTTCTATTAGTTTCAGTGTGTCTGCTTTTATGTGGAGGTCCTTAATCCACTTGGACTTGAGCTTTGTACAAGGAGATAAGATGGATCAATTTGTATTCTTCTTCATGCTGACAGTCAGTTGAACCAGCACCATTTGTTGAAAATGCTGTCGTTTTTCCATTGGATGGTTTAAGCTCCTTTGTCAAAGATCAAGTGACCGTTGGTGTGTGGGTTCATTTCTGGGTCTTCAATTCTATTCCATTAATCTACCTGCATGTCTCTGTACCAATGCCCTGCAGTTTTTATCACTGTTGCTCTGTAATACAACTTGAGGGCATAGTTTTGTATAGTGCAGCTTTCCAGGTCTTGCATTTCTGAGCTGAAGCTACCTGGCTCCAGTGGAGAAGACGGTGTTAGGAGATTGTGATCAATGCTTTGCTTCTCATCTTTCAATAGTTACTTTGAGGAGGATTCTCTCTGTGAGCTCTTGCTAATGATCCAATGGTAAACTTGATGAAATCCTTATTCTGAGAGAAAGTTCCTAAGGAGGGCATAAAAATAATTTTCTTGGATCTTTTCTTAGTTCTTTAGCCTCTCTTATGTGAGCATTGTGTGCCCCAAATATCAAGAGTGAGATGACCCGCTGGTAACTGTCTTCCCCAGTGGCAGGAAATCTCTGATTTCTACTTATTATATGGCAGAGTTTCCTGGCAGGGTTCCTTGTGTTTTGTTTTGTTTTTTCTTGGTGTCAGCTGAAATCTGTGCTGTATTGTTGAAGGGAAGGGTGGAGACAAGGAAATTCTTGGTCATTCCCAAAGGCAGTAATCTTGTCTGTTTCAGTGAATGATCCTCGACATAAATGATATTTCTGCCATTCTCTTTCATGTAAGGATTTTTGTCTAGTGTGTATGTGGGATGTTTGTGGTTAATTTTAACCAAATATTGACTTACAACTGTGGCCCTGTGGTATTGTCTGATACAAGGAACAATTAAACGTGTCGCTACTCATGTGAGTATGCAAAGCAGAAGTGAGCTTTATTAAGGAGAGTTACAGAAAGTGAGAATTGAGCAAAAGTGAAAAATTACAGGTGAAAGAAAGAAAACCAGAAGAGTGGGAGGAGTCTCCAAGAGAGAAACAAAAACATGAAGTTCCTTGTCCAGCATTTTTTACAGTCAAGAATTTGATAAAGGCTGAGGTGACTGCTATGAGATTGCTTAGTCCTCTGAGTTATCATGGGACTAGCCAAAGGAGAGCCCCATGAAGGGAATGACATGTAATAACTCAGATGCTGCCTATGCTGCACGGATGACTAACTTCCCTGCTTGTTGATCTTTGAGTTGTGAGCTTTGTAGCTGCTGGCCTTGACCCTCTGCTAGTCTTTATCACTAGACAGTCTTAATACTGTCAGTCCCGCATGTGTCTTAGTAACTTTTAACTGGACAATGTTCTCTTTATTCTCTTATTTATGTCCTTAGCTTATAGCTCTATTATGGCCAGAACCTGATTCTGTCAAAGTCACCAAGATGTAGCTGCAATCTTTCTTGATTACTTCATATTTAGCTCCTTGTCCTTGGAAAGATACGAAGTTGTCTTCAAGATGGTCACATTTTGTTAGAGCCCAACATTACCTATAATTTGTTCTGTTAAAATTAGCCATTTTAGTAACAAAGATAAATGAAAGGATAATAATGCCTCACCTTTGATCCTTAAGAGCTTGTGGAGGAAGGAGAGGGAGGCTGCTGTCCTTCCATAACTTGCCCAGAGCCCTGTCCCTTCTCTCACTTCTTTTACTTCATGTTTTTGACACAACAGTTGACACAACTAGAGTCACCTGGGAAGAAGGAACCTCAATTGAAGAATTGCCTCAACAAGTTTGGTCTGCAGGCATATCTATTGGCACTTTTCCCAATTGGGGATTAATGTAGGAGGACCTAGCTTACTGAAGGTGGAGCCATCCCTAGGTAGCTGAGCCTGGGCTGTATAAGAAGAGTAGCTGCGCACGGCAGTAATCAGTGTTTTCCTGTGGTCACTGCTTCAGTTCCTGCTTTTGGTCCCTGATGTGGCTTTTCCCCATGATGGACCTGAAAGTCAAATAAACCCTTTTCTTTCCAGGCTGCTTTTGGTCATAGTGTTTATCACAAGAAGAGAAAAACAAACCAGAGTACTTGGATATTTCATACCCAGCAACAATAGCTCTTATTCACTATTTGGAGTGTTCTAGGCTTTGCTATTTAACCTTTAGACAAGGGTCTCTGAAATCTGCTTTAGTTATGAAGTCCCTGAGGACTCACTTCCTTGTATTTTCAATATCTAGATACTATTCAGGTTCCTTGGCTCTTGTTTTCTCTAACCATGTTAAGTCCTGGAGAGTAGGTAGTATTTTCTAATCCCTCTCTAATCTGACTAGGTAGTAGTCACCATGTGGTAGATTTGTAGCCATCAGATATTCAATACATCTAACCCCCTGCTTTTAATATATGCGAGTGTATGTATGGTGGTATTTGTGGAGGGGGAGATTTCAGGACCTAGTACAGTTCTGATGACAGGTAAGGTTCTTAAAAATTGAAAAGCAAAATGTGTAAAGATTGAAGTGAAAACATAAGGGTTCTTTGGAAAGTCAATTGGATGATGTTTTGCTGAGGCAAACACATGAAGGAACTTTTGTTAAAGTAGACACAGGTGTGAAAGGCTAAGGCCGACTTGTGAAGGAACATTTCACTGAAATAGGCACAGGAGAGAGAATATTCTGCTCAAGCAAGCACGTGAAAGGACATGTGATGAAAGATTCTTTGCTAACGACATGTATTGGTCCATCTTACATTACATAGTTAAGATGCATTTGAGAGATTTGTTGCTATTTCCAAGGAATCAGGCTGATTGGATGCCTGTGCTGAGGCAAGTCCTGTGCTGAAGCAAGAGCCATGTTAAGGCAAGGCACGTAGAGGATACATGATATTTGGAGGGTATAAATAAGACTGCATGGAGTGTTGGAGACACAGCATGGTTTGTTGGTACAGCCAGCTGTGCAATGCTTATGCGTCTCTTATCTTTGTTGATCTTCACTTCCCTGAGAGAGGCACAGCTGAGAACTTCTGGTGTTCCTGTTGGTTTCTCCTGCTGACTTGAGCTGAGGCCGAGGCCTGGCTGTCTCTGCTAGGACGTGCCACCTCTATTGCTAACCAGACTCTACTAATCTGGACTGCTGGTGTATCTTTGAGATGTTTAGGAATGGATGGAGCTGCTGCTGCCTGCTGACCTGTGAACTGAACTACTGATTTCCAAACAACACAGATGGGAGTTGCTCCAAAGAACCTTTCTAAACAGGTTAACTTCTCCGATATCCTTCCTTTTCTACTACCTCTGGTGGGTGGTGGGTTACAAGAAAGGTTAAAACATTTAAGAACCATCATTAAAAATAATATTTTGAAAAGTAAATTACAGATTGTAGATCTGTAATATTGTTCAGTAGTTAAGAGGATGTCTTAGGATTTCTATTGCTGTGATGAAAACATCATAGTCAAAAATCAAGTTGGAGAGGAGAGGAAAGGGTTTATTCTGCTTACACTTCCAGATAATAGTCCATCATTGAAGGATGTCAGGACAGGAACTCAAGCATAGCAGGAACCTGGAGGCAGGAGCTGATACAGAAGCCATACTGGAGTGCTGCTTCCTGGCTTGCTTCATATGTCTTGCTCAGTCTGCTTTCTTATAGAACCCAGGACCACCAGCACAGGGATAGCAGCCCTCACAGTGCTCCCCAATCACTCTTTATCTGAGAAAATGTCTTACAGCGGGATATCATGGAGACATTTCCTGAACTGAGGCTCCTTTCTCTGCTGATTCTAGCTTGTGACAAGTTGCCACACACCATCCAGTTTAGAGGACTTGTTGCTTTCTAAAGAACCCAAGTTTTTTTCCCAGTACCCATGTGAGACAGCTCACAGTAATTTTAAATTTCATCTCCTGGAGATACCACACCCTCTTCTGACTGCTTACCTACATACAAGTCTCTCCCTCTCCCTCCCCCTCCCCCTCTCCCTCTCCCTCTCCCTCTCCCTCTCCCTCTCCCTCTCCCTCTCCCTCTCCCTCTCCCTCTCCCTCTCCCTCT
>CM052703.1:11574503-11589789 GCA_028551405.1 Uromys caudimaculatus | reverse complement strand
CACCTGCTGTCACCTGAGTTTTTGATCTTAGCCATTCTGACTGGTGTGAGGTGGAATCTCAGACTTGTTTTGATTTGCATTTCCCTGATGACTAGGGATGTTGAGCATTTCTTTAGGTGCTTCTCAGCCCTGCGAACTGGAGAGCCATGGCTTTTCTACATTTTAACCAGATGTGCATTTCGGTGGTAACCTTTCTGCTGCAAAAGGAAGCTTCTTTGAGGAGAGGCATGACTACACTTACCTGTGGCTGTAAGGATAAATACTAAAAATGCAGTTATTGCTTCATTTTCATTTAACTTAAATAGTATTGCCATTGGAAAATGTAATATGTTGTTATAATGACTCTCTCTCTATATCCCTGTTTAGAAACTTAACATTTTTGTCATGTTCTTTGCTGTTGTAAAGCTGATTAGAACATATAGCTCTCAGATGGGATTGTTGAGAGATTGGTAAGAATTTCAGGATAGAACATGGGAATCTTAAACAGCAGTATATTGCTTCATTATGTCTTGTATTGATAGATAGTGTATTGATCTAATATGTGTCCCTTTCCTGGAAAGATAAAACAGTAGGCTTTATTTTCATGTCAGTGATTGAGTGGGTAGTGATTGTCAGGACTTACTCGAGAATCCTTGGGTGTCATTTGTAGACAGTGATGAGGTAACTTCAACTTAGCCTTCTTTTGTTTACCATGCCTTTCCCCCCACTGTGTTCATGGCTTGCGATTACAGGTTGAACAGCTATTGACTTAAATTCTCTACATGTAAATTCTTACCCTAGAAGAACAAAATGAAGTGTCTAAATAGATGAAGTTGAGAGCCGATAAAAATATTGACTTTTCTACAAATAGCTTTCTGTGATTTCCTCCAGAGTTTCATAGATATTTGGGTTACTTTGCATAGCATTGATGCTCCAGAGTTCTGGAGGTGATGCTGCTGTGTTTGTCTATGTGTGTGTTTGTTTATGATACATGTATATATATGAATGTGTGAGTGTGGGTGTGCAAGTGTCATGGCCTGCATGTGAAGGGCAGGAGACAATCTCCTTGGATACTTCATGCCTTTCCCCTTATTTAAGGCAGGTTCTTTCTTGCTTACCTCAAAGGACAACAGGCTAGCTGACCAGTGAGCTTCCAGCTCTCTGTTTCTCCCTCTTATCATACTGGGATTACAGACTATGATCCGCAGCTTCTATATCTCACTTTTTCTGGGTTCAAGCACTTTACCCACTCAGCCATTTTCCCAACCCCTGAAGTTTTGATTGATGCGATTGTAACCAGCTGCCCTCAGTAAGGGTGATTGGAATTTTAGTTTTTCAGGAAAAAAAAAAAAGGATAATTTCATCCCCATAAAGTATTCTAAAACTCTTTGAAAAATCCCTCCATTGGTCTGCTCCTTTTTGAAGTTTGTAATTTAATTCACTATATTCTTGTGCTGTTTCTTGGTGTCACAAAGATTAATTCATACATGCATTGCTAGGGTGCAATGGGAAGTCTTTACAATTCTTTAATTTTTTAATTTTCAATTGCTACAGAAATAATGATTTTTCCCCTGTAAAAGGTTTTACTTCTGTATTACATAGTAAAATATTTTAAGCTAGTAGAGGTAATATTAGGGTCACTAGCAATAAAACTCATTTGATCACAGCACAGATGGCTTCATGACTGATAAGCTGTTCTGTTTTCATTCGATTTAGAATATGAGTATATTTCTAATAATAGTGTAGTAACTGCCTTAAACCATTTGTACACTATGTAGTTGAGAATGTATAAATTAAAGAGCAAATAAATAATTTGTGTAATATTGTAATGTCTTAATTTAAGAAGTTTCCAATCAAATACAGAGTAGTTTTTGGATATCAAGTTGAACAATAAATGGCTTAGCTCTATAGACTTTGTGGATTCTGTGTCACAAGAATGTCAAGTCAGCTTCGAGAGTTTCGAGAGCTAATGAGAATAAATGATCCACTGCTATTTTCACATTTAGTATAAAATTATCATGTAGCTGTTATAAACCCGAGGTTGGAGTTCTTAGACTTCTGGGCATTGTAGGTTTTTGAAGGTGGTATGCAAGAAAATGAAGAACAGCATGAAAAATATCCATCCCCCCGGCAGACATTCATCCTCCTCTAATCTGCCACAGTACCTCTGGACTTCTCCTATATTGATAGCCCTTTTTATACGAGTGAATTCTGAAAGCTGTCTCATTAATGCACTGAATGGATAGTGGTGTTTAACCGATGCCATTTGCAGGTCTCCCTTATCAACGTGTAATAATCCATCATGGGAGTCAATTTCATTCCTAGGCATTTCTCACTGCAGAATGTTTCTCCTAGAAACCAAAGCTGCCCTTCCACTTCCCTTTGTCATCACTCTTCCCCTCTTCCACAGAGAAAGTGCACCTGCCTTCCCTCTCTCTCTCTCTCTCCTCTCCTTTCCCTCTCTCTGAATAAAGGCCCTCCGGGCCCATCTTTACATGGCTTCTGATGTGTTTGACAATCACAGATGCCTCTCTGGGCTTTAGCGTGTGGAGTAAGCAATGTAAGGTGTGAGTTTTTCTGACAGATTAGAAGGTGCTTGGTAACAAGGGGAAAATCAAATCAAATGCTTGTCACAGGGAATTCCAAGTTGTGTTGGAAGGCAGAACAGGCATGAAAGAAGTATTGCTGAGTGAAGGTAGGAAAGCAATCTACTAAGATGTAAATAAGGGAAAATACCTTTGGCTTGGGAGACTGTAGAAACCCTGCTCCTCTAAGGAGCTGGAACAATCTCTGTTTTTTGTACATCATTATATTTTAGTAAAACACCATGCATATTTCTAAGATGCATAACAGTTAAAATAATTCATGCTAATAATTAGTAGAAGTTTATATAGGCAATTAATTATAAATGTTCAGTGTGGGAAAGACTAATGTACAAAATAGGTATTAACTTAGGTTATATAGGCTCACAATAGACAGTTACAAATGCAGTGCAAATATATCTAGGTAAAATTTGTTCAGAGAGACAAAGATGAGTACATGAACACAGTAATACTGGGGGCAACTCGTCAGTGTCACTATATATGGCATTTAAAAATCCCACATAGTATACATTTTCTTTTACGATAAGCAACCTTTCTTATGCTAAAAAATTAACAAAAAGAAACATAGTCCATGTGAACTTTTCAAAGGGTAAAATTATAAGCAAATGTCAGACTATAAAGGCAATGATTCAAACCATACAAGCAGGAGGAAATAAAATTACATATTAGCAACACTGGGTAACAAGACCAGAGGAAGCTGAGATCAACAAGAGAAGCTAAGTCACCATTGAGTTTTCTTAGGCATCAAGCTACAGAAGCTAACAAAGCAAGTTACATACAGTGACAAGGTTTTCTTTTCAAGATTGGAGATAAAATATGTTTTGAGTGTTAGAAGTATTTTTATAGCCGGGCAGTGGTGGCGCATGCCTTTAATCCCAGCACTAGGGAGGCAGAGGCAGGCGGATTTCTGAGTTTGAGGCCAGCCTGGTCTACAGAGTGAGTTCCAGGACAGCCAGGGCTACACAGAGAAACCCTGTCTCGAAAAAACAAAAACAAAAACAAACAAACAAAAAAAGAAGTATTTTTATTTTAGTCTTTATGTTGATTTAGGGAAGTCCTAGATGATACAGAGAGATAGAAGAACAATAAGATACATTGATAAGTGTCTAATAAATAATTTCATAGAATGAATGGCATGGTTAATGAACTGGTTTATTTCAATGATTAAGGTGATTAAATGACAACACACCTAGGTTATCAATGAGACATAACCATGTGAGGACATCTCCATGGAGTTTAAAGAAAGTAAGACTCACCCTGGGTCTTGGCCGCATCATCCCATGGGCTGGAGTACTGCATTGAATAAGAAAGGAGAAAAGAGAAAGAAAGCTGAGCGATGGTATTTCTCTTTCTCAGCTACCTTATTAGCTGCCTTGAGGGCAAAGCCACACACATTGTGTGCAGGAAATACTTATGTTTTGATTTTATAAGGGTTAACAGCTAAGAGAGCAACTTGAGTTAAGAAGAGATTTTGAACTCTGAACTTTTAGGAGGGTGTTAAGACTATTGGAACTTTTGAAATAAGAGTGACTATATTTTGCTTTAAGAGATGGCTATGAACACATGGTAGCCAGGGGTGACTATTATGGTTTATAGTGATGTATTGATGTCACATTGACAAAGGGTGGTCATGAGATAGTTAATTTTGATTTCCAACCTAAGATTGTTAAAACCCAAAACAACCCAGTAAATTAATGAGGCACACTGGTAAGTGTACTAAGAGGGTGTTTCCAAATATGTTTAACTTTGGAAGAAAAACCCACCTTTAGTACAGATGCAATTACCCTATGGGCTGGGAAACCAAACTGGACTTTAAAAATGGAAAGGAGAATCAGCAATCCATTGTTCCTCACTGGCAATGTTGACCAAGGTGATTCTGTGTCCATGTCTTTCCCACTATGAGGGACGTTCCTTTGAATGTGAGTCAAAATAAACTCTTCCTTTCTCAAACTTGTTTTCTTTTTTTTTTTTTTTAAACCAGAAATTTGGTCACTTTAATGAGAAACATTGTAGAAATACTGTACTCATTTTCCAATGTACACACTCATATTTATCTTAGCCAAGAAATAAACTGTTTCATATACCTATTAATAGATGATAGCCATGAAACTGATATATGTTAAAGCTACAGAAAAATGAAGGATGCTTATAAAATATGTTCAGAAAAATGCCATACAGGGTCTGGGAGAGAAAGTTCAGACAATATAATACCTACCACACATGTATGAAAGCTTGTGCTAGATTTCCAGCCCACACAATACACCTGATGTGTTGGAACATGCTGTAATATCTATGGAGTTTGCTGTCCAGCCAGTTCAACTTGAATTTTCAGCCCTTGTCAACCAATGAGAAAACTTTTCTCAAAATATAAGGTGTATGGCTCCTGAGGAGCAGTAATTAAATTTGACCTCTTGTATTCATACACCTGCAAATACACATGTTCCTACTCACTTACAACTTCTTCTCCACAAGTGCCAACCATTAAGCTATACTTTAAACAACAGTTACCACTGAGCAAAATTAACTATTGTGTATATATAGAGAGATAAATACTTACTGTAAGAAAGATGAAGCTTTATAAAAATACTTCCTGTATAAATAGTAATATTGAGAATAGTTTTATTTATGATATAGACAAAGAAAGCAGGACAGTTCTGGAGAAAGGGGAGATAGGCTACAGGAGGGAGGGGTAGAAGAAGAAGGTAGGAAGCAAATACAGTCAAACTATATTGATCAGAAATATGAGTATGACAATTTTAACTATATAAAATGTCTCTAACAATAAAACAAATAAAATGAATCAAAGAAAAAGTGCTATGTAAGCTAAATTCACAGAGATACTGTTGTGATATATATATATATATATATATATATATATATATATACACATATACACATATATATAATTTTGTATATATGTACTTTAAATAATTCCTATGGTGAAACTTTTCATCTTGTTTTAAGCCTTTATGAAGTGTATATGTTATTTTAAAACTGTCATACGTTCTCAATAAACCTCAAATCTGATCTTTGGCTTGGTTGTACCAATTGCTAAAACAGATGAGCTGTGTAACCACCATCTTTATTGCCTCCAGGTGAACCAATTCAGTTTCTGATATGATTGGCCACGTTTGCAATGGGGACTTTCTCTTTACATGGGGAAAGTAAACCATACGAGCAGGGGTTGAATTCTCTCTTAACACAGTTAAGCTACTGGCTCCAGGGAGCTGAAACTAATGGTTGCTCTGGTTTTGATTCTTTTGTATGTAACGCATTGAGCAAGCAAAGAAGTGTAATGAGGAGGAGTAAATAGGACAACATCAAAGTGCTCTCTGGAGAAGGATGTTCACACAAGCTGAAAGTGCTACCCTGTTACTCACCCTCATTGCCATCTTTAGCCCACAGTCTCAAGGCCCTACCTGAACTGTATGCTAAGTGGAATGGATTTCAGAAATGCAATTTACACTAACCACCTTTTATTTATCTGTAGATGACAAACTGGGCTCTTGACAAATTTCCCCCTGTGTGGCACACTATATGCTAATTGACCAGCTAGTATGAAAGCTCTCAAGTAAAGAAAGCGTGTTTATTACTGGGACTCCATTCCAGCTCATTTTCATAATGATATTTTATGATGATGGAGCTAGAGAAAAAAGGTCTGTGACACTGAGGAGACATTGGAGGAACTAAGAAGCAATATGTTTCCATCTCACCACCCTAAATTTGTGCAGCATATGTACAAGATAGCAATAAAAGTGGAATTAGAGCTGATGAGACACAAATAAAGCAATAGGAAAATTATAGTGAACATGTCAGATGCAGCCAATATACATATGGTGCTCACTGCACACACACACACACACACACACACACACACACACACACACACACACACACACTTTGAAGTTCTATATATTTTATAGGCCACATGTTAGATTATAGGTATTTGCAAAATAGTGGAAAGGGAGAAAAAGACCCATTGAGCACCACATAAGTTAACAATGCATTTAAAACTTGAAGAAATAAAAATCACACAGACAGTGTTGGAAATCAAATTATTTCTGGAAAGCATAAGAATTATCCAACATTGATTACTCCAAGATGAAGCATAGATAGCGGTTACAGTGTGAAGCCTTCGTCTCTTTGATCCAAGCTCTTCAAATTATCCAGTGTGCTGTTTTAGGTAAAGGAACTTGCTCACCTTTGGGCTCCTTCTTCATGAATTGGAACAATGTACACCTTATAGCTTTGTTTTGAAAATTAAATTTGTCAATCCCTGAAAAGAATTTAGTATTGAATTGTCTATTCTCTGAAACAGATGATATTTTTTCATATGCTTAGGAAATTATCACTGTGTACAGTGAATATAAACCCATTTCTTTTTTTTTTTTTTTGATTCTTTATTTACATTTCCAATGTTTCCCCCTTTCTAGGTCTCCTCTTTGGAAACCCCCAATCCCCTCCCTCTCCCCCACCTCTATGAGGATATTCCACCTCCCGCCCACCTGCCCACCTACTCCCATATTCCCACCTTGACATTCCCCTTTACTGGGACAGATGATATTAAGCGGCTATATTTAATGTTTATAAAATATTTCTCAGTTCCTGAATGTGACAAGATTCTTAATTCATGAAAAGATGAAGTGCGACACGGCTCCAGAGCCAAATAGCGCAGGGAAAGAGCTAGCTTCCCAGGAATGTGGACAAGCCTGTGAGCAAAGGTTAAGATAAGCACCACCACTGTAAGACAGGAGCCTTCTGATTTATGCCTGTGGCCTTTGCCACACGGTTCCATACCCAAATAGTGCAGGGAAAGAGCTAGCCTCCCAGGAGTGTGGACAAGCCTGTGAGTGGGGGTAAGGCCAGCACCTCTGCTCAGATGGACCCGCCTGGAACTCTCCCTCAGGACACAGGGACTAAGGAGTGGCCTTCCAGTTTCCTTCTGCGGCCAGGGAACTGATCCTGTGACTCAGGGCTCCATACTAAAATAGTGCCAGGAGAGAGCTGGTCTCCCAGGAGTGCTGACACACCTTTGAGCACAGGCAAGACCACCACTTTTGTTCAAATTCCTCAATCAAGAGGGACCCTTGCAGAGCCATCAGGACACAGGAACCAAGGAACAGCTGGGGAGAGGATCCTCTGGTTTCTGTCTGTACCCCAGAGCTGACCTTGTACCACAGCTCTCCAAACCCAAATTCCTCTCAGAGAGAGCTGACCTCTAAAGAGTACTGACACAGAGGCTTGCAGGAGGGACAAGCCACAGTCAGAGAGAGCAAGACCAGATAACACCAGAGATAACCAGAAAAGCAAGGGCAAGAACATAAGGAGCAGAAACCAAGGCAACTTGGCATCATCAGAACCCAGTTCTCCCACCACAGCGGGCTCTGGAAACCCCAACACACCAGAAAAGCAACCCTCAGATTTAAAATCACTTCTCATGATGATGATAGAAGACTTTAAGAAGGAAATAAATAACACCCTTAAAGAAATATAAGAGAACACAGGTAAACAGCGAAAAGCCCTTAAAGAGGAAACACAAAAGTCCCTTAAAGAATTACAGGAAAGCACAATCAAACAGGCAAAGGAAATGAACAAAACCATCCAGGATCTAAAAATGGAAATAGAAACAAAGAAATCACAAAGGGAGACAACCCTGGAGATAGAAAACCTAGGAAAGAGATCAGGAGTCATAGATGTAAGCATCACCAACAGAATACAAGAGATAGAAGAGAGAATCACAGGTGCAGAAGATACCATAGAAAACATTGACACAACAGTCAAAGAAAATGCAAAATGCAAAAAGCTCCTAACCCAACACATCCAGGAAATCCAGGACACGATGAGAAGACCAAACCTAAGGATAATAGGTATAGAAGAGAGTGAAGATTCCCAACTTAAAGGGCCAGTAAATATCTTCAACAAAATTATAGAAGAAAATTTCCCTAACCTAAAGAAAGAGATGAACATAAACATTCAAGAAGCCTACAGAACTCCAAAAAGATTGGACCAGAAAAGAAATTCCTCCGGTCACATAATAGTCAAAACACAAAATGCACAAAACAAGGAAAGAATATTAAAAGCAGTTAGGGAAAAAGGTCAAGTAACATATAAAGGTAGGCCTATCAGAATTACACCAGACTTCTCACCAGAGACTATGAAAAGCTAGAACATCCTGGACAGATCTCATACAGACCCTAAGAGAAGACAACTGCCAGACCAGGCTGCTATACCCAGCAAAACTCTCAATTACCATAGATGGTGAAACCAAGATATTCTATGACAAAACCAAATTTACACAATATCTTTCCACAAACGCAGCCCTACAAAGGATAATAGCTGGAAAACGCCAACAAAAGGAGGAAAACTATACCCTAGAAAAAGCAAGAAAGTAATCTTTCAACAAACCAAAAGAAGATAGCCACACAAACATAAAAATAACATTGAAAGTAACAGAAAGCAACAATCACTATTCCTTAATACCTCTTAACATTAATGGACTCAATTCGCCAATAAAAAGACATAGACTAACAGACTAGATACATAAATAGGATTCAGCATTTTGTTGCATAGAGGAAATACACCTCAGTGTTAAAGGCACCCTATCTCAGAGTAAAGGGCTGGAAAACAATTTTCCAGGCAAATGGTGCCAAGAAACAGGCTGGAGTAGCCATTCTAATATCAGATAAAATTGACTTTCAACCAAAAGTCATAAAAAAAAGATAAAGAAGGATACTTCATACTCATCAAAGGAAAAATCTACCAAGAAGAACTCTCATTTCTGAACATCTATGCTCCAAATGCAAGGGCACCCACATTCATAAAAGAAACTTTACTAAAACCCAAAGCACACATTGCACCTCACACAATAATAGTAGGAGACTTCAACCCCCCACTATCATCAATAGACAGATCTTGGAAACACAAACTAAACAGAGACACAGTGAAACTAACAGATGTTATGAACCAAATGGATTTAACAGATATCTATAGAACATTTCATCCTAAATCCAAAGAATATACCTTCTTCTCAGTACCTCATGGTACCTTGTCCAAATTCAACATATAATCAGTCACAAAACAAACCTCCACAGATACAAGATAATTGAAATAATCCCATGCCTCCTATCAGATCACTACAGATTAAGGCTGATCTTTAATGGCAACAACAACAGAAAGCCCACATACACATGGAAGCTGAACAATGCTCTACTCACTGATTACTTGGTCAAGGAAGAAATAAAGATAGAAATTAAAGACTTCCTAGAATTTAATGGAAATGAAAGTAAAACATATCCAAACTTACAGGACACAATGAAAGCAGTGTTTAGAGGAAAACTCATAGTTCTGAGTGCCTCCAAAAAGATACTGGAGAGAGCATACACTAGCAGCTTAACAACACAGCTGAAAGCTCTAGAACAAAAAGAAGATAATACACCCAAGAGGAGTAGAAGGCAGAAAATAATCAAACTCAGTGCTGAAATCAATCAAGCAGAAACAAAAAGAGCTATACAAAGAATCAACAAAACCAGGAGCTGGTTCTTTGAGAAAATCAACAAGATAGATAAACCCTTAGGTGGACTAACCTGAGGACACAGAGTCAGTATCCAAATTAACAAAATCAGAAATGAAAAGGGAGCTATAACAACAGAATCTGAGGAAATTAAAAAAATTATCAGACCCTACTACAAAAGGCTATACTCAACAAAACTGCAAAATCTGGATGAAATGGACAATTTTCTAGACAGATACCAAATACCAAAGTTAAGTCAGGATCAGAAAAACCTTCTAAACAGTCTCATAACCTCTAAAGAAATAGAAACAGTCATTAAAACTCTCCTAACATAAAAAAGCCCAGGACTAGATGGGTTAAAACACAGAATTCTATCAGACCTTGAAAGAAGACCTAATACCAAAACTCTTCAAACTATTCCACAAAATAGAAACAGAAGGAACACTACCCAATTCATTTCCTGAGGCCACAGTTACACTGATACCAAAACCTCACAAAGACCCAACAAAGAAAAAAACTTCAGACCAATTTCCCTTATGAATATCGATGCAAAAATACTCAATAAATTTCTCACAAACTGAATCCAAGAACACATCAAAATGCTCATTCACCATGATCAAGTAGGCTTCATCCCAGAGATGCAGGGATAGTTCAATACCCGGAAATCCAACTATGTAATCAACTACATAAACAAACTCAAAGAAAAAAATCACATGGTCATTTCATTAGATGCTGAAAAGGCGTTTGACAAAATTCAACATCCCTTCATGATAAAAGTCTTGGAAAGATCAGGAATTCAAGGCCCATACCTAAACATAGTAAAAAGCAATATACAGAAAGCCAGTAGCCAACATCAAACTAAATCGAGAGAAACTTGAAGCAATCCCACTAAAATCATGGACTAGACAAGGCTGCCCTCTCTCTCCCTATCTATTCAATATAGTACTTGAAGTTCTAGCTAGAGCAATTAGACAAGAAAAGGTAGCTAAAGGAATACAAATTGGAAAGGAAGAAATCAAAATATCACTATTTGCAGATGATATGATCGTATACTTAAATGACCCAAAAAACTCCACCAGAGAACTGCTGCAGCTGATAAACAACTTCAGCAAAGTGGCCAGATATAAAGTTAACTCAAACAAATCAGTAGCCTTCATATACTCGAAGGATAAACTGGCTGAGAAAGAAATTAGGGAAATGACAACCTTCACAATTGTCACAAACAATATAAAGTATCTTGGTGTGACTCTAACCAAACAAGTGAAAGATCTGTATGAAAAGAATTTCAAGTCTCTGAACAAAGAAATCAAAGAAGACCTCAGAAGATGGAAAGATCTCCCATGCTCATGGATTGGCAGGATTAATATAGTAAAAATGGGCATCATGCTGAAAGCAATCTACAAATTCAATGTGATCCCTTTCAAAATTTCAACTCAATTCTTCATAGACTTAGAAAGAGCAATTCTCAAATTCATTTGGAACAACAAAAAACCCAGGATAGCAAAAACTATTCTCAACAACAAAAGAACTTCTGGGGTAATCAGCATCCGTGAGCTCAAGCTGTACTACAGAGCAGTAGTGATTAAAAACTGCATGGTATTGGTCCAGTGACAGGCAGGTAGATCAATGTAATAGAATTGAAGATCCAGAAATGAACCCACACAGTATGGTCACTTGATCTTTGACAAAGGAGCTAAAACCATCCAGTGGAAATAAGACAGCGATTTCAACAAATGGTGCTGGTTCAACTGGTGGTCAACATGTAGAAGAATGCAAATTGATCCATTTCTATCTCCCTGTACAAAGCTCAAGTCCAAGTGTATCAAGGACCTCCACGTAAAACCAGATACACTGAATCTAATAGAAGAGAAAGTGGGGAAAAGTCTTGAACACATGGGCACAGGGGAAAAGTTCCTGAACAGAACACCAATGGCTTATGCTCTAAGATCAAGAATGGACAAATGGGACCTCATAAAATTGCAAAGCTTCTGTAAGGCAAAGGACACTGTCACTAGAACAAAACAAACGGCAACCAAAAGATTGGGAAAGATCTTTACCAGTCCTACATCTGATAGAGGGCTAATATACAATATATACAAAGAACTCAAGAAGGTGGACTCCAGAGAACCAAATAACCCTATCAAAAATTGGGGAACAGATCTAAACAGAGAATTCTCAACTGAGGAAACTCGTAGGGCTGAGAAGCACCTAAAGAAATGTTCAACATCCTTAGTCATCAGGGAAATGCAAATCAAAACAACCCAGAGATTCCATCTCAGACCAGTCAGAATGTCTAAGATCAAAAACTCAGGTGACAGCAGATGCTGGTGAGGATGTGGAGAAAGAGGAACACTCCTCCGTTGCTGGTGGGATTTCAAGCTGGTACAATCACTCTGGAAATCACTTTGGTGGACCCTCAGAAAAATGGACATAATACTACCTGAGGACCCAGCTATACCACTCCTGCGCATAACCCAGAAGATGCTCCAACATGTAATAAAGACACATGCTCCAATATGTTCATAGCAGCCATATTTATAATAGCCAGAAGCTGGAAACAACCCAGATGTCCTTCAACAGAAGAACGGATACAGAAAATGTGGTCCATTTATGCAATGGAATACTACTCAGCTATCAAAAACAATGACTTCATGAAATTCGCAGGCAAATGGATGGAACTTGAAAATATCATCCTGAGTGAGGTAACTCAGTCACAAAAGAACAAACACGGTATGCACTTACTGATAAGTGGATATTAGCCCAAAAGTTCGGAAAACCCAAGATTCAATTACAGGAACTGTTGGACTGAGTGTGGGGTCCCAGATGGAGGAGTTGGAGAAGGGAGTGAAGGAGCTGAGGGAGTTTGCAGCCCTATGGAGGGAGCAACAGTGTCAACTGGCCTAACCCCCTGGTCCTCCTGGAGACTGGACCACCAACCAAAGAATACACATGGAGGAACCCATGGTGCTGGCCACATATGTGGCTAAGGAGGGTTTTGTTGGCCATCAGTGGGAGGAGAGGCCCTTGGGTCTGAGGGTGTAGATGCCCTAGTATAGGGAATGCCAGGGAGGGAAGACGGGAGTGGGTGGGTGGGGGAATACCCTCATAGAGGCAGGGGAGGGGGATGGCATAAGGAGTTTCCAAAGGGAAGACATGGAAAGGGGAAAACATTTGAAATATAAATAAAGTATCAAAAAAAATAAAAGAATAAATCTTTCCATAAGCTTAAAAAAAAAAAAAAAAGGAAAAGATGAAGTGTATTTAGAGACCCGGAGTCTCTACAGAGCAGCTGAGACCATGGGCAAAGGGATGGAACTGAACATTTACAGTCCAGAAATGAGGACCTTACTTGGTACTGGTCATAGTGGTGTTTCCTATGTCACACAGAAATTTCTTTAAACGATTCTTCATCAAACAGGACTGAGCGGGTCTCAGAATTTTTTTCTACTGTGACTTATTCTGCATCTCTAGAGGTAGAAGGTAAATGAGAACACAATTATTTAACATTTGCCAAGCTTAGTTGACTACACAATTTTTTCTTCACTAGATGGCTTATTATATTTATGTCCCAAAGGACACAGTTAGGAATTGCTAATGGAACAAGATGGTAGTTTGCTGTCCTTGCAGGCAAGTGGACATAACTATGACTTCTATCATTTAATTTTTAAATTAAGATTAGGAAGATTACTATTATCCAGCACCAAGTAAGTGCCATTTCCTTTCCTGGATTGGGTAAATAATGAACATTCTGTACTTATTGAAGGCTAAGGAAGGCTAACCATTAACTAATCTTTTTCCCTTTGGATCAGTGTTGCTTTATACTAGAATGTAAATCACGTGATTGTCCATTTGTATTTAGTTGCTGGGATTTTGGTGTTGTCTTCAGAATGTTTGGGGGGCTTGGAACTTTATACTGGCTCCTTTTGACAATTTTATGTTTATCTTCCCTTTCTCTCAATTTCTTTCTCATCAGGTTTGACTCACTTAGCTGCTACCAGGACCATTCAAAATGGCAAGGTCCTTGAAGTCCACTGAAGTACATGACTGATTGCTAGTCACTGAAATGTATTTATGTAATCATTAATGCATATAAAGGTTACTTGCAAAGTCTCAAATCCAGGATTATGTAAAATAAGCAGTTACATTTTCTAGTATTTGAGCGTCACTTTCTTTGTCTATTCTATGAGCAGATAGCATACATAAACACACGCTGTTAAATGGGAAGGCTCACATAATGCTTGCTTTCCTACACCTATATTCTTTACTCTTAAACTATATCCTGTAGAATAAGTTGTTGTCTTTCACATACATACATACATACATACATACATACATACATACTATATATATTCATATATACATGCATACATATACATGCGTACATGTATATTTTCTGCTTAAAACTTTCTGAGATTTCAGAGTAGATGTCATGCCACAGAAAAGGAACCAACCCAATCTCAAACATAATTTTATAGTGGGACGTTTGCATAGGCAGGCATGAATTGAAAAGAATTCTAAGCCAAGAAATTTTTGCCATCTTGTAGGAACTGGGGAGCCAGCAAATGGTTCTTAGGTTGAGACAAAGCCCAGAAAAGCAGTGACTTAGGTAGGCTCCTGGGGAGAGAATAAGAATGAGACACTGTGTTTCACATTACCAGGGCGCATATTTATGTACTGACAGCCATGATTTAACAAATGGATCTTAATGAATTATAAAGTGTTGTCTGTCAATGTCATTCTTAAGTTATTGTTTGTGTGGGTTTTTTTTTTTTTTCGAGAATGTTCTCACTTTTTTTTTTTTCTATTCTTTTATTGGATTTTTTTAAATTTACATTTCAAATGTTATCCTCTTTCCCTGTTTCCCCTCTGGAAACCCCCTATCCCATTCCCCCTCCCTCTGCTTCTATAAGGGTGCTCCCCCACCTACCCACTCCCACCTTCCCACCCTACACTGGGGCATCTATCCAGCCTTCACAGGACAAAGGTCCTCTTCTCCCATTGATGCACAACAAAGCTATCCTCTGCTACATATGTGGCTGGAGCCATGGGTCACTCCATGTGTACTCTTTGGTTAGTGGTTTAGTCCCTGAGAGATCTAGGGGGGTCTGGTTGATATTGTTGTTCTTCCTATGGGGTTGCAATCCCCTTCAGCTCCTTCAGGCCTTTCTCTAACTCCTCCATTGGGGACCCTGTG
>CM052703.1:11520747-11574003 GCA_028551405.1 Uromys caudimaculatus | reverse complement strand
GGCCCGCAGAAAGCGGGCCGAGCTTCCCTGCGTTCCCGGTGAGCTGTGGGGCGCGTCCCCGGCCCTCTGCTGGGTCTTGTGATCTCCGGCGAGGGATCTCTGTCCCGGGCTGATCAGGTGCGGGGCCCTGTGGCCCAAGCCGAGGTCTCCCGAGAATGTTCTCACTTTTTAATATTATTTGAAGGCTACAGACTTGTAGATTTATGTGGGTTAGTTTACTCTCAGTCTTCTCTATACAAGAAAGAATTCAGCTTAGGCAATCTTCTGGAAAGTGTCCTAGCTCTTTCTAGCCCAAAAGTCTCCTGAGATGTATAAGATGCTCACAAGTACCTTATGAGTTGTGCTTTGGGGCAGTAATAATTTTAAAATCTCATGGTTATTTCATCTGCTCCGGACATCAGGAAGTTTAACACTCTCTAATGCTGTGTTTGTGACCAATCATATTTTCTGCTCTTGCAACATCTCCCTGTAACTCGCCACCTGTCAGCCCTGATGTGCATTAACACAGGCTGTGGCTTATATGCTGCCTGTCATGTTTGAAGAGGAGCATGACACTCTACAGTTGCAGCAAACGGGAGGAAAAGATGGCTTTTGAGCACACCAACTAATTGGTGTCGAATCATATCACCTGGGATTGCCAAGACAGGCATGAATCAGAGCAGCAAAGGGCTGGACCTGTCTCTGCCCCATCAGGGTGTACATGGCATTTCAAAATTATCGCAGTTCAACACCCTAGACCCCCACATCAGTACCCCCCAAACCAAACCAAATTGTGCTTAAAATTGACTTAATCATCAGGTCAAACAAATTTCAATCTCAAATAGAGAAGCTCATATAATTGCTACAAATATTAAATTGCCTTTTTTCTAGTCGTGAATCCTAAGAGGAATCTGTTCTATTCAGATCTTAAATTGGGGGGTTATCATGTTAAGGACACCGCTCTGGCTCCACTGAGTCTTCCTCTTCACTGATTTTTTTTTTTTAAAATGTATTTTGTAGGACCCTTGATCTTCATGCACTTAAGTCACCCACATTTTATATATAAGAAAAGAGGATGAACAGTTCCTCAAATCAGTATATATTCTGTGTGATTCCTCTGTGGCCCTGTACGTACATACCCTTGTATGAGAAATTGCCACATATAATTATAACTACTTTTCTTTCTCACTGAATAACCAGGAAAAGAATAGTGGAGAGTTGTCTCAAAGAATCAGCTAAAATTCACCCACATCCTTAGAGCATCATGGGGTGGGGGGAGGTGGTTTCTACTCATCAGGGCCAGTATTTCTCAAGATGTTATGGCTCCTTCTCAAAATTTCTACATCAAAATTTAAAAGAACTGACCTGATCCCATCTCAGATCCCCTTTCTTGGGCTCACTATAATATTCTGTCAGGATAGTCTATAATATGTATTCTGGTCTATAAAGACTACCAGGCAGTTCTTATTTGATTGCATGATTTTGATTTTTTCTCTGACCAAACTACACATTTCTTGTGGGGACAGAGATTTTGCTAATATTGGACAGCATGGACTTAGCAGGACCATGCACATAATAAGTGTTCACCTAACATGACTTATTTAACATGACTTATCAGTGCTATGCATATGATAGGTGTTCACTTAACCTTGAAAACAGGAAGAACAAGAAGGAGAAAAGAATGAAGGAGGGAAGAAGGAAGAATGGTGAGCTTCCGTTCATGAACTTTTCCTTAGTCAGTGGCACTTACAGAATCTCAGAACCAAGTACAATTCCATCGTGGTGGGATTCACTGCTGTCACTGCCCCAAAGGAATTCTTTGCCTTTATCCTCCATTTGATTGCAGGCTCAGGTACAAAAATGTTCCTGCTGTGACAACTGTGAATGGAAGGTGACATAGCATCCCTTTCACTGCTTGTACATTTGGCACACTGTGTCACAAAGAAAAGAAAGAACCCGGAGTTAGAATGAACAGTTCTGAAGTTGTGGGCATGCATTTCTGCTGAGGAGGGGGAGCCAAGAAAAAGCAGCAGGTCCTAACTTTTGTTCTAATTTCACTGTTGACGTTGTTGGCTTACTGTGTAGCCGCCTGTGTCAGTATGGCTGCCAGTTTTAAACACTCACTTAATTAATTTAGTCAGAGATTTACAAGAAGAAAAATGAAAGAGAACTAAGCCAAGCGCTTAACTTTGACTCAAAATGAATTACCTGATTTCTTTTTAGAGAAAAGCTCTTTAAGCTTCACAGATGCATTGGCAGGGTCTCCTCCACCACTGCCATACCCCCAAAGACACATCTCAATATATGCTTTCTTCCCATGTATCTTTTTTTTTTCTGTGTGTTTGTGTATGTGTGTCAGAGTCTCTCTCTCTCTCTCTCTCTCTCTCTCTCTCTCTCTCTCTCCCTCCCCCCCCTCTCTGTACATATACACCTGGAATAAGAGGACTCTAGAGTCATTCCTCAGGGGTATCTACTTTCTTTGCTTCTGAAACAGCACTGCTCACTGACTTTGAACTCACCAAGTAGGCAAGACTGCCTGGCCAGTGAGCTTCTGAGATTCATCCTCTCTAATTCTCCCCTGCAGAGATTATAAATTCTTGCCACCAGTATCGGATATTTAAAAAAACCAAACAAACAGGAGCTCTGGGGATTGTAGTCAGACCACTGTGCTTGCAAGGTAAACAGTTTGTGACTGGGCTATCCTCCCAGCCTCTCCACTGATAGAGAATTGCATTACAAAGAGCTTAAGGATGATACAGGAGTTTGGATTTGCATCCTTGAGATGCGAAAAAGCATTCTGAGCAGGGTCCATCCAGATCACCTCTAGGTGCCAGGCCTGAAAGCCGTACCCTCTAGGTATATTCTGGCATGCAGAAATCTCACTCTAGAAGCTTCATACTGTGCAGGTCTCTGGGCTTCATTCACACATTCTGATATGCAGTTATTGACCAGTAAGCCAGATCATCATAGAACTGACTAGATCATTCTCTCCATTCCTCTCTGCTTCCTAGTCCTTGCAATCTTTGTCCGAAGTATTCAGAGGACAGATACAGACTGTGGTGTAGAAGATAGTCCGAATTTATTATCAGTAGCAACACTCTCAAGAAGTGAGAGTGGTCAGTGAAGAGACCCTTGTGTCAACTTTCATTTTATGTAGAATTAATGCTGTTTCTAAGTTTATGGAAGAGAAAGAATCTCCTGAAAGAATCTCTCTCTCTCTCTCTCTCTCTCTCTCTCTCTCTCTCTCTCTCTCTGTGTGTGTGTGTGTGTGTGTGTGTGTGTATGTATGCTTCTCCTATCTCCTGAAGGAGATATAAATTTTCATGTAATATATTCTGACCGTAGTGTCCCTTCCCCTAGCCCCTCCCAGATTCTCTACCCTTAACAATCTACCCAACTCTCCACTCTCTCTCTCTCTCTCTTTCTTTCTTTTTTCTTTCTTTCTCTCTTTAGAAAATAGCCTTAGAATGTTAAACAATGATTAAAAACCAGAATTTTGAAAATAGGAAGCCCAAGCAACACACACACACACACACACACACACACACACACACACACACACCCCAAAACACAAAGTCTGAAACTATGATATATAAGCAAAAGGCTAGTAAGACCAAAAATGCCTAAACAAACCCACATATATCAAGAAACCTAAGACTAAGGAACAAAAATATGTTATTTCCTACTGGGAGCCCCTGGCTAGAAATGAATGTTACAACCTTACAGGCCATTCAGAATATAATGTCTCTATCTAGATCCAAAACTAAAGCTTATATTCCATTGTGTTGACCACTCTCCAGAGTCCTGCTGTTTCAAGTACTATTCGTACAGACTGCTGATGGAGAAGACAGGAGAGAGGCATCCCCAAGACCTTCCAGTCTCCAGGTATCCAACAAGCCCAGTAACAGTCCTACTAGGACACATTTTGGTAACATTGTCTTGGATGATGAACAAGTAATCTCTATGGTACATAAAGGTAATTGAGTGAATCACCAAATTCGTTTGAGAATTTTTCCAGTTTGGTTTTTCTTCTGACTTGGTTTCTTCAAGGTAATCTTTCCATTTTACATCAATCAGAATGCCTAAGATCAAAAACTCAAGTGACAACACATGCTGGTAAAAATGTGGATAAAGGAGACTATTCCTCCATTTTAGGTAAGGGACATTATCAAAGGGTTATAGCGTTGGGAAGGTTGAGAACCACTTGTCTAGAGCCTTCTGAAGTGTCCAACTTACTTCTTCTCTATAGATCATACTTTCCATCCCCTATGGGCTTGGCTAAGGCACCGGTTCCTTCCAAAGGACACAACATGCTTGACTCTCAGTCTGAAATCTATGAATCTCTTCATAGCTATCTTAGCTTTTTTCACATATCTCCTTCTAGAATTTGTTTTGAAAGATATCATTGATTTGCTCAGCATCTCTCCCACTGGGTTGTGCATGTCTTGAGATTTGTGTGACCATTGGTCACACAATTCAAGGTCTTGCATGTATGTGCACTGCTTGATCTAAATGAAAGAACTAGACATTGCTGCCAAATAGTAAACGTATTTTTGTATACAGAAGAGTGTGGTGTGATGCATAAGAGCTCACATTACAGCTAAAAAGATGGCTTAGCGTTTAAGTGTTCTCTTGTAGAGAACCTGGATTCAGTTGGAGCAATGACAAAATGATTCGCAATTATCTGTAACTTCAGTTCTAGAGGATCAAGTACCCTCTTCTGGCATCCACAGATATCAAATATACAGATAATATGCATACAAATATGCAAGCCATAACTCATAAAATTAAAAAAATATCTTAAAAAAATAACAATAAAAATCTTGGAAAATATTCTTCAAAATACTTTACTTATTATGTTTTCTTTTTGAGATTAAAGTTACTTCTTCCCCTTTCTTCTTCAAAACTCACCCATATACACCTTCTTGCTTTCTTTCAAATTCAAGGCCTCTATTTTTAATTAATTGTTATGAGCATATATATATATATACACACACATATATACATATATACATATATATATGCATTCATATTCCTAAATAACAACCTACCAAGTCTGTATAATGTTTTATATATATATATATGTTTCCAGGCCTGACCACTTGGTATTGGATAACCTATTGGTGTGCCACACCCTGCAGAAGACTATTTCTCCTGCTTCCAGTTCTGTAGCTCTTCTTGTAGGATTGAGCCCCCCTGGGATTTCCCCCATCTATTTTATCTTGTCTATTGTGGTTTTCATTGAACTCATACTTATGATTTTGTTAATCTGTGAATATTGCCTGCCTGTTATATTTGGCCTTGAATGATAATTCCAGAGAGGTTAAGGAGTATCTAGTACATTAACAATCCAAAAGGAGCCCGGGATTAATCATGTAGGGTGATCAGGGTATGCATTACAAACTCATAAGCTTAAGGGAATATACAGACCAGCAGGACAGAGGTTGAGGGTGTTCTAGTATTCTTAGCTTTAACACTGAGAATGTCAACTAAATATGAAGCTGATTTTATTCTTGCAACCTTCTCAGTGATATCTCATGTGAATGAAGTCTTCTGTCCCCATATACAGGGACAAATGATAATGATCTTTCATCCTATAAATATTTCCTTTTCCTTTCCTTCACTTTGGAAAACTATCTTAGGTTTCTCTATTTCATGATTTTAGATCCCATCTTTCCTATAAATATCAAAATAGGTGCCAGTCCATGAGGGTTTTAGTTTAGTCTATAAACTAAGATATCTTGATGAATGCTAGAGATTGGCTGCAAGCTATTTCCACAATGTCATGGGCTAGAAGCTCAGTCCTCAGTGAGACAAAGTTGAGCTGGTAGGGTCTTGACAAAGTGCTTAGGTTGAGAGGCTGCACTTATAGCAGGGATTACAGTACATTCTATAAACCAGGTAGTTCCCATAAAAAAAATAACCCATCCTCCTCCCAGGCAATGGGCAAAGAGATTGTGATGTTGTTCTTATCTCAGTAAGGGGCAAAGCAGATGTAAGTCATTTGTTTATCCTAGCTAGATGTCTGGCTTGATGGCTGTACTGGCTGGTTTTGTGTGTCGACTTGACACAAGCTGGAGTTATCACAGAGAAAGGAACTTCAGTTGAGGAAATGCCTCCATGAGATCCAACTGTAAGGCATTTTCTCAATTAGTGATCAAGGGGGGGGGCATTGTGGGTTATGCCATCCCTGGGCTGATAGTCTTGGGTTCTATAAGAATGCAAGCTGAGCAAGGCAGGAGAAACAAGCCAGTAAGTTACATCCCTCTGTGGCCTCTGCATCAGCTCCTGCTTCCTGACCTGCTTGAGTTTCAGTCCTGACTTCCTTTGGTGATGACCAGCAATGTGGAAGTGTAAGCTGAATAAACCCTTTCCTCCCCAACTTGCTTCTCGGTCATGATGTTTGTACAGAAACAGAAACCCTGACTAAGACAATGGCTAAGGCTGTCTTATGACTGGGACTCATAAAAATCAAATTAAATCAAATCCAGGCAGCCCTTGAGTAGAACAAGGAAGACCAGACTGCCATGTTACCCACAGACCTGCCATTCAGCACGAGACACAAGTGGGCTGTAGATACTTGCTTATCTCCACCCCTATACAGAATGGATGGAGGATTTCACCCAGAGGCCCAGCAACCCTGTGGCTAGCCTGCAGCTTGAGCTACCATAATCCAGAAGTGGATTGTGGTTGGCTGGGAGAGAAAGAGAAGTAGAAGAAGCTAGAGCATTATGAAGAGAGATGGAACTGGAGACTTGAGGGTCCAGAGGAGGGCCTGTTGTGAGTGGTGAGCCCCAGCACTTGCAGCCACAGTGGGACCATATGGATAGCCAGGGGCTGTGAATAACAGGCCCCACCCCACACTGGATATGACATTCTGGAGAGCTGGTCTATCTCTCAACAGCAGCACTCTGGAGAGTAGGCTCTGTGCCTAGGCAGCACAGTGGAGCTGGGCTTGGTGGTGGAAGTGTGGGTGAGCTAGCCTCCAGGAAATAAGTGTGGGAGACCTGATCCTTCCACTTCTCTGCTGTGGGGTGGCATAGGCACAGAGATGATGCTCTCCCTTCCCTTGCTACCTCTGGTAGTTGAGGAAAGTTGCCTAGATGATCATGAGCTTGGAAGAGCTAGCCCTACTCCTCACCAGCTGCAGTGCTAGGGAGAGCAGACCCTGAACCTCACCTGGATAACACAGCAGAGCTGACTCTGGTGGCAGAGATGCAGGTGAGCCAGCCACACCATACATCTGCTATGATTGGTGTAGGTACAGGGATAATGTCTTCCCTACTCCATCCCTGCTTGCCCTTCGACACCTGTAGCACCTTGAAGAGCAGGCCTTGCATATCACTTGAGAAGCACAGAAGTGCTGATCCATGTTGAGGGATAACAGGTAAGCCAGCTCTGAGGTCAGAGCAAGGCCACCACTTGTCTGCCTTGATGTGGCAAGGGTGCAAGGATGATGCTTTCCCACACAGTCCCTCACCAATTGCTGGGAGATCTGAGGTCATAAGAAAGGGTGAACTGTTCCTGCCCTCACCAGTTACATCACTCGGGAGAGCAGGCTCTCCACTTTCTCTGGGTAGCATACTGGAACTGGCCCTGCCACTCATCTGGCAAGAGGTGAGATAATACCTTCTCCCCTGCCCCAACCCCTGGCCACCTGCATTAGCTAGGGAAGCTGGCCCTGGGGTCATGAGAGAAGGAGAGCTACCCCTGCCCCTTTACCAGCCATAGAACTTTAGAGAGCAGGCCCTGCATCTCCCCCTGAAGTTGAAGACATGGGTAGGCCAGCCCTGAGAGTGTACGAGCCAGATAGGTGGCCCAGCCCCTTATTAGATGCTGCTCTTGGGAAAGTGGACCCTGCACCTTAACTGGGCACCACAGAGGAGCTGGCTCTGGGGGTACCAGTATAAGTGTGGATGAGCCACCCTGAGTTGACCCTGCCTCCTGCTATGGTGTTATTGGGTGTCCTAGCCAGAGCAGGGCTGGACAGCTCACCATGGTGGTGCAGATAAGAACCCTCACACTGTGAAGCAGTTACCACCCAGATCTAGATCTAGGGCTCTGAATTGGCCCTCCCCAAAAGTATATCATTTTTTTAATAGATGGGCCATGTGAAAGGGCCAGTCCTACTCTTCCAAAGTTGCAGGATCTCCATGACCCAGGGCAACAATAGCATCACTGAGAGGGATCCTGATGAGGAGCCAACACTGATGGTGTCACAGAAGCCCGCGATCTCACCAGTGACTCACTACAATGAATATTTGCAAATGAAGATGTGTGGACAGAGGGATATACTGTGGGACACACTGTGACATACTATAACTTCCACGATGAGTTGGTGTGTGTGTGTGTGTCTGTGCTTGTGTGTGTGTGTTTGTGTGTGTGTGTGTGTGTTTTATTTGGGGGGAGGTTACAAGGGTAAAGAGTACATATGAGGGGACTGGGTGATGAGCAGAACTGGGCTGCACTCTGTGAAGCTCACCAAGAATTAATAAAACACTGTAGAAAGAGAGAGCTATCATAAGCAGGAGCACAAGGCTCTCTTCTCCATTCCTTTGCATATTTTCCAGCATATCAGCCCCTTCTGCAAGCTGCTGCTTTCTCTGTTAGGTCAAGGTGCAGGTCTGTGGGCCTTCTCCAGATTTTTAGCACAGGCTGTTTCTACTTCCCATCCACCAAAATAATGAACCAACATAATGAATACCCTGCCCCCTTTTGGAAAGTACTCAGACTGTATATTTTGATTTTGCACAATAAAATGGACAAAGGCAATTGTAAAATTGAGATGGAATCTTAAAATGAAGAAAAGAGCTGAAAACAATATGGTAAATGGGAGTAAAACTCAGTCATCTCTTAGACTTGTTTACCGTCATCATTTCTGTTTTGTAGAGAGAACTGAGATGTAGGTGCCTTATGCTCATTTTTTCTTTAACAACTTGAGACTTACAGATGAGCTTTGAAATAGAAGAGTCTTAGGTCAGGAAGGCTGAAGTGGGCATGCGCCATGGGGAAACGAATTAACAGGTAAACTTACAAGTGGGGCTGCTTTGCACTTCCTAACTTCATGTTTAAGCCATTCTTAGCAGTCAGTGTCTTTGACTGTAAACTGATTCTATGTTCACAGACTCTCTTGTAGGCCTCTCAAATTCTACCTAAGCCTTATTTATCTGCTGGAATCTCAGATGTGTTTACACCATACCCAACATTAACTCTAACTATAGATCATGCAGTTTTTGGTGACACTGACTGTGAAGTCTAACCCTAATGTTACGTTTAGATGGAATAAAATGATTTGAACTTCTTATTGGCAAAACAAAGACTGTCAGTAAACTCAGAAGCAGCAGCAAACAACTGGGATCTCAACTCTCTTCAGCAAATGCTCTTCGAAACTCTGCAATGTTTAAAGGTCAGCAGGCTTGTAGGGACAGGACTCACAGTCAATCATCTATCTGTTGATATTATTTCTTATCCAGACTTTCATATCTTAAGTCTGTTCCATCACCCTTCCATGCTTCTAGGTCAGAAACCTAGATACCATTTTAGACCTCCGCCCAAGCTGCCCTACTCATCAGTCATGTCTGACAGTTTGAAGTCTTCAGTGGCCCCTCCATTCCTGTGCATTCACCCCTGACCATCCTTTTCACCCCAAACCTCATTCAGTTTTCCTATTCTGTTTAGGCTAGCCTTTTAACTAAGACATGAATAAAATTAATAGCAAGTTTTAACAGTTGCCTGTAATACAAAGTTTTGGAGCCTTGGATTTCAGTCTCAGAATGCTAGGCATTATATTTTTAACCTTCTGGTTTTATGTTTCTGTCTTTCACATCTCATCCTTTGTAGCCACAGAACTTCTCAAAATCATATCTTGTGTGTGGATTTCAATGTTTTTTGTCTAGTACTTAGAATAATTTGCACAGTCTCAGTCTCCCAACCCCTAGGCTTTCTGACAGACCTCGCTCATCCAGGAACTGTTTTAAAGCTCCTTCTCTGTTTGCCTGTTTTTGTGCTCCCAGAACGCCTGAGCATAAGAATATTAAATATTTGTCAGTTGCAGTAAGAATTATATTTTATCTGTTCTCTGTTACACATATTTAGGAATATATACATACACACACATACATATGTAGTAACAATTAATGAAAAATAGGACATGAATTTGAAGAGGGTAATGAGGAATATATAGAAGAGTTTGGAGAAAGCAATGGGAAAGAAAAGCTATGTAATACTATAATCTCAAAAATTATTAATAGAAAATGGGTAGTGGAATGTACTGTGATACCCATGTTTGAAAAGAGTGTATACAAACATCTGTGTTGAACAGAGGAATATTCAAGGCAAGGGAATTTGTAAAGATAAAGAACTTTATATCATGTTAAATGCATATATTCTTTAATGTTATATAGTAACCACTGTTAGATATGTGCCTAATAAAAAGGCCTCAAAGTGTGTAAGACAGAACCTAAAGGACACTTTTAGTATTATAATTGTACACATGGACACCACTTAGTCATAAATGATCAGAGCCACATGGACAGAGTAAAACTCAGTCTATTCCATGTAAGTGACATGCAGCTTACTTCATCTGACAACATCAAATACATTCTTCCCTACCCGAAAGAACATTTATTAAGATAGATTACACTTTAGACCATAAACCATATCTTTAAAAAAATGAAAGTGTATAAATCATGTAAGGTATTCTTTCTGACTACAGTGGAATTAAGCATGAAATAAATAACAAAGATAATCACAGAAGTGAAAAGTTCTGGAAATTAAATATCATTCTAAATAGCACATTAATTTGAGAAGCAATATCAAGAGAAATTTAAAGCAATCTTACTTAATAAAAATTAAAACAAAACCTGTAAAATGTTGAGAGGTATGAGGAGAGCTTTTGGGGCTGCCTTCTCGGAATTTGGCGAGAATTTGACATTAGGCCAGGACATGGAAGTAAGCTCAGGCAGGAATTTGAGTTTTGGCTAGGACTGGTTAGCAAGCACAAGGTAAACTTAGCTAAGGAATGTGTGGCATTCCTTTTATCTTGGTCATCCTGATAAGCCATTAGAAACAGTGACAGTGGGACTTCATTTATTGCCTTGTTTGTTCCTTGACTGTTTTTGTTTATTGCCTTGTTTATTCCTTGACCTAGAACTGACCTTATTCTTTGCAGGTACTTAGAATGTTATAAAAGCAGGCTGGAGAAAAATAAAGATGAGTCAGCATGTTATAGTGCTGTCTAATTGTCTTTTTTTTTTTTTTCTTTTTAATCCTTACACCTTCCCTGGAGAACCAGTTGACTAACTGAGCTGGCCTGGTCAGAGGTAGAACTCTCATTGTCTCATAGGTGAGATCACTAGTTGCTGCAGCTATTCCTCATATTTTGGTCTGATTCTATTGGCCACTAAAATTTCCCAAAGTCTTAACCACCTGATGCTATTGCTTATAGGTTTCCTACATGAGATCTTGTTTCTCTCTACTATCCTATATAAATATAATTTTTATTTGCCTGGCTTAATCATTGTTTCAGAGGCTTACTGCCAAATAAATCTTTTCTAGCTCTTTCTGAACTCTGGCTGGCTAGTTCAATTCACGTAATCTAGCCCCATCTCCTTTCTAAGCTGACTCATTCAATCTGGCTTCTCTCAGCTTCTCACTGAATTGCTGTTTTGGCCTCAAACTAACTCTGGCAATCTGTTCTAATCTTCTGATTCCTTCTCAGTCTCTGGCTCATTCTGTTTTCCCCTGTGTCTAGCTGATTCTCTCTGAAACCTGTCTCTACAAAACTGTCCCAGTAAGCCTGCCTTTGAACTCCTCAAACTGAACTGCCATGAATTCCACTCCATTGCAGTGGCTCTCAACTAACTGATTCAATGGAACTACCTTAGAGTTCAGAGATCTTCATGCCTTTTTCTCCTGAGTGCTAGGATTAAAGATGTATACAACTGCTCATGGACCTAAGCTTTTCTTTACCTGAAACTTACTCTATACTAAGCTGGCCTTGAACTAAGATCTGCTTGCATCTGTTTCCTAGTATTAAAGGTGTGTCTGTATTACAGCTAGATCACCCAGACATAGAGCAGCCATGTTGCTGGGATAAAATTTCTCCACGATCTCATAAAGATGTGAAAGTGACTTCTATTTCTCCTACCACTTCTCATTCTAGAATATTCTTCATTCGTGCTCTGCACAATATCTGCATATACTCTCTAAGTCTTTATTGGTGAATTTCCAATCCTCATTATTGTCATTCTACATCATGGAAATGATTAGAACATAATCTTTCCTGACAAAAGTAAGATTTATTTTTAGAAACTGAAGGGAAGGGGCCAAGTCACCTAGTTCTGCTCACTTCCTGAAGATTTAGACATATGACAGGTGAATGCCAAACCATTAGGACACATTTAAAGTTTTGTGTGTGCAGTGGGTATGGAGGTGGAACATAAGGTCTGCTGTTTAAGTCACAGTAACTATTGAGCGACAAGTGAAGTATTACTTGAAAGGAATAAGAACTGAATTATGGTACCTTTTTGAGTACAGTTAGGTGGCACAAGGTTAGGGCCAGCAATCCTTTCAGTGTGTAATTTTTTAATAAGACAGACAAGTATATGTTATTTAGCCCATAGATTGTTTGCACTTTGTCTCTGTTCTATACATTTGTGTATTTTCTTCCTTAGGAAACCTGGAAGGCAAAATTTACCACTGATTTGCAAATATTACTGTGATTCCCATTTCGATGTGGCATTAGAGTAACCTTCACACTGGCAAGGCACTTTACACATGTAGTATGTGTTTTCATCAGAAAAGGTGCATCCTCTTAAATTCCAGAAACACAACACAGCTTCTGGCAGTGCCCCAGCAATGCATACCTCAGAGATATAACCTCTCCCCCAGTAGCAATGGCTGGGTTTCTGCCTTAGGCTACTTCTTTGTTTACTATTATTTCAACCCAATGCAGGGCTGCAAAGCTGGGGTACCCTTCACAAGTCTCTACTTGTCATTTTAATATGTTGTAGCCTGTATACATCATTGCAGTAAATAAACTTCAATAATGAATCTGTATCCATTTAACATAAAATTATGCCATTAATGCAAAATTAAATGTCTAGCCTAGGATCTTAATGGAGCTTATTACCCCCCAAATGCAAAATCCCCTTTCAATTAAAATTGCTTGCAGCAGTAATTGTAGGAATAATTGCACCAACCCACATACATTTCTCCCTTATCATCGTGAACATGTCTCTCATCTTGGCTCTGTAGGAAATCCTTGTGTTGGTAGGATATTAGTGAAGCGTGTTGTAGTTAACACTAATTAATTCATGTTGGTTTCTTCACAATCTAATGAAACAAAATTAAACCTGTACTTTGTTCATTTGCCTCATATTTTCCAAATGAGACACCTAATGGAGACTTTGTAAAGGGCATGTCAGCTCTGCACAGTTAGTCTCTTTGAGATTCTCATCATTTTCCAAAGGGAAAACCCTGAATATGATGCCAGTAGTAATGATGATTACATACATAAAGGAAGAAATGCTTGCTGCTTAGTGGCAGAAGATTTTTTTTTCAAAGCAAATTTATAATTTGTAAGAATTTGTAATCAACAGTTTCTTCTTATAAATTGACAGTGAAAGAATGACATTTGAGACATGTCTATAACACAAACACAGATCTACAGTGCCAAGGTAGCTTCCAAAGTGCAATTGTGCAATATATGGAAAGAATAATTTTTTCTTTCATTATGAGAACCTACAGAATTGATTGTCCATTTGGAAATTATGATGGCTGAGTTTTCTGAGGTTGGGTTGATGTTTTAATTTTTCATGTGTCTTTGATGATTTTTTTTTTTCATTTCTACTTGGTTAAAGAAGAGCTCTCTTAATCAACACCAACCATTGTCTCAATTATAGATTCAAGGTCAACATTTCAAGTCTTGAAAAATGCAGACCAAAAACCAAAAAGATCTTTGGGATTTATCTTTTGTAAACTATGTAAAATGGAAGAAGGGAACTTAAATCTAGACCTCTTTAAGAGCAATAGAGATCTTTGATTGCCGAGGCACCTCTCACATCTCTACTTTATCTTAGTGAACACCCTCACAAGTTGTTAAATGATCTCTATTCTATTTGTTTACATTAGTTAACACAATATACATAAGTGTTGCAATGTGTTGCTTGGGAAATTACAAGAAAAATGTATATGTTCAATAATAGATGCAGAAACAGAAATAATAGCTATGGAGAGAAGACTGAATATATGATTATTTACACTTTTCTATGTCTTCTTCTCTCTCTTCTCCCTCTCTCTTTCCCTATTTACTTATCTCCTCCTCCAACTCTCTACACACACACACACACACACACACACACACACACACACACACACAGAGAGAGAGAGAGAGAGAGAGAGAGAGAGAGAGAGAGAGGGCACAGTGTTTTTTTTCTCAAATCCTCACATAAAATTTGCAAAGACAACAATAGCCTTATCATATCTAGTAAGACAGTCTTCTATTAGCTTGTGAGATAAGTCTTATAAATCTATATTTTTATATAAGAAATCAAGAAGTCACTTCTTTAGGGCATTGTACTAGATTTCTGCCCAAACTTCTGAAAAAAAATGACCAAAACCAACTTTGTGTAGAAAAGCATATTTGATTTTCTTCATGTCCAGATCATAGTCCATTATTGAGGGAACACAAGGCAGGGAGGAACTCAAGTCAGGCAGGAACATGAAGGCAGGAACTAAAACTGACACCATTAAACAATGCTGATTGCTTACTGGCTTGCCTACTGTGTTCACAGTGAGCTGTCTTTCTTATATATTCCACCATCACCAACGCTAGGAGTCAGGACTTAAAATTGACTGGACATTCTCACCTCAATGGTGAATCAAGAAGTTGCATCCACATATGCCTACAGGCCAATCTAAAAGAGGCATTTTCTCAATATAGGTTCTATTTCCAGATAGAACAAATTTCCAATTTGTGTCAACAAAAACCTCTCCAGCACAGGATGCCACAGAATACACAGCACACCACACAGGCCTTTTTATTATTTAAATAAAAGATTTGGTTATCCTACTGTGAGTCGGTTCATTATCTAATTGTATTGGTTTCTGGGGCCTAGGGTGGATCAGAACTAGTTTCCAGTTGTTGTTTTCCACCTAATGTCATTAAGTATCTAGTGCTAAGTTCCACAGATGTCAGTAATAGACAAGAGTGGCCATATATATGCCAATGTCAATATAGCAGTCAAGGAATCTAAAAGCTCAAAGTTCAACGCAGTGAAAATCAATAGAGAGCATTAATAAAAATAAAAACCATGATTAAATCTTAAACTTTGATAGTTGGGGCTAGTGTAGTTATCTGAGTACAGAAAAGGGGGATACCAAGATTGTAGTAGTCAAGGCAGCCTGAACAGCTTTGGCATGCGGGGGCAACTCTGATCTTTTTCCAAAATACATCGCCATTGTAGTCAACTGACAATCTTAGAGTATGTATTTGTCCATTATTTTCACTTAACTATCACACTGCAATCAATATTTCCTGGTCCATTAGGCAAGTGATTTATCTTTGGATTTGGTTGTCATAAATTATTAATTGTTTCCCTGCCATTATGTTAGTGTTTCACAATCTTTATAAATATTGCTTCCCCAAAACATAAGGCCACCAATGGGACTCTGATTCTCATAAGAATAGATAAATATTGGAAATATACTTCCTATTAGCAAAGAAGAGATTTACATTCTGGTGTATTTTTAAGGTAATTATACAATAATAAATGCTCTTAAGTATTCAGAAATATCTCATAACACAGGTCTTGTTAGGAGAATTAGTCTGTCTTTTACTGGCTCTATAACTCTTTAAATGACTGTTCTTTGCTTAAACCTCTTTCTAATAAGTAGAATTGGAAAAATCATAATATTTGCTTGATATAGTTGTTTTTAATATTAGAAGAGATAAGATAATTAAAATCTTTGGCACATTGTGCTACATGTAATAAATATAAATAAATCTTGCTACTATCTTTATCTCATGTCATCAGATGGCAAATTGCTAAGAAAGAATAATTCAGAACCAAATGCTTTCTCATTGAAACTCCAGTGTACTTGATCAGGGCAGCATTGATGTACTCAACTTCCAGAACTTCCTATCAGCAATGGAATTTTAGAGTCTGCAAAAATGAGCATAGAATATTGCATATAACTCATCTTCATCAAAAAGCCTGCTAGCTCACCAACAGATGACGTAAAAATGCCAGCATGAAATGTCAATGTTTATATGTAAATCTAGCCAAGCTTACAAGTAATATCAAAAAATATATTCAATAGAATTTTTAGTCATAATTTGATTACATTCCTACTTAGAAGATGAAGATATGCTATATATTTTACTATGCAATTCTACTATATATTTTTGTAATTTTTCTCTATGTGCTTAACATATTTTTTGCACTTTCTAAATTTCTTTTAGTAATATATTTAATCAAATGTTTAATTTAAGATATAAAACAATTTTTGTACCCCATTGAAGTTGTGTGTAAATCCCTGTAGATTTACTGGACTTTCCCATAGAGGGGGGAAACTTATAGCTATAAAGACCAGAGATTCAGTTTATCTTATACTGAAAAGGCATATGGGGTCAGCTTCTCATTATCAATTTTACTGTTACAAATGAGTTCTTAGTGACTCTCCTTGTTCATGTGAAATTACAGCAAGACTTAGCTCAAAGGTTCATGAACACAACTGCAGAGTAGTTCATGAGCAGCCATCCTTAATGACTTGAGTCAGCCCAACACCCTTCTCACTTTTTCTGTAAGTGTTGCAATAAACTTTTTCAAAATTAACAGCACAAGTCTCTCTCCTTTTATTTCCCAAGCTTTTATACTTTAGGGTATTTACCCCAGGGCATTACTCTTCGTCTGTATCATAGGGTGGCTCCATCTTGGTAGGATAATGAATTAAAATTTGATTTATTTTATTAAATTACTCATCCACTACACACAATGCACTGTGGACTAGCACTTGGTAGGTGAGTAGAATGTGAATGTAGGTATTAAGGCTGAAATATTTCTGAAATATAAATATATTATTATCACAAAAGTGGTAATTATATATATATATTTATTTTAATTATTTTGTTATTGTTGAAGAAAAACACATGCCATGAGATGTACATTTAATAGATTTTAAGTGTTCAATGAAATGCTGTTAACTGCATTTACAGGGTTGCATAATAGATCTCTGGAACTTATTCCTCTTGCTTTACCCAGACATCATATACATTTGATTAGCAATCCTGGTTTCCCCTTCCCCCTTCCTCTGGAAGCCATCATTTTGTTCTTTACCTCTTTGAGTTCAGTTATTTTAGATACTTCACTTAAGTTTAATTATGCAGTAATTTTGTATAATTAGAGAAAGCTGCCCATAGAAATGTAACACCACTCGCATTGAAAGCTTAGAAATATACATTTTCTATATCACTTATCATTAACTATAGAAAGAAGAATCCAAACATCCATGTTATTTTTTCCAGTTTCCTACGTGAATGATCAATATAACCTCGTGACTTCTATTTTTAGTCCTTTTGGGTTTAACTTTTAGAATATTTTTATGTTTTTTTAAATCTGTTATGGGTCTCTCCAAAGTAAGGTCTTGTGCTTTATTGCAAATTCTACAATTTTCATAGTGTATGATAGAGTACCAACAACAGGAATACAACAAATACTTGTATGCTCATTAAGTATTTTTCTTATTACCTGGCAAAATGGTTAGCACATGTTTTTTAGAAAAAATATTTTATTTAATGTGATTGTGATCTATCCCCTCCTATCTCTGTCTCTCTCTCACTCTCTGTCTCTCTGTCTCTGTCTCTCTCATATATATATATGCATATATATGTATATATGTATATACATGCATATATATGTATATATAGATAGATATAGAAATGAGAGAATGTGTGTGTGTGTGTGTGTGTGTGTGTGTGTGTGTGTGTGTGTGTGTGTGCTTGAAGTGTAAGAAGAAAAGGCTAAGCATGTGCCACAGCATGGTTGTGGAAAACATTTTGGAATTGGCTACCTCTTTCTACATTGGATTCCAGGGATTGAACCCAGATGTCAGGCTATTTGTTGTTGTTGTTGTTGTTGTTGTTGTTTTGGCTAGCACTATTATCTACTGTGTCAACTCACTGGTCTTCCTAGCACATATTGAGCAGTATTCCTAGTCTCTTTACCTTTACCTATATTTTATGTCTGTATGAATTATCATAGTAAAATAAATATTTTTAACCTGGATGTGTATGAGAATCATCTAATCATATATCTGCTGATATCTCTACCATGGGAGTAGCTGAGTAGGTAAATATATTAGTGGGATTGGTGCTAGAAAAATCAATAGGTTATAACTTTAGCCCATTATTAGTGTGTAGGGATTTCAAAGTTGAGAATAGTATGGGGGTGCTAACCGGAGTAGTTAATAAGCTGGGGTACTTAGAAAGGACAGGTAGATAGACTCCAAGGGAAAGAGACTCTGAGGGAAGAAGATATTTGAAAAGTAGATCTCTAAGTTTAGAATTTAAAGTTAGAATTCTCCTTCTTTAATCTTTAAATTAATATATTTTATACACTCATGTGAAGCAAACATAGTCATGTTCAGCTCAGTGATAAATGTCTGTAGTAATAGATGTACCAGTCAGCCTGATATGACCACCATGCATTCTTCACATGTGTTAAAACATCAAGTCAGGCAAACACTACACCCCATAAAGAGTGGACATACATCTACCTCTATTCAAAAACCCTTCAAACATTAACAGAAAAATAAATGTCTTAAGAAATATTTTAGAGTATGATACCTAAACAATTATTCCATGTTAATTTAAGAAAAATTTAAAAAATAGTTATCTCATGACTGTTTTGGATGGTGACATCTAAAGTTCTCAGTTTACCTAGTTCTGAGTAGACCTGGTTAGTGCCTAGCAGACTCCCAAGAAATAGTGAAAATATTTTTATTTCTCTCTGACAAGAACAGGACTGGCTGTCATTGAATGGTGTAACTAGAGGATAAATACACTTGAAATGAACTGAGTTGAATAGCTCCCTCAAAGGAGCTGTGTTCTCTGGATTCATCTCCCTTCATTTCCATCCTAGTAAACATACATAACTCTCAGCCTCTTTGAACACTGTGGCATCTCTGTGTCACAGAGCTCTGTGGCGACCTGCCTTCCCATGTACTTTTCACCTGGTAACCTGGAACTATTAGCAATGGAGAACGTAACAACTAGATTTCAAAGAGGCAGGGTGAAGAACCTGATACTTTCTTTAAAAAGCAAAACAAAACAAAAAAGATTTTAATTGAAAATGTATTTTTCTCTGATACAGTATAACCCAAACTGTCCCCCTTCTTCCACTCCTCCCAGCTCCTGGACTACATTCCTTCTCTACCAGATCCACTCCCCCTCCATTTCCTCCTCAGAAAACAGTCAGACTCTAAGAGACTACAACCAAATAGGACAAAACAAGATAAAATAAGGCAAGGTTTATGTCTTAGTCGGTTTCTATTCCTGCACAAACATCATGACCAAGATGCAAGTTGGGGCGGAAAGGGTTTATTGAGACTACTCTTCCATGCTGCTGTTCATCACCCAAGGAAGTCAGAACTGGAACTCAAGCAGGGCAGGAAGCAGGAGCTGATGCAGAGGCCATGGAGGGATGTTCCTTACTAGCTTGCTTGCTTCTCCTGGCTTGCACAGCCTGTTTTCTTATCGGACCCAAGACTACCAGCCCACAGATGGTACCACTCACAAGGCGCCCTCCCCTATTGATCACTAATTGAGAAAATGCCTTACCGCTGGATCTCATGGAGGCATTTTCTCAACTGAAACTCTTTTCTCTGTGATAATTTCAGCTTGTGTGAAGTTGACACACAAAACTAGCCAGTACAATTGACCCCTTGTCAACTTGACACACAAACACATCACCAATAAGTCTCGACCCTTATTTCCTTATTCATCCCCAAGATCTAAATAACTTTACAAGTCCCACAGTCTTTGCAAATTCTTACATATTAACATTTCAGTCCCTTTTAAACATCCAATCTCTTAAAATTCAGTCTTTTAAAAATTCAAAGTCTCTTAACTGTGGGCTCCACTAAAATACCTTCTTTCTTCAAGAGGGAAAAATATCAGGCCACAGTCAAAAGCAAAAGCAAAATTAAACTCCAACTATCCAGTGTCTGGGATCCACTCACGATCTTCTGGATTTCTCCAAGGGTTTGAGTCACTTCTCCAGCTCTGCCTTTGTAGCACACACCTTGTCTTCTAGGTTCCAGATGCCTGTACTCCACTGCTGCTGCTGTTCTTGGTGGCCATCTCATGATACTGGCATCTCCAAAACAGCGCTGTCTTCTGCTGCAACTAGGCTTTACCAACAGCTTCCCATAGGCTCTCCCCATGGTGCCAAGCCTCAACAGCTTTGCATGACCCCTTCAATCCTGGGCTGTCAATTGCAACTGAGGCTGCACCTTCACCAATGGCCTTCCATGGCCTCTCAGAGTACCCAAGCCTCAGTTGCTCTTCATGACCCCTTCATGCCTTCAAAATCAGTACCACCTGGGTAACTCTTACACATTACCAAGTACAGCCACAGCTCAAAGTACACCACTGGCTATCTCTGGAATACAGCCTCTGTGCTCTCAGAAAACACTTCTCAGAAGATTTCACCCCAATGATGCTGGTCTCTTCTTAATCACCACTAATATCTTAGCTCCAGCTAACCAGCATCAATAGTCCCAGCAATGCAATAGTTTTGCTTTAGTATTTCTGGTATCTTCTTAATCACAGCTAATTTCTTCAGCCCCAGCTAACCAAAACCACAGAATCTTTATAGTCAAACTAGCAATGGCCCTGTAAGTGTTTTTAATCTTCCCTCTGAAATTTCACAAGCCAGGCCTCCATCTTCTGCACTGTTCTCAACGTTATCTTCCAAGCTCCTATAGAACACCCCACAGAGCTCTTAACATCCCATGGCACTTCTAGCTCAAAGTTCCAAAGTCCTTCCACAGTCCTCTTCAAAACATGGTCAGGTTGTCACAGGAATACCCCACTCCTGGTACCAACTTCTGTATTAGTCAGGGTTCTCTATAGTCACAGAACGTATAGGTAGTTTCTATATAGTAAGGGAATTTGTTAATGACTTACAGTCTGTAGTCAAACTCCCCAACAATGGTTAGCAGTAGCTGTGAATGAAAACCCGAGGATCTAGCAGTTGCTTAGTCCCACAAGACTAGCAGGCGAAGAAGATTGAATCTTCCTCCTTCCAATGTCCTTAAGTAGATCTCCAGCAGCAGGTGTGGCCCAGATTAGAGGTGTGTGTACCACCACATCTGAAACTTGTGACTTCCAGACTCAAGATCTAGATCACAGGTGAGCCTTTTAATTCTGAACTGTAATTCACTCCAGATATAGTCAAGTTGACAATCAGAAATAGCCACTACAGCTTATATTGAGGCTGGAAAAATTCAATCCAATGGGAGGTAAAGAGTCTTAAGAGCATCCAAAAGCATCAGATATAATACTAACTCTCACTGTTAGGAGTCCTACTAAAACACCAGGCTAACAGCCATAACATGTATACAGAGGACCTGGTGCAGACCCTTGCAGACCTCTTGTTTGCCACTCAGTCTGTGAGCCAAAGTGATCCGTGGTTAGTTGGTTCAGTGGACCATCTTCTCCTGGTGTCCTTCATTCCTTCTGACTCCTACAATCATTCCTCCCCTTTTTCATGTGGTTCCCAGATCTCCAAGGAGAGGGACCTGTTGGAGACCTCCAATTTAATCACTTTCTATGTAAAAGGTCTAAGTGTGGGTCTTTGCGTCTGCTTCCATCTGCTGTCAGAGGAAGCCTCTCTGATGATGACTGGACATGGCACCGATCTATGAGGAACCAGATACATTTCAAAGTGGAAAAGAGAAGTATCAGATGCTGCTGTCTTGAGAACCCAAGAGTATATTTCTATATTCAGGACCTTTTTCAAGGGGGATAAAAACCCAAACTAAGATGTGAGGTGAAACTATGTATGTAAGTATATATGTATTGATTAATATTCATAACTAACACTTTAATTATAGAATATAACACATACTCATGAGTTACTACCATGTTAGCTTCTTGTTTGAAGGGGCAACAACAGAAGGTATAGGAGAAACACCAATCATATTCATTTTATTAAAACCAACCAATATTTAAAAGCATACTGGATCATGTAGAATGCTTCATACATAGTTTTAATTAAGACCAAGTGGCATTAAATCTAAATACCCCATCAACAAGCTTGCCATACCCCAAGGAAGGACAATAGGGAAACCACACCATAGGATAAGTTGTGGCTTAATTCCTGATTTCTAACTCACCACCCTCACCACCAAATTTGGAAACATTAAAAGGTTTCTGAATACACAATGAGTAAAAATTAATTCAAAGTTTGACTGGTGATGAATCTAAGGTGTTTCTGACAATGCTTGCTCTTGTTACACCTTGTGACCTCACTGCCACCTTGGATCTGAACATGACATGGATATTTTATAGTTCATATACTGTCCTCCAGTGGGGTGCCAGTATGTGCTCTTAAAGCCCCTTGGCTCAGACTCCAGACTAGCATGTGTTATTTAAGTTTATTTCCATTTACAAAGTTTTCTGCTCTTATGAAAACATAATGTTTAATTGTAAGAAACATAGGTGCTTAATTTTTCCAACTGTCATTCATCACTATTTATCAAAATAGTATATTTCTTGATTGTATTGTGTTATAATGTTTGATTTAGAAAATACTGTTTGAGTCACTTAATTGAATTTCATAGACATTTGATAAGTAAATTTTGGCTTGGCATTATGACAGAATTTCCAAAAAATTATAAAATTATTCTAAACAAATATATGCCATTTTATTGATATTTTATGTGTGTATATAGTACAAATGGACATGTGTGCACATGTGTTGTAAGTACATTTGTATGTGAGTGTGCATGCATATGTTTCTATAGTGTTGGGAGTCCACAGATTGATCTCAGCTGTTGTTCCTCAAGAGCTGTCCACCTAGTGTTATTGATACAGTGTCTCTCACTTCTATTGGTGATCACCTTAGGCTTGACTGTCTGGTCTGTAAGCCTTGAGGATCTACCTCCCCAGTAATAATATTGTAAGCATGTGCTATTACAACTGGCTTTTCCCTCGAATGCCTGCTATCAAGCTCCGATCCCCATGTTTCTGATATAAATGAACTGACTTATCATCCCAGATCCTCTTCTGCCATTTAAAAAAAATGCATTGGTGTGAATCAGAAATTTCTGCATTAAAAAGTACAAAATCAAAATATTGATAAATTCTAGAAACTGTTAAGATTCACTATATTCCAGTATCAAATATTTCTTCAAAATATAATTCTTTATGTTAAAATTAACAATCATACCTGACTCATTAGTGTGTATGTGCTTTTGAATTTGTCTTTAATAAATACTAAAATTATGTGAATACTAGACATTTGTTTTAAACTAATTTTTATTACGATTTGTTTTTAGTAAATGTTTTATTTGTATACCTGTTTTATGTGACATTATACCTAAGTCATGTAAAAATTTTTGTATGATAAGTGATTACAGTGAAAGACTCTAAATGGACCTGTGTAATAAATGGCATCCCTACACATTCTCCAAGTCATTGCATGCTTAATAAAGGAGTGAAGCAGAGGCATCATTTTCCTCTGAGTGATAGTAAACAGTGACATGTGACACACTCTGCCTCTACAACACACGTTCGCCAAAGTTTACCACCAAGTTTCTTTCGACTTGGCCACAGTTTGTTTCATTCATACCTAAATTCATTAGATCACATGTTCACTACATATTGAACTTTGAAAGCATGCTCTGCAACATGTTTGGAGGAGTTCCATGAGTCCTCTCACCCTCAGCTACTTGTCTGTAAGAGGCCATATTTCTTTCACATGCTCCAATTTTTTTTTTTTTCTTAAACTACAGTTTGAATGGAGAAGCAGAAAGCCAGCACCTGTCACTACTGAACCCGCATAAAAGAAATATATACCATGTAAAGCAATGCATTCTTTTCTCAATAATTTTCATTGTGGAAAATTGTCGCTTAAAATAGATTAACTTAACAAAATTAAACTGTGAGAAGACTGTCACTTTGTGGATTTCGGCTAAGATCAAGTGACAAATGACAGGACTCATATCTGTTGCAGACTCAGCTATACATTTCTAAAGAATTTTACCTGTGCACTTGTATCCTCAAGAGAAGCCTCTGTGGGGTAAGATTGTGTCGCAAACCCACAGGCTATTCATGTTCACACCTAGAAATATTAAAGTTCTAGGTAGTACCAGATATCATGAGAAGGTTGATGGGTGAAAATCCTTTTAGAAAAATCTTTATTGGAGTTCAGCATTAACACATGCAAAGTATAGAACTCAGCATAGTTCTGTAAACACATTCTGAACCATTTTGGAAAAATAATTCCTGACATGATACAGTATGTTCTGTGTCTACAAGGAATGCCTTTAGAGACAACAAAGGAACCTGAGGCAGGCTGGAATTTGGGGTTGCTGATTCATTTCATCAAAAGTTAGTATGGGAATTCAAGATGGAATGTGTAGTTTTGTAGACTACTCCTGTCATTTGAGGTCCACAGTTTGATAAAGTATCTTGGAACAAAGATAATTTTGTAATTCTTGTGCTTTGAACAGGTACTCACAGTGTACCATGGCTTCCAGTTTGCATCTCTATTTGCCCACTAGTGATGCATCTACACATTCCTTTGACTCAGAAATAGAAGGATGAAGAAGAATGATGGTACAGAATCATTAATAACAGCATCACCCTGAGCTTGAATTTACCCACAATCCTCATCTACATCAAAGGACCTATGCACATGTCCAAAAATTTTCTTGATTTCCAACCTTGAATTTATGAATTTTTTTCTAGGCTTTTCATTGTTTGTCTCTTGTATGGTGCTGTTGTCATTGTTTCTGTTTCAAATGAATTATCTGATTTCTGATAGCCATGAAGAATTGAGGCGTGTGTGTTTGTGTGTGTGTATGTGTGTGTGTGTGTGTGTGTGTGTGTGTGTGTGTGTGTGTGATTTCCTTCTACCTGTTACTAACATGATTGCATTCAGTAGGGGTGTGAGGTGTTGTCAGGCACTGTTTAACTCCATCTGGCAAAGTCTTCTCCTGAGGCTGTTCTCCGTCATTTTATTACCATCATCTGCTGCTGTCTTTCTGAAATGTTCCTTCACATTTCTTAGGCTTAAAAGTTCCTTCTTTAAGTTCTCAGCTCAGTCATAAAGTCCTACAGAGGTGCATATTTGATGCTTTCTGTAATAAGTGATATGGCCTCCTCTCTCTTGCATTAAACTTCCAACAAAAAATTTATTGCATTCTACTATTATTGCTTATTTGTTTATATTTCCCATTTAAACTTTTAAAGACATTTAGATATCTATAGCTTTACCCATGCATGGGTCCTTGAGTGCCTATTCAAGAAGTATTGAGGAAGTATTCAACAAACCTTTAGTCAGTAACTGAATGGGTCAATGGATGTTGTTTGACCCAAGCTACTTAGAATCCTCAGACTATGATCAGAAGCTATAAGCAATGCCTTACTTAGTTATCCATAGTTTAGGATGAGCTTTAATGTGTTTATGGATTCTCTGACTTTCTGGATACTAGGTCTTTCTTGCTAGTTGGCCTTTCTTGTCTACAAAGAAGCATATACGCATGTGCATGAGGACACACACACACACAATAAACAAACAAACAAATAAATGAATAAAACATTTTTTAAAAGTTTGGAGATCAAGTTTAGGAGATATAACTGGTGAACTACTTGAGGAGGAAAGCAAAACTCGTTATTAGAACAGTACAAATGATGCCTCCAGAACACTTGGAGCTTCTGTTCCCAGTATTTTCTTTTATACTTGGTTCTTCTAATTGCACTTAAGAGATTATACAAATTATTTCAAATTACAGTGGTTGGTGGTTTAATAATGGACAATCAAGTATTTAATCAGAATTTTCTATGGTTTAGAAGCTATGATGACTTGTATTGACCTGCTACACCCATTCAAAGATGGAAATCAAATTAGACTAATTTCCACTTCTCATACATAAAAAATTTTAATAGTAAGGAAGTTAAGTTCCATGTTCAGGGTAGAATATAATTAGTGAATATTGAATCCAGGAATTGCATGCAGAAAGTTTGTTTCTAAAGCTGATGCCAGCATGCTTTATTTAAACTAATCGCTCTCACTGCTGGTAATTCAAATCCTCGAGCTTTATCTCCAACCGAAATATAGGTCACAGGTAATCTACTATGCAAATTGCTCAACTTTAAAATTAGTTTTATTAGGATGAAATTAATATTATCTGATTGGTATTACTTGCATTCTGATAATGTTTTGCTGGACAATCTTCAAGTTTGAAGTCCTAGAAATGGACTTAAAATAGAATGGAACTGAAAGTATTTATGAACATTATTGGTTCTGAGTATCTCATAATCAGCTTTACATGCTTCAAAGGTACTTTGAAAGCTAATCAAAATTATTGAATCCAGAAACAAAATTGTGTACAATGTATATTGGAAACAACTGTGTCAAATCTTTAATGAGACTGAGCAGAAAAAATACATGCAAAATTGAATGTCATCATTTCATACTAAGATGTTGTGAATGTCTACAGAGAGATGGTTATGTCATTTATATATATGGGTATTGGCTATTTTTCTTCTATCAGCACCTTGCTTAAACAATCACTATATTGAACCTGTGCTGATAAATTATAAAGATAATCAGATATATTATCTTGGAAAAGAGAAGCCTACAATGTTCAAATGAAGTTCAGTGATGTTGTCTGAGTATTCTTTGCATTCATTGATATAGAAATCTATGCGTTTTAGTTGTAAATGGGCCAGAAATGTGTCAACATGTTACAGGGATTAACAGTTTTGGAGGTTGTGGGGGATAGGCCCCTTTCTTGTGGTTACCTTTGTACCATTTGCTGGAAAAACTAGAACAGGAGGACCTCACTTGTGATTTAAATTTCCATGTGAAAATGGAGGAATCTAGGATTTGTTAAGGTTCATTAAAACAAAGCTACTTCCTCTTAGTCAAAAGAATAGAAACTAAATTATTTCTTAGGCACTAAATGGAGACTTGACACTGTAATGTACTGAAATAATATATTCTATTATCTCTTCCTTTTAAGAGTTGATTTACTTCTTATGGTCTACAGGTTGTATCCTAGATATTCTGTACTTTTTGACTAATATCCACTTATCAGTGAATACATACCGTGCATGTCCTTTTGGGTCTGAGTTATCTCCCTCAGAGTGATATTTGCTAGTTCCAACCATTTACCTGCAAAATCATGATATCTTTGTTTTTAATACCTGAATACTATTCCACTGTGTAAATGAACCACATTTTCTGTATCCATTCTTTGGTTGAGGGACATCTGGGTTATGTCCAGCTTCTAGCTATCACAGATAAGGCAGCTATGAATGTAGTGGAGCACAAGTTCTTGTGGTATGGTGGAGCATCTTTTGGGTATATGACCAAGAGTGGTATAGCTGGATCTTTAGGTACAACTATTTCTAGTTTTCTGAGGAATTACCAGATTGATTTCAAGAGTGGTTATACAAGTTTTCAATCCCATCAGCGATGGAGGAGTGTTCCTCTTTCTCCACGTCCTAACCAGCATGTGCTGTCACTTGAGTTTCTATCTTAGCCATTCTGATTTGTGTGAGGTAGAATCTCAGGGTCATTTTGATTTGCATTTCCCTAATAACTAAGGACTTTGAAAATTTCTTTAAGTGCTTCTTAGCCATTCCAGATTCTTCTGTTGTAAATTCTCTGTTTACTTCTGTATCCCATTTTTAATTGGGTTATTTGGGTTTTTGGAGGTTAACCTCTTGATTTCTTTACATATTTTGGGTATTAGCACTCTGTCAGATGTAGGGTTAGTGGAGACTTTTTTTTCCCAATCTGTAGGTTGTCCATTTGTCCTATTGGCTGTGTCTTTTGCCTTACAAAAGCTTTTCAGTTTCATGAGGTCCCATTTATTAAGTGTTGATCTTAAAGCTTGAGCCATTGGTGTTCTGTTCAGAAAAATTTCCCCTGTGCCAATGAGTTAAAGGCTCTTTTCCACTTTCTCTTCTATTAGATTCAGTATATCTGGTTTAATGTTGAGATCCTTGATCCACTTGGATTTGAGTTTTGCGCAAAGTAATAAATATGGATCTATATTCATTCTCCTACATACAGACTGCCAGTAAGTTCAGCAACATTTATTGGAGATATTTCTCCCCTCTGTATGTTTTTGGCTTCTTTGTCAAAGATCAAGTGTTCATAGGTGTTGGGTTTACTTCTGGGTCTTCAATTCTATTCCATTGATCAACCTGTCTGTCTCTGTACCAATATCATGTATCCAACATACTATAAGAAGCATAACAAGCAGAAATGCCCAAGTGAAGAGGCTTCAATCCCACTTAGAAGGGGGAAGAAAATAATTATGGGAGGTAGAGGGAGGAAGGGACCTGAGCGGGAGAGGGGAGGGGTAGAGGAAAATGGGAACAAGGTCAGATATGGGGGAGAGGGGACAGGAGACAAGCCAAGAGAATGAATGGAAATAAGCAGTCTCAGGGAATGGGAGACGGAGGGATCCTCCAGAAAGGATCAGAAACCTGGGAAGGGAGACATTCTTAGGACTCATTTGGGGTGACCTTAGCCAAAATGCCCAACAGTGGGGAAAGGAAACTGGAAGAGCCCACCTCTAGTAGATAGACAGGTCCTCAAGTGGAGGGACAGGGTTACTAATCCACAGTCAACATTTCTGATACAGAATTGTTCCTGTCTAAAAGAACTGCAGGGACAGAAATGGAGAAGAGACTGAAAGATAAGAGGTCCAATGACTGGCCCATCCTGGGATCCATCTCATGGATTGGGAAGGTTTGGGGGCGACTATGGCCTGACACTACTTTGCTCTGTTGTGCTTACAGAGCAGCCTGGCATGGCTGTCCTCTGAGAACTCCTATCAGCAAATGACAGAGACAGAAGCAGATACGTACACTCAATGATGGAGTGAGGTTGGGGACCCCTATAGTTGAATTAGGGGAAGCTGAAAGGGAGAGTGACCCCATAGGATGACCAGCAGTCTCAACTACCCCAGATCCTGGGGAGCTCCCTGAGATTGAGCCACCAACAGGAGCATACACAGGCTGGTCTGAGGTCCCTGGAACATAAGTAGCAGAGGTCTACCTGGTCTGGCCTCAGTGGGAGAAGATGTTCTTAATCCAAGAGAGGCTTGAGACCCGGTGAAGAGGGAGGCCTGGTAGGGTGCAGGAAATACCCTCTCAGAGGCAAGGGGGGAAGGGGAATGGAATGAGGAACCGTGGGAGGGGGGCCGAGTTGGGGCAATGACTAGAATGTAAAGAAATAAAATAATTAAAAAAAGAGTTAATTTACTGGGGCTGTCAATCAGTTGGCCAGAAATCTACCCTCACCAAGAACTCAATTCATTTGAAGACAAAGTGGAGAAGGGAGGACCACTTATTCCCTTAATGAAATAATGCTCTTAACTTTTCCCAGAATCCTCTGCTTCGATGCAGCCACTTGAAGGTCTTCCAACATGAAGCACTGATGAACTTCCTCACTTTGTTGAGTTCCCACTTAGAAGCATAATTTTTCCTTTCCTTCTTCCTATCCCTATTTCTTTCTGATTCTGATGAACTGCTGAGTGTGTTTGCTTTGCTGCTCTGAACTTTGTTTCTCTGCATTCCTCTCTTCTTCCACTAGCAGCTCTTGCTGACCTCCATTGCTGAATCAGGCTGCTTTCCTGAAAACATGACTTTCTTTGCTTCCCACTCCATCTCCCTCTACCAGGCAATTGCCAAGACTGACAGCTCAATTGCCTTGTTGCCTTGTTAATTTTATCTCAAACTCTAATAAATATTTTTTTTACTTTCTTCTGAGCCCATTTAAAATCATTTTACTACCAAGAATTAATAACCCTAGAAGGGAACCTCAAGTTTCTTCAGTTCTAGTGTATTTGACATCTTTTGAGGATGGATATATTTGATTCCTCCCTTAAAATTTCATCCATGTGGTGCTTACTACCAGTCACCTGGCTAGGAAATCATCACTCAGGAAAACTGTTCACCTAAAGACATGCTAAAGAGATTACATAATTATCTGCCATAGAAAAACTGGCCTGGTGCATTTGCTTATAGAGCCTCTAGCATGTAGCACATGTGGGATGCCCAAGTTTCTGAGTAACCCTCAAAAGCATAACTTTACTTCTTTTCCTATCTCCTTACCTTTGACTAGTTAGTCAAAGCACAGGCATGCCTTCCCTGAGAGTTTAGGCTTACTTATTCATTCTCTGAAGCCCCAGCCCCTTGCCATCCCGCAGTCCCATTTCTGTCATGCAGCGGATGACAGCATGACAGCGGATGACAGCATACTTTGTAATGTAGCTGCTTGCCTACCTTCAGTGCTGAGCCTAAGTGTGTCTTTTTTCTTCCTTTTTTACCATCTCTCTTTTTTAGGCTGATGCTGAGATTTATAATTTGTCAGCTCTGCTGTTTTTCTCTCAAACACCAATAAAAATTTTCCCCAAGTATATTTCTAAATTCTTTTATTAACAAGACGTAGAAACAAAGGAAGGAACAGTAATTTCCCTGGTAACTCTGAAGCTGGTCTTGAATTCCTGATCTTCCTTCCACTACTTTCTGAGTGTTGGAATCACAGGTGTGCAGCACTCTGTCGTGCAACCTTGGTGTTTAGATATAAAACTTAGAGTCGAGTCTGAATTTTAACTCTGAAATCCTGATGGAATTCATGGTGCTATCATAACTAGTCTAGAGATCAATTTGAAATAAAACCTATTTGTTAATAGAGGTTCTTGTACATCATGACTGGTGCAGTCAGTATTTTAGGTCTCTAGTTGTTCTCAATAATCCTTCATAGAGTTCTATGCATGGTTCTCTGGTTCCATCGCATTCTTTTATATCCTTTACATGTTTTCATATCATTACCATAAAAATCATCTCATTAGGTAAGTGTGGTGGTTTCCACCTGTAATTGTAGCACTTGGGAGGCTAAAGTAGGAGGATCACTAAGAATTGTAACAAATATTTGCAGTATGTTAATATTATTTAATTTCCCCCTTGTCTTTATTCTTCTCTAATACAATATATCCCGACTGCAGCCCCTACCTCTCCTCCCCCAGCTCCCCCAGCTCCCCCAGCTCCCCTCTCCGCAGCCCCTACCGCTCCTCCTCCAGCTCCCCCAGCTCCCCTCTCCGCAGCCCCACTGGCTTTCCATTTCCATTCAGTTATCTCTCCTACTTCTTCCATCCACACCTCCACCTGGTCCCGTCCCTGCATTCCTTTACCATTGTGGACACTCTGCATCCATTGTTACTGCAGGCATTCATTCATGCATTTATACATTTGTATTTGTTTATCCACACATATTCCTACATATAAGCTGCTGGTGTTATATAATATTTCTTGCATGTATCTTTTCAGAGTTGACCACGGGGCACTAGACAACCAATTGGTGTGCTTTTCCGGGGGGAGAACCATCTCTCCCAAACCCCGCTTTACTCAGGTTCTCATGGTTCTTTGTGTAGAGTTGAGGCTCTATGCATTTTCCCCCTCCCAGTTTGGCACATTGGCTGGTGTCCTTGTTCATCTCATAAAGGCAAACACCTTGGTGACACTTTAAGGTATAGTTTCTGGTGTTACAAGGAGACACAATCTCACAGAAGATTTCTTGATCTTCTGGGTATTCTAATATTTCTGCTCCTCTTCGCCAGTGTTCCTTGAGCCTCAGGTATGGGAGTGTTGTGTAGATGTATCCACTGAGACTGGACTCCACAATGTCCTGCAATATGACTTTCTTGATTCTAATAGTTCATCCATAATTTATTTGTATTTTAACACGCATAGTCTTATTTATAAACCCTGGCAGAATTCTAGCTTCATTTCCAGTTTATACACAATTTATTTTTTATTGAACTAGTGTACAGTTCAGTATAAATTTAAATTAAAGTGGTCATATTATAGTAACTGTCTTGATTCAATTACTTTCCACACACAAAAGATATTCAATATTTAACTATTGACTTTTTATATATTTATATACAGTATTTCCTAGATCGGTGACTTATTAATCATAACTGTTTTAAGCTGTAATTTATTAGGTTGAGAAAATGTCCTGATTTACTGTGACACTTTAATATGAGTGGGGTTTGACTTTTTCAAATACATCATTTGCATATATTTGAACGATCATGTGACATTTTTTCCTTTCCTCAATTTTTGTAGTGAATTATACTAGTTGATTGTTCAAGGGCCAAATAAATTTGCAATCCTGGGGTAAGAACTACCTTGTAATAACTTTGTGTATATTTTTTATTTATTTCAGTATTTTGTTGGGCATTTCTTTTTTGGAAGCCGAATTGCTTTATTAAACATGTTAGAAAATATTGCCTCCTTAACTAGCACAATTTCTCTGAAGGTAAAGTTCTTGGCACTGAGAATGATTTGTACATCTGGAAATCCTTCAGTTTTAGATTCCATGGGTTAATCCACAAGCTCATTGGACTGCCAGTAGGCCTTAAGCTTGACTCTCTTTGCTCTTGTCCAATGTTTATAACTAGTCCCACATCAGACTTTTGATGGCTTTAAGGAACATCATGACTTTTGTGTGGTAGCTGATTGAAAGTTTAGGGGAGTGTTTTGCCTCTCAGAAGTTGTACAGTCATTGAGTTCTTCAGTTTCAGAATACTTTTGATTTGATTTTCAATTTTTTGTTTATTTAGATATTTTATCAACTTTTTAGAGTTTCACACAATTTATTTTGATCATATTTAAATCCTCCATGTAGCTCTTCCCAAATCCTGCCCCACCTCATTACCCCCAATCTCCTATCCTTTTCTAAAAAGTATTTAATAGCCCATCAACTCTAGTTTGATATCCATATACTCCTGAAGTGGGCAATCCTTTGTATTATGTTTGACCTACCAGGAGCAGCACCCTTAAAGAAAGCTGCCTCTCCCGACCCCCAGAAGCCATCAACAGTCTGCAGCTCTTCAGATAGTTGTAGGAACTCACAGATCACATTGTTGTAGCTCTTTGTAGAAATTGTCTCCATCTTGTCACTTGGTTTTTGAAAATATTAATAGGCTTGTTTAAAATTTGCTGATATTGCTGATCTCTGGATCCATTTCTGGTTCTATTCTGTTCTTGGGCTTTTTACTTCACCTTAGCCAATCGTGTTTTTCAAATGGGTGTTATGGCACATAGTGAGGCATAATTTCTCACCAGTAAACAAATTACTCAGCATTCTGCCATGGTAGAGGGCATCTATAAAGTCACTTCATTTTCCTCTGGCTTTCTGTTAATTTTCTACCCTAACAGTGGAAAGACCTAAAGACTAGAAGCTTGGAGGGGAAGTATGCATCTTTCTATTATTTACCTACTTTGTCACTATAATCTTAGTAATGACTCTTCACTCTCAAAAATCATTTGCTGATATATCAGCAACAGATTCTACACAGACACAGACACAGTTTAATGGGCCTGCTCAGAACGTCCAGCACTAAGTAGGTAGCACAGGATTCTGAGAAGCCTGGATCTTAGCTCCACCGGAATAGTCTGCCAAGAATAGAAGTGCCAGGCAAGCAGCAAGCCCTTCTTGGTTTCTGGTGTGTCCTTCTTCCAAACACTGTTTAAATATTTCCAACCTTTATCTTCACTGTCCAATGGTAAAGGACAGCCTTTCATTTCCTACGTTTGTTCTACCTTAGTGTTTGTATCTCGGTCTCTTTTTAGTTCTCCAACTTCCTTTGGGGAAAAAAATCTTCATATTCAATTACTGATAGTGATAGCTATCACATGGTTTGTTTTTCATGACCTTATTCTTACTTTCATTTTGTGATGTCATTAATGGTGGACATTCTGAATTCTTTAGTTTGAGACACAATGACACAATGAAAAAAATGGTCCCTGGAGGAATTTTGCTCAGATTTCTTTAATCTAATCATGCTTTCAGCTGCTTCAAAGCTGAATTTAAGTTTTGGTAGGTCCTGGTGTACATCTGTTTAATATGTTCATTAAAAAGACCACCTTTCAGCTCCTTAGTGGAATCTAGTTTGTGAGCATGAGCGCCTCCTTTTGGTTGGCTTCTGAACTACATAAAATTTACCCACAGACCTGTTGGATAAGTTTCTATCAATCTGCCTTAGGGATTAATGTGTGGACCAGTTTCGAAACTTCATCACGATGTTGTGGCATTTCATCTCTCCTCATATTTCCTTTATAAAAAAGATTAATTAAAAATTTCATCTGGCTGTTAACATATCTTTCAAGCTGAACTGCTAAGAACACAGAATGATTCAGATCCCAAGTTATCTGTTCCCAAGATAAAGGGAGATACAAGAAAGGGATAAACACATTTGTTCTAATAAATTACAATTGTTCAGGGATTTATCATTACTACAGCATCAAATTATAAATTCAAAAGTGGCATTGGCTAGAAGTGGTATTCTCCCTACAACACAATAAACTAGTGTTGAAAATTGTGCTAGAATATACAGCTTAAATTAGAGACTCATATTTTAAAATGTATTTGGGTAAATTACAGAAAATTTAATGTGTCATAAGAAATTAGATACGTTTTGATGTTATATAACATATTAAGAACCCAATAAGTAAAACTGTATGATTTTTATTTTTCATTGTACTAGTATCTAATATTCACCACTGTGTCTGAATCATTGTGATAATCATACTGTAGAAGAGACAAAGAGGTCCTTATACATGTATACATTATGCTATATACTTTAAACATTGCAATGAAATACTATTTTATTTAAAAAGATGTAATTACTCAGTTCGCCTTACTGCATTGACTTGCTGTCTAGTTATCATTACTGACAAAGCTAATATCCCTTTGTACCGTAACATATCATAAGCTGCCTTTTTCTCAGCTTCTTTCCCCTGAACTCTGAGAATACACATGTCTAATTGTGTTAATTATATTCCGTTTTCTGAGGGTCCCCAAGAGACAGAAACAACAAGCTAATTATAAAGGTGATATTTGTTGGCAGAAGTAGAAAGCACATAATTCATTTGGGTAGTGAATACAGAGCATTATAGCTATTCTGCAAAGCAGCAAGGCAAGATTCAATCAGGGTAAGGGCACCTGCCCATCAGCACGGTAGCCTAAGCGTTACACAGGTTCATTTGGAGTCCTGGATCAGTACCTCAGAGCTAGGCAGAGAAGTGATTGTGAGAAAGGACATCCATAGGGGATGGATGTGAAATGTGGAATTTTCAGATAGAGGTAGAAGCAAACCCCAGTAATATACATGTGTGTAACTCATGTACACACAAAAAAAATGCTTATCTTAAAACCAATACTGAGAATAAAAAGACTGACAAATAGAAAATTATGTACCATACATAATTTTTAAAAAGTATTTTTAAAATAATTAAACACTGAGGTAGGAATATAGTTCAATGGGAGAACATTTTCCAGCATTCATGAAGCCACCATTGCCCCCTCAATACACAATGAGATAAAATAATATTTTTGGTAGCATAAATTATTTTTAAAATGAAGACAGCTAAAAATTTCAATTAATTGTTTTATATATTTTCAATTTTCTTTATTGTGGGAAAGAGGTTGTGCATGTTTGTGTGTCTGTGTATGCATGCGTTTGTGTGTCTGTATGCTCATGTGCCGTGGAGTAGATGTGGAAGTCAACAGACAACTTGTGGGCGTCAGTTCTCTCCTTACAACACATTTGTTCAAATATTCGACGTTAGAGTTGGTAGCAAGAGACTCTATGTGCTGAAATATGTTACTAGCCCCCCAAAATTAATAAAAACCCTTACACATATGGATATTTAGACTTTCATAAAAATAATTTATATATCAGTTCAAATAAGGTCTTGTAGCTGGATATAACAAATAAGTGAGTGAACCAATTGATAAACAATTAATGATTTTATTCTGAAATAAGGAATATGAGTAACTGCTTAATAGAGAAAATAAAGAAATAAAATTGTCTTGTGAACAAACCAGTTGGTGAGAGTCTCACGAGGCCTGATCTTTAACTGAAAAGCTAATGGCATTGTTAGCTGCTGGGAGATGGTTAGTCAGTTTTCTTCAGGGATATGGCTCCTGGTAGGTTGTAGTAGGGAAGAAGATGGGGAGATGTTCTGATGTTCCAGGAGGAGTTTAAATAGGAGTGGGTGTAGATGTGATCAAAATACACAAAGAAATAGAGGTAACTAAAGAATGCAGAGAGTGGGAGAAATAGTCCTTCCTAGGAAGCGCACAGCAAATGGTTATCCAATATCAAATGGCCATCCTTGAAAACACACTCACACCTACAGGTGACATTACACAGACTGAGCCGGTTGCCCTTTTATACTTATGGATATATATTTATATATTCATATGTATGTACATGAGAAAAATTAGTGATAAAAGAGGTCATTAATCCAAAAGGAGGGATGCATGAGAGGGTTGGAAAGGCATAAAGGGAAGGGATAAATAATGAACTATATTATAATCTCAAAAAATAAAAGAAATAATAAAAAACATGTATATATATATATGAAATTCTCAAAGAGTTTAAATGAACAAAGGAAAAGAAAACAGAAAATTAAATAAATAGGCTTTGACTGTATCATAACTTTTAATAGGAAAAGGAAGTTATTTCCCCATGATTTCTCTGTGCATTTCATATTTGGTTCCAGAGTTTGGTTCTCTTAATTAAAATATGCTCCTGCTAGTATGAATTTGTTAGATAAAGATAATAGGACTTTAGCTTAAAATATAGTTTAGTCTTTAAGTGCTAAGTTCCTTTCAGTTATTATAATAACTACTTTCAACACTGCCCTTGAATAGTATTTTCAAACAGTTTTCACACAGAAGTCACCGAGCACAATGTCAAATATAATTCTTCAAAGGAAATTTTGTTGGACATTTTCCTTTGGCTTCTTGCTTTTGTGGCACAGCTGGCATGTGACAACTGCCAGCTGAGGCTAGACCCTATTCCTAAGCTTTTATTAAACACAGCTAAAACAATCCTAATGGCCCTGATTATCATTACAGTGTCTGGAACAGAACCGTGTTTGTTTCTCCCAGGCTGCCTGTTGAACAAATGTGCACCGTGAAGAGGAAAGAAGACTAAATGTAGCCTGGGCTCTGTTGTATCGCTTTTCACAGGCTTCATCTTTAGACTGGAAATACCTTGTTATTTATTCAAAGAGGCCGGTGTCGACCAGAAGTATCTCTAAAAATACCTGACATTATCCCCTTCCCACTGTGCCCTCTTCTCTGTCCCTTCCCATCCCTTCCTGTCCACAAATGACCCGACACACACAGAGTGGAGTTTATAGTTCTTGGACTGCTCTTCATCCAAAGCCAAGTGAGTGGGGTCCCCAAATTATAAATAGACCTTTGATGTCTGAATGAAGGACACGCTGTCAATCTCCCTCCTATCTGTGACACAATTCATCTGTGGAATCTGGAGTTCTCGGCAAAGAATAATTGTTTAGTGGAATTCAGAGTTTCCAAGGAGACTAAAGATTGCTTCTCACCTGGATATTCTTGAAGGCATAACTTCCAAGATCCACAGCCATTTGTAATTATTAGGTTCTATGCCCAGGAAGAAAGGACAGAGACAATAGAACTAATTTTCATGATAAAAGATTTAGATAGGGGAGTAGTGATGTGGACACTCAGTCAGGGTCAAGAGCCAAGGAATTATAAATCCAAGCACTGTTCAGATCACTCAGGGGCTGTGCAGTAGTGTGGGTGAAGTTAGCAGCTGGACAAGTAGGGATTGCTACCTGTGAGAATACGAGGATTCTGGAGTCAGTGTAGCACAGCATCCCAGGAGTCACCTAAAGCATTTAAATGAAATGAAAATCTAGAAGAAAGGAGAGGCCATTTCATGAGATGGTTCACTTGACATTTAGAGAGACAGGAACCTCACCTAGAAAGAAGCATCTTCATGGACATCTCAGGGCCAAAAAGGGGTAGTGTAGTTATATAGTGCTACCTAGATGTAGCTATGGCGGAAACTAGAAGGACATTTGATTCTACCTCCACAAAACTACGCATATATTTCCTGCACATTTACATTGATGGAAGACATCAGCACTTATAATTGGTTTGAGTTAGATGAAGCCTTAATACCAGCTCTGTCTCAGACCCTTCTTTCTCTCCTGCTGTCTCATGGCTCAAAGCTACATAGAACAGCTACACAAGGAAGTGGAACGCAGGGGAGGCACTCCAGAACCTAACCAGACAAACTCCACCTCTGAAGACTGTAGTGAGGGGTGAGACCTCCCAAGTCCCCTGGGTGAGGCCCATTGGGTAGGATGAGATAGCTGTGTTGCCTTTGAGGCAATTATCTGAGCCCAGGGACTTTTCCAATAACTTAAGGTAATTGCTTATGGATTCTACTTAAGATAGCTAAAGGATCATAAAAGAAGTTTGACAGAATAAGGTCGAATCCAAATATTAATAAATAAGAATTTAATCATTTTATTTTTATTCTTAGCATTCAAAAGGTTTACGAATAGGGGCACTGTTACTTGGGAAAGCCTGTAAATAATTCCCTGGGAGTGGTGAGAAAGGGCATGGAAAAATGCAGCTGTGAATTTGTAGACTGTATTTATGTTGGAGGTCTTCGGATCTATAAAGACATCTGATCACGGATTTCTCTGGAGAGGCCCTTTACAGGCCTGATGTGAGGGGAGCAAAGACCACTTTCACACCTCTTGCTGTTTCTTTATCCAACTAGGACTTTTCTTCACTGTTTGTTCAGGACCTGGAAATAGATGTCTTATATATAAGTAGATTTGGTGGAGAAAAACAAAGTTTCTTGTTTAAAGATATTGTAGTGTGAACATTTGAAACTGAACTAGAAGCCAACGTTTAACTGATGGCAGATAAACACCTTCCAGGAGATGTAAATGTTATTGTATCAAAGGCCATCATTGAGATCTGTGAGCATTCAGAGAAACACAAACAAACCCACCCCACTCAGAAGTGGAGAGCTTCTATAACATGCCTCTGTGATCTAGATGTTTAATAGGGTTCTTTCTTCTCTGCTACACTTACACAGTATGTGTAGTAAAAGTGCTTTATTGCACCATATCAGGGCTTTGTGTAAAGCATTTGCTTGGATATTGTTTAGTCCCTAACAATGCTATCTAGCCTCCAAAGTTGACACATCAATCTCAACTCTCACAGAGAGCAAACAAGTCATTCTCATTTGCCGGAGACTTCCCTGAGTTCATCATTGCAAGCCCTATGCATGAGCTGTTCATTATAACTCAGAAACCTGGATGAGGAGTCACTCCACTGTCAAGGCTCTCTGCTTTGCCAAGTCATGGGAGAGACTTTAGAATCTAATTTAAATCAGGCTCTGAATAAAAGGAAACATATTAAGTTATATGATCATGAAAATAGTGTCTATGAAAATTATAGCATGATAACGCAAAAAGATGAATGATGTCTAGTCGGAGATTTGCATGTTGTGTCATGGCCAGATGTTATAACTGAAAGCCTCTAAAGGCAGAAGAATAAACTTGATTACCTTGTAGGCTGATGGAATAAAGGAGTAGAGGTCATAGGAAACAAACTGCAAATGATTCTTAATCACATGAGAGCATGCTTATCCACATTTCCAATAGGGAAATGCAAATTCAGACTTCAGCACAACTCAGCCCTTACCAACTGCTCTACATCCAGAGCTTCCATAGCTTTCTCTGTGTTTGCGGCTGTAGGGAAACAGGGCTCTCAGACTTTGTTGGCAGGGTTGTAAAATAATATATTGCTTATGGTCAGAAACTAAACAATATCTAAGCAAAAGAGCATGCTTCTTTCTCCTGTCCCAGGGTGATTCTACTTCTGGGAGTCTACTTTAAAGTTATCTGAGCAAATGTGAACAGTTTTACTCTTAGGGTTATTAGTAATGGCAAATGTTTAGATAAAAGTTTGGAGATGAGGATCAAGTTCTCACAATTGGGGGTATCCTCTCAGAAGCGAAGGGGAGGAGGGATAGGAGGAAAAACTCTGCCATGGGGGACTGGGAAAGGAGGGCAACATTTGAGATATAAATAAATAAAATAATTAATAAAAAAGAAAAGTGAAAAAGAAAAAAAGCTAAATCCTTAAATCAGAAAGTGAAATTATTTTTATAAGTGCCTTTAGTTATAGCTGCAGCTATATGGATACTGATAATATAAAGAATCAATAAGCACTGTTACTGCTGTGTGACCTAACATTAGGAGAAACTACAAGCTACAAAAATAGAAGGAATTATAACAGGAGTAGGTGTAAGAACAGTGTCGAAGATCATTGGAGATGCCCCACTGACCTTGGGGAATTATTTCACATTGCTTATCTGGAGTCCCATTCTCTATGTTCTTTCCAGTCTCTAGTTTATATGCTATCCCAGAATTATAGACATATCTTCTGCTTGCAGAGCTACCACATCTGCCTCTGGAAATGTTTGTAACTGTTTATAACTAGTGGCATAGCAGGGCCTGGCTACACATTTATTTGAGACTCTTCAGCACTCCTTTTTACAATTTACTCTCTGCTTTTGATTGGGATGATAAACACCATGATCAAAAGTAACTTGGGATAAAAGGAGTCATTTTAGTTTACGCTCTGACTTGACATTCCAACACTGAGAAAAGTCAGGGCAAGAACTCAAGGCAGAAATCTGCTGGTTACCCCAATATATGAGTCGCAAATATTGCATCTTTATGGATGCCTTGCCGTGATGGTCATCGTTGTGTTTCATACATGCTGTAACTCAGTAGGAATGTTAGCTTCTTCTTTCTCTTGGCGCATGCACAGTATTTTCATGTAGATACTTGTGAATGCTAGATTTCAAAAAAGGGGCTTTCAGGTCAGGTCCACTTCAGCTCAGCAGCTCATGCCTAGGGAGCTGAGTGTCCCCTTAACTCTGCCCCTTGAAGACTGTCATTCTTATTCTGTCTCTGAGCTGTTGGTAATCATTTTGTGTTGCAGAGTAAACAGTACTTAAGACAAAAGGCAAGGCACTATAGATAATGGATCAAAACAAAGCACTTAATATTTCTGAGCTCCTAGATGAAAGCAAATAATAGCCCTTACCTACATTCCTTGATCTTTTGCATTAAGTCCATTTACATAAACCTATAAATTCTGTGATTGGCCGAGTCAGTTTGAGTCCAAGTATTAGTAAGTGAAAATAAAGGCTTTTAAATGGATAGTGGAAGGTATGTGATTTCAAGGGGAAAAAATGTATCATTGTAAAAAAGCAGACTTAGATTCAGTTTAGCAATTGACTACGCCTTAGGGTTGTCATTATACTATTTTATACTATATTATCCTCAGCTATAAATGTAATGGTAGAATCCTGTTTTTTTTTTTGGATTATACAATGTTGTGAGCATCACATGAAATAATGATTTTGATTTAAAAACCAAAACCTTTGAAGACTCTGCATTTAAATTGGAGGTGACAGTGTGACTATCAGAAGATCTTGAAGCCATCAACATATTTATTGTAATACATTCCTTTTTCCTGCATTGAAAGTGACAGGAATAATTCATCAAGATTTGAACTTTTACAAAACACTCGATGAAGACAAGAGTGGAAGTTTCTAAAGCAAAGAGGATTTCATTAGGCTGCTTAATATGAGTATTTATAGCCAAATTGTTTCCCAATTGACTCTGCAATGCTCATTTGTGATTCATAATTCTTGGTGAATAATTGCAATTATCATATACTTAATGAGACAATAATTCCCTCTCTCTTCTCTATTTCCTTTTAGGCAACCCCTTGCATCTAGTGGTCTGAACATCCAAAAAAAAAAAAAAAAAAAAAAAAGCCAATCTTCCAGAGAGCTGTTTGCCTATATAACCCAAAATGCAAGTGCCAGGACATGAATAAAAGTTGTGAGAATGAAGCAAAATGGTACATACAAATTAATCTGTGAGTGATCTTCCTTCTTTCAGGTTAAGTATAAAAACCAAGATTTGTGTGCTGCATGTTTGTGTGTATACATTAGATACGTGTTAAGTATCTTCGAGGAAAGCCCTAAATAGGGGCTGGGTGGACAGCTTAGTGGGTAAAGTGCTTGCTTTGCAAACACAAGGACCTGAGTTCGATCTTGAGAAGTCAGGCCAAGTGTCATGCACTTAGAATCCCACCGCTGTGGAGGAAGACACAGCCAGATATCTTATCCAGCCTAGCGAGTGAGCTCCAGGCTATTGAGAGACACTGTCTTCAAAATAAGCTGAACAGTTTTCAAGTAGAAAACATCAATGACAAAAGTTATAATCTCACACACTATAAATAATATAAGTAAATAGCCTCAATACATTCTATTTTAAAGAAAGTTATCTTTTCTTTGACTTCTGTGGAGATAATTCCATAGTGTAGACCCTGATTCTCAGGATTAGCCAATAGGGACCATGCATGAGTCCCACAGACAGGGCCCACACACATGACCTCCATACAACACAGCTGAGTATGGTTAGGTAGGACACACTCCCGCTTAGGGTTTATTCAGTTTGATAAATGGAGCCTGTGGTTGGACTCATTCTGAACCTATTCAAAATTAAAGCTCCAATGGGCACTAATACTGCATAGCTCTAAAGCACAACATCTTCAACTTTAAAATGGCGGTAGCTCAACTGTCCTTTTTGTAGGTTATTTGAAAGATTAAATTAAATAAATGCCCTCGGGCACGTCCCCCAGCCCCCGCCTTGCAGAAATTGGTCACATTGCCAACAAACGATGCTTCATCCATGCTTCCATCCCTCTTCAGCCCTCATATGTTCACCGACAAGGGAGAATGTCTCTCAGCCGGTTTTCCTCTCCCAGGTAAGAAAAGAACTGGAGCCAACACTTCCAGTCACTCTTTTCACCTTTTTCTACAGTGGAGAGCATGAGTACTTTCCTAATGGAACCATGTGGTCAGTGAATGCTTCATGTTAGAGGGGCTTTACTTGGTCTCACTGAGGTCTCTTAGTGTATGCCTAACGCCCACAAAAGTTGACAACAGAAAGTTCTAGTTGTTCAGCAGCTTTGTCTGAGAGAGGTTAAACAGGGTTGACGTCGTGCTTCAAGTCTGTTTATTTTTGACTCTAACAGGGAGAATGTTAAAGCTTGTCCTAGCAGTGTACAAAGCCACATTCTTTAACTTCAGTTTCTTTAAGACCAGACCTTCAGTCAGCCTGATGTATGGCAATGAATGGATATGAGTGAGCATTCTTTTCTTTTCTTTTCTTTTTTTTTTTTCTGTTTGAGACAGGGTTTCTCTGTGTAGCTCTGGCTGTCCTGGAACTCACTCTGTAGACCAGGCTGGCCTCGAACTCAGAAACCCGCCTGCCTCTGCCTCCCGTGGCCACCACCGCCCGGCATGAGTGAGCATTCTTGAACATCATTGGCCTTCACCTTTGCCTTCTCCAAAATACTCTTACTGAAGCGAGGCAAGTTAGTTGTCGTGTACAGAAGTACCTGGTATACAGTAGTTCATGGATAAACAAATCCTGTTCTTAGTCTTTACTCACAAGCTCAGGGTGAAATTCAATGTAAAGCAATTGTGTTATCATTGCCCCCAAGATTCCCTCAGACTGTTGCATAAAATAAAGTAGATGAACAATGAAGAATTGGATGTTTCTCTAAGGTAGACAGAGAAGGCAAAAGTTATTCATGAAAAGATTTCTGTCTCTATAGCTAGGACCATTATTAATTTAGGCCAAAATACCTGAAGCCATGGAGACTGTGCAAAAAATTGGATATTGCAGAATTTGATTTAAGTATTAAATAATGTGAATCAGACCAAATGAACAGAAAAACATATATCCAGAAACAGGAAGCAGATCTGGGTTCAAGATCTCACTTCAAAGACCTAACAAGCACAGAACTCACTCAGCCAAAATACACCTACGTGTGTTACAAAGGGAAGTAACTATTTGTTTTTGTGTGATCAAACAAAGGAGTAACCATAAACAAAGAAATTGTCTATCCAGGAAATGGGCCCAGCACTTTGAAGCAGCTACTGAGGTATCATCTAATTTGGCTATTGACTAGAGAGAGCTACTGGTGTGTTTGGAGACATATTTTCCTCTCCTTTTGTAATTTCCCTGCTGGGATGTATTCTCTATCACCATGCAATTGTTGTGTGATCTTATCTAAGATTTAGTGCATCCTTGGATTTGGGATTTTAGGGAAAGGAAATGCCATAACTTCATTTTCTAGAAATGAAATACAAGGGGTCAGCTCAGAGTCTATCCTTCACTCACTGTTTTCTCTTTTTAATACTAGCTTGCTGTCTTCACAGATCAGCTATGGATAGCGATGCTTATATCAACTAGAAAATGGCTTTCTTATTTGCATTCTATACCTTCTGAGAGAGGGAAGGATCAATTTTCTCCAATGGTGTATCCTGGGAATTTCAACCACATTCCATCCAGGGCAGGCCTCATTCTCAGAGCAGTTGGCCAACGCAAAAAGACTTCATATTTCTTGGATGCTTTTACATTTGTTTTGGTGGCTTTTTGAGGGGGGGAGAGAGAAAGAGAGGTAGAGAGAGAGAAAGGGAGAGAGAGAGGAGAATGAAATTGGGTGGGTAGGAAGGGAGCAATCAGTTTCTAGGAGGAGTTAAGGGGAGGGAGAAGAATATGGTCAAATACATTGGTATATTGCATGGACTTTTAAAAATGACAAATATTCTGGTTAACAAAAATAAATTATTCTAGCTACACATATAATGAACTAACAAAAAAATCACTCAGCAGTAATTAAAGATTGTCAAAGTAATTGAGAACCCAAGTTAAACTTTTATATATCCAACTCTCTGATATTCTACAGAGGTCCCAGGAATTTAGACTGTGTGGAAAGCACACTACTTGGAATATTGTATGTTTTCATTAAAAAATAGTGAGATATTAGACCTTGACCTTATATTATATACAAGATAATTTCAGAGTTGAGAGGTTTAATCGTACTCTCTGAAATGGTAAAACTTCCAAAGGAAGACTTTTATGAAAAAGTTATTGACATTAGTTTTGGAAATGAGTTTCCTTATATGCCACCAAGGAACAAAAGAAAATATAGAAAGATGATATTAAAGTAAAAATCATCTTCATGGCAAAGAGACACTTAGTGAAGAGACCACCTGTGGAAAAGGAGGCATTGTCAAAATCGTATAACTGATATGAAGCTGACCTCTAAATATACACTAGGAAATTCCACAACTCAAGAGCAACACATCCTTATGACTCCAGTGAAAACACATAGAGGACTTGAACAGACTTTCTTCAAAGACCACATTTGCAAATCACCAACAGATATATGAAAATACGTTGAACATCTCTGGTGAGTTTGAATCAATGAATGATAAACTTAAAGTCACCAATAACGTGTTGGTGTCTTACTAAGGACTGAAATCAAAGTACTTCTTCTCATTCAGATTTAAATTCTCTATTTCACTCTCCCTGTTGTCCCTGTTAGTTGTATGAGTGTAAATATGAGCCTCCATGAATGTCTTATGAGTTTGCCCATGTGTGTGAGTTTCTACGTATTGGTGTCTCTAACATACAGATTTCTTTCATTGATTATCACAGGAAGCATCTCTACTGGAAGAAATGAGGAATTCTTTTTTTTTTTTTTTTGACTTTTCGAGACAGGGTTTCTCTGTGTAGCCCTGGCTGTCCTGGAATTCACTCTGTAGACCAGGATGGCCTCGAATTCAGTTGCCTCCGGAGTGCTGGGATTAAAGGCGTGTGCCACCACTGCCCGGCTGAGGAATTCTTTACAGAAATCTTCAACACTTTTACAAGTGATTATGTTACTGAATCTAACAGTGACATTATTAGTACTACAAACATCATTGTTTATCAAGAAATATGCATATGTTGTATTCAATATTTATATCTGTTATATATATATATAATTTTATAATATGTTTTTCAAACTATATTTTCTGTTTTCAGAAAAAATACTATAACACACATATAAACACACAAGCATTATTTTTCGATCAAAGCCATGGAAAAGTTGATAATTTAAGATTAAAGCTATGCATTAGCTTAGCTTGTAAAAACTGATTACATGGGAAACCCAAGGTAAGAAATGTTAGTTGCTACATTGGTCTCTTAAAGGTAGTTCAAATGAATAGATGCAGTAGGAGAGTATTCTTAACTCTGAAGTTTTAAGTGAGCTCAAAGTGTATTACTAAAGTTGGATCTGAGGGTTAGCGAGTGTTACAGACTCATAGAATGTAAGAGATATTTTCATCATAAGCATTGGTACAAACAGCATAAACCTACAGTAAAAATAAAGTTAAAGGTAGAATATGATATTTACTATTTCTGTTAGAGCAGATATTATCTATCAAAGACAACAAACATTCTCCAGAATGCCAGTGTATATAGAAGCTCACACCTGTGTTTACTGGAGATGAGAATGCAAGGTGGTGCAATATAAAGAGTCCTTAAAAGATCAACATAGATGCTGTTTTCTAATTATAAGGGGTAGACAGAAGTATTGGTTTTATTGTTTTGTCACTATCTTAACACTTTCTATAACTCCGCAATCAAAATCCAGAGCAGTGGCTCTCAGAATGAGCAGCAGAGTTGCTACACACTATTCTCAGATCCAAACAGGACATAGGAAGAAATGGGTCTTAGATAAGATACAGCCACTGGCTAGTTTTGTAACGAGGTTATAAACAACATGCACGGGGCATATACATACACAGATTCAACTGTGTATATATGTCTTCCTAAGAGAAGCAGCAAGTCCTAAGAGAGAATCCAGCTTGTGCAATGAAACGAATTGTTCTGTTCACTCCATACAACCAAGTCTGGCTTAGCCTGAGCAGGAGTGGATAAGCAAGTCCTCCCGGTGTCCATTTCCACAGTTGTTGGCACTGTGACTATCTGTCTTCAGTATTTATATTTTATCACCACTTAAAGAAAAATGGATTTACTGGCTTAAAAATAAATAACAGTTGCACTGGTTCTAAAGTTTCTAAGCCAACATTGTTTGAGGTTTTAAGACATAGGCTGGCATAATTATGGGCTCACAGGAAGTTAAAAGGTAGTATAGAGAAGAGCAGGTATCTCTCACCTAATTTTTCCTAATGGTTTCTTTTTCCATAGTTACAGTGTGATATAAAAACGGAAAATCTGATATTGAAAATGGGCATGCTGTTTTGTCACAAGTGCTTCTTTGTAAAAATCACTGTGCAATCAAGATATATTTTATAATCATAAAGGTCCTTCTAATGCCACTTCTTAGAAGCTGTGTTTGATACTCTGGCAATCACCACCCTTTTCCCATGATTATTATTATTTTTCCAGTTTTCAGAATATATTTAAGTGGAATTAGTCAGTATGTGTTCAGTTGACATTGTCATTTTTTTCTTTACTCAACACATTAAAATTGTGTACACACGTGTTTGAAGTGTTCATTTCTCTTTATGGATGAATAGTGTTAGGTGTAATGCTGATCATGCAGTATTGCAGATTACATGGATGGTGTTTATTTGTGTGAGCTGGTGCATTGGAAGGCCAGTGGCTGACATTGGATATCTTCCTTAATCAGGGTTTAGTTCACGTGTTGAAGCAGCTTTTCTCACTTGAACCTAGAGCCTTCAGTTGGGCTAGCCTGCTTCTCAGATCAGCGTCTCTACTGTCACAGGCTGGTATTACAAGCAAGGCCATCATGCCCACTGGTACAAAGATCTCAACTTGGTCCTCGCTCCTGTTGATTTCTGTATCAGCTGAGCCTTCTCCGCAGTCCCATCTGCATTTTATAAACGTGACCTTAGTAAATTTAAGTTTTAACATTTGCTTTGATCTCAAATTATCTCTTTTTATTTTATGGATTGAATTTTGGTGTCAGATCTATGATTCCCTCAGTGAACTCTATATCTTGGAGATTTTCTCCTATTTCATGTTAAAAACAATAAATGTGCATTTAATTCTGCAATATATTTTAGTTAAGTTTTATACAAAGCATGGGCTTGGGAATAAGTAACTGCTATGGTTATTACTATTTTAGCCTATGGATATTAATTATTATGATCAAAATTTTATGAGGCCTACCCTCTATTGACTTGTCTTATACCCATGTCAAACATGACAAAATCATACTTTATGGTAATATTCTTTTAGGTGTCTAATTTGAGCAATAATATATGTATTTACTTTGCAAAATTTCCATGTTCTATTCATTTTACTTTTACACAGCTAGCCTTTAAAAAGAAGATGCCCTCCCCATTAAATTTTATTTTACTTATTTATTTATATTCTTGTCTATTAGAGACAGTGTCAGGTTATATAACTCAAGATAACTTCAAACTGACTATGTAGCCCAGGCTGACCTCCAATTTACAATATTATCTCAACCTTCAGTTTGGGGATTTCAGACTTGAACCACTATGCTTATAGCTTTTATGTTTTCCCTAGTATTATTTTACCTGTTATGAGTTATTATTAATATTGTGCGATTTGCATATGTATATCATAGATGAAAAATTATTTTGAAAACACACGCACAAGATGAAGCACAAGAAAAAGACTGATGTTGTTTGCACATTAAAATCAAATTTGTGACAAAAAATTACAAATAAGTTTTAAGGCTCAAATGATTAGGCAAAAGTATTTATATTAACATATTAATAACAAAAATTAATATGTATTTTACATGTGTTATCACAACCAATAAATATATGAAAATATCTTCCCCACTTATTAAAATAAATACAAATTAAATCCCTAGACACAAAGAGTTCCACAATTGTCAAACTACCAAAGCTTTAAATCTAATAATATGTAAATATTGATGAGGCCAGTGTAGCCCAGTACGCACAGATCATGATGGTATCTTATAGTGAAGCTACTTTAAAGCATTTAAGAGAATCTTTCATAAAGTTAAAGATATGTTTATCCAAATGCCATCAATTCCAATCTGGGCTGTATTCTCCAGTGAAATATATACCACTTAGGCTAACGAAGACTTGTATGGAAATACTCAGAGCATTACTGCTTCTAATTATTTTTTTAATTGAAAATAACCACAAGAGAGTGGATGTTCACATTTAAATATGCATACACTATGTTATTATATAGTTTCTGAGATAAATGAGATGCAGAGATAAGTATAACATTAACATATGATGTGTTGATGATCATGTGTTGAAATATGATACAATAAAAATATTACTTATAATTCATACTATGTGTCTATAAATTCATGTGTCTAATACTTATAATCCTGAAACCTTCTCCCCACAATCTTCTGGTTACATATTTATCAATTTTATTGACTTTTCTCCAAGAGCTAGCTTTTAATGTTTGTAATTTTTCCATTGTTATGTATTCTATCTCACTTAATTTTACTTTGATCGTTACAGGAACCTTTCTTCTCTTGCTTTGAGTTTTATTTTTTCTTCTTTACTACTTCCATGAAATGGAAATTCCTCAGCTGGTTGCTATGTTTGGCTATTCTTGTATGCCATAGACACTGAAAGCTAACAATATTATTTTGAATAGTGTTTAAAGGAACTCCATCAATTTGGGTATGTTGTGTTTTCAATTTTATTCTGTTTAAAATGTAGTAATTCATTTTTCTTTGATTCATAGGGCATATGATGATATAGTTACATCTCATATTTGAAAAATATCTAAAATAGTCTTTTATATAACCATTTAAAATATTTCTACTATGGATATGAATCATACTTTTCTTAGTCATATTGTAGTTGTAATGATTGATTTTGAGTTAAATTCTGGAAAATTTAGATTTTTTTTAGAAGTTTTTGGATCATATTTAAACTTTTAATTTTTGTAGAAGTGCTATTAAATAAGATTTATAGCAAATACCTGATGGCTTACCTGTATGGTTTATAGTTCAAATAGTAATTTGCTTACTGAATGTTGCAGTGTTTTCTGGTTTATTTACTTGGTTCCAATGGGATTCTGCCCAATTCCCAGTAATGGTGTCTGTATTGGAGAAACACAGTTCTCTGGGTCTGCAAACCCTAGAGGGATAAGGGGAAATGTCTGATCCATAGCAAAGAGACCTCTTCCAGGAGGTATTCCTCTAGGCTGCTTTTGTTAGGCTCACATTCAGTGCCTACTGTCATAATCTGCACACAAGGCAGGTGTTCCCAATGTCTCTTTGGCTGCTAGGTTGAGATGGAAGAGCGTGTCAGAAGACCTTGCTCATCGACTGCTAAGTGTACAGGTAGGAGACATCAATTGACTGAACACGTACGCACGGCCAGTAGAGGGGAGCTGCTAGATCAAACAGGAAATTCAAATTCCCATCCTAGCATGTCACAGCTCTTATAATACAGATACAGTTGGCCATTTGATATTGCCAGACTAAGAACAAATAAAAGATTTAAATTGCTGAAGATGGTTAATAGTTTTAAAAATCTTATTTGGGAGAACTTCTCTTTTGATGTAGATTCAGTTTCTATTTGAAACATTCTCATTAGCCTTAAGAGTCCTTTTTTATATTTCTGAGGTATAGATCTACTGTTAATGAATTCTCTTAAGTTTTTGAGTATCATAGTTATCTATCTACCTTCACTTTTGAAAATTTATTCCTGTTTTTGTTTTTCTTCCTATGAATTAAAATGGTACCTGTACTCCTCCATGTCTTGCAATGTGTCCTGTGTGAATGAGCAAAGAGCTGAGTTAATTTAGAGAAAGTTTGATGCTTTAGGGGGTGCTGTTTAACTCGTGTTAAGTAATGAACTAATCTGGAGCTGTTCTTCCTTTGTGTTGGTCAAATATGTCCTGAGTACTCACACACTTCATCCTTCACACACTTTGAGAGGTCTCCTGCTCTGCACTGCTCCAATGTCAATCATCTCTTGTCCAGTGGGAACTCACAAACATCTCTGCTTTCCCTTTGGTGGTGGCTTGTCACTCACAGCATTGAGTAGCTGCCTCATAGGTATTCTCTGAAGAGCTGAAACTGGAAGAGAGGACCTCTGCATGGTTTTAGGACACTACAATGTTCATTAACCTTTTGCCTAGTACTCTTCCTTATGATTCTAAGTCTGCTGATGTCCTAGGAAACCCTATCCATCCTAAACTGAAGACCAATTGCCTGCACCTGTTTCCTCTTCCAGCTGAAGCTGGTAGCCATGATTAGTCTTACTTTACTCATTGTTTAACTCTTTGGACATCTTTGCTCTCTCCTGGGTTCTCTAATTCTTACAAATAAGTTTTTAATGAATTTTACAGTTATTATTTAGCTAAAGTAATTGAGTAAAACTAGTCCTGATATTTTTGTTTGTTGGAAGACATAGTTAAATTTTACTGACAACACACACACACACACACACACACTCAACACTCACACACACACATTCTTGAACTTTTAATATTTATTATAATTATTATGTATATATGTGCATGTCTTTGTGCTCATAAATGCATATGAATGTAGGTACCAAAAGAACCTAGATGTGTCAGATATATGGAGCTGGTGTTATATAGTAAGTATGTTGTAAGCCAGTGGACTTGGCTGCTGGGGACTGAATTTGGGACCTCTATATAACCTCTGAGACATCCTTTTAGCCCCAGGTCCTTTAAGGGTCCAAGTGTCTAGTTGTTTCATAGCTCTTGTTTAATTATGAATAAAAACTTGTTTTCTTCACTATTTCTATTGCATTCTTGTTGCCTATATACACAGTATACTAGTAACTTCCAATTCTCTTCAACATTTCCATTGCATTCTTGTTACTGGTATAAGCATGATTCATGTTCATGTGTTATCTTTATATGTGACTAACTAAACTAAACCTTTATTGTTTCATTGAATATTAAAGCTTGTACCCTACATAGGGTGATAGTATCATTATTTCACAAAATCTTATCTCCTATGATTGGACATAATATTTTCTCTAAATTATAAGAAACTCCTTTTAAAATAATGTAGGTTGTCTACTCCATGTTACTAAAAATGAGTAAATCTCATCAGGATATTTTTAATTGTTTGAATTATCATTTGCTTTTCATTTATCATTCTGCTGGAATTATAATAATAATAATTTTTCTAATGGTGAACTAACTGTATTCCCTGTAAAACCTTATTTATAATAAGCAATTATTATAAAGTATGATTGGATTCAAACTTAGAGTATTTTCATACATTTACATTCTATTGGTCTTTAACTATGTCTCACGTTCAGACTGTGTACTCAAGAAATTTGTGGATTTAAGTTCAAAGCAAAACATTTTTATCTTGTATTGTATTTTGATGATAATCTATAATTATATACATTTAAGTATAATCTTGTAGCTTTGCATACTCACTTGCTTCTGAGTATACTATTCTAGTTTCCTTATGTTAAGATGCAATTCTCACAGAGAATAAATAAAGAATTGACAAGGAGTATATAGGATGACGAATGAGTTAAAAGAGTGAAAGAATCAAGTCACATTCTTGTTTAAGATTTATTTACTTATGTAATTTTTAATTATCTATATGTGTTTATTTGGAGGTATATGGGTGTGAATGAAATGTCTTCAGAGGCCAAAAGAAGGCATGGGGTCTCCTGGAACTGGAGTTACAGGCAATTGTGATATTCTTGATATGAGTGCTGGGAATTGAACTGTGGTTCTTTGGAAGATAGTACAAGATTTTAATATCATTCCTAACAACAATCTAAATATTTGTCTTCATACCCACTGATAAGTGTAATCCTCACCCTTTATTAAGAAAACTTTTCTTATCTATCTATACTCTATGTACATGTATATATACATGTATATGCATGTGTATATGATAGAAAGGACCACTAAAGTATAACTTACATTTTTATGCCTGTACTTCTATGCCTAAGTAGAATTGTTTAATTGGGAAAAGGAATTAAAATGGGATTTAATAATCCACCTGATTCTGCCCAGCTCAGAAATTGTGAATGCTGGACATCATGTATGATAATCTTAGGGTGATATTTTTTTTTCTTTATTTTTGATACTTTATTTACATTTCCGATGATTGCCCTTTTCTTTGGAAACCCCGTGTCCCCTCCCCCTCCCCGCCTCTGTGGGGGAATTCCTCCTCCCACCTACCCACCCACCCATTCCCATATTCCCACCTTGACATTCCCTTTTACTGGGGCCACTAGCACCCTCAGGCCCAAAGTCCTCTC
>CM052703.1:11499155-11520247 GCA_028551405.1 Uromys caudimaculatus | reverse complement strand
GCTGCTGGTCTATGGAATCCTAATGTCCCGGGCAGAAGTTTCCTGCCACAGCCGCCCGCTTTTGGGATCCGGGGGGGTTTCTAGGCCCGCCTACCTCGTCCCTGTGTCTTGCGGGTTCAGGGCAGTACCTGGTGAGCTGTGGGGCGCGTCTTTGGCCCACTCCTGGCTCTTACGATCTGAGTGGGATCTTTGTCCTGGCCTAGGGTGATATTTTTTAAAAGCTGTGTCTCTAGAAGACACATTTAAGTTGAGCATCTGGTGATGATATCAGATAAAAGTTACCCAAAAGCCCACATTCATCTACTTGCATTTACAACCTCTCTAGCAGTGGGCTGCCTAGCTGAGGATCGCACAGCTGGAGACAGGGGATACCAACTCAGTACCAGGGTTCTCATGCCAGCTAGGACCTTTTCTCATTTAATGAATTACTCAGTTCAGTCTGAGTTTAAATGACTCATTGTATGCTCCTTCTCTAGTAAAGGTATAAAACCACACTGGCAGCTTCTAGTCTTGCCACGTTCATATTTTGTCATGTACTTACATTATTAGGATGATACCAATAAATAATTTTGTTTGACATTTAAAAAAAAAAAAAAGAAAAGAAAACTTTTCTTTGTAGCAAAGACCACTACAGAAAACTACAATAAATCAAAATGCAGAGTTGTGGAGCCCATTTATTTCAAATGGATATAACCATGAAGTAGTCCCACATCTAAGGCTCAGAAAACATTCCAAAAGAGGAGCAGAGAGATGATAAGAGCCAGAGAATTGGGAACCTTGCTCTGAGATTGTGTCTCTTAGTAAAGTCAGAAACTACACCCAGAAAGCCTCACTATCATCACTGCCTAACCAAGAGGTGAACAAGCACCTCAACAATGAGTGTGCCAAAGTGAATGGAGAAAAGCCCATGAGGTCTCAACCCTACACAACACCTTACAAGCAACGAAGGAATACTGACAGCAGGAAAAATAATCTTCTCCATGGAAAAGCACACCAGTTGGCTATCCAGTAACAAATGGTTGGCCCTAAAAGCATCCGTATAAGAAACATGTAGACTGAGCAGGTTATATTTAGGAGTATGTATGTATTTATGTATGTATTTATGTATGTATGTATGTATGTATGTATGATGTATATGTATATACATATTTATATATGCATGTAATAGCAATTAACAAAAAAGAGGCTAGGAATTTGAAAGAGAACAAGGAGTGTTTGGAGGAAGGAAAGGAAGATGCAATTTTATTATAATATAAAGAAAAGAACACATTAACACAGGCCAACTTGGCATGTGCTAAGGAAATTAAACTCTCATTATTACACAGACTTCTCAGGTCACACCCCAAGAATCCCTATGGTATAATCATCTGCATAACAGACACACTGTTACTAATTTTTGAAAGTCTTGTCTCAGATCTAATTTTCCCTTTATTTCTTTACTATGTTAAATAATAGTAGTTATTAAAATTGCCTGTGATTTCAATTCCAATTGATTCTATTATTTTATTATTAGCTGTGATATTTGTCAGGGTTAAATGGCAGGTAATATAGGAAAGTCATTTCTGGATCAAAATCTCTTGTTCCTTCTGGCACATCTTAGCCTCACTTTTGACTTACTGAACCAGAATCATAAAGTTGAGGCTGGAGGAGCAGTATTAAAATTAAAAAACTTTACAATAATTTTAATGTTATCTAAGAATGAGAAGCAGAGACACAGTTTTTGGTGGTATATAGCAATTTTCACAAATAATATAGTTATAAGTAAGCACTGGGGATTTTGTGTGCACTTATTCTAGCAATAAAAGGCAGAATAGCCACTTAATAACATGCTTTCATCTTGCCACAATGTTAATTTATTTTAAGTGAACTAGGTTTATTTACATAATTATGTGGCACTTGATTAAAATTAGTGTTTGAAGAATGTACTGTTCTTCATTAGTAAAGGTTTTGGAAAACTATGAATTCTGATGATGAGTAATTAGTAAACCGAATTTTAAAATATTTTTTAAAACGCGTTCATCTGAATGGGTATACTTATCAGTTATTTTAAACTTCAAAACAGAAAAAAATAGATCTTTTTTCTATCAAATACTACAGTGTTCACCTAAATTAATATTAGAGTTAAAAACAGTGGTTAAAAATACCCTACTTTTATGATTGAAAGTTCAAGGTTGAATTGTGTGAATTATTTCCTAATGGTGCTTTTTAGATTTAGTTTACACATATGTCTGTCTGTCTATCTATCTATCTATCTATCTATCTATCTATCTATCTATCTATCTATCTAATGCATGTGTCTGTGTGAGTTCAATAGAGTATATGTAAGAGTCTGAGAACAGCTCTTTGGAGCCTGTTTTCTTCTTTCATCACATGAGTCTTGTGAACAGAACTCGGGTTACCAGGATTAAATGCCTTTAATTTCACTGATCACAAACATGATTTTTAATCTACTACTGTGTTTTACGATAATAATACATTACATGTCCAAATTAAATTCAGGATTCTTTTTCTAAAATGAATTAATATATTACTAAAATCTCAGTATTTTCTTCTATACATTTTTTGGTACACGTTACCTTTGCGTAATATTGACTATAGGCTTATTTTAAACTTAAACCTTTTATGATGATTTGAATGAAAAGTGTCTTTCATAGTCTCAGGGATTTGAATACATCTTTTCCTGTTGGTGGCTTTGTTTGGGGAGATTCAAATGAAACAACCTTACTGGTGAGAAGTTAGTAGGGGTCGGCTTTGAGATTAAAAGTTGCATTCCATACCCTCTCTCTGCTTTGTGCTTGTGACTCAAGATGTGAGCTTTCAGCTTCCTGTGCTGCTGCCACGCCTACTGCCTGCTGCCACGCCTACTGCCTGCTGCCACGCCTACTGTCTGCTGCCATGCTGTCTTTACCATTATGGCTCTAACCCTATGGAACAGGACACCAAAACAAACTCTTATACAAACCACCTTGGTTTTGGTGTTTTATTACAGCAACAGGAAAGCAACTAATATGCTTTCTAAATTTTACTTAGTATGTATAAATTGATACAAGAATTATCTCATCCTTGGTGATATGTCTCATGCTTCGTACAAAGCAACCTGGCCTTAACCTAGAAGTAAGGGCTAAGCCTCGCTATCAACCCAATGCTGTCCCTAAATTCATCCATCCACTCAGGCTTCTCAACTATTTTGAATATCCTCTGTAAATATTCCACTTGATTGTTTTTTTTATTGGATATTTTATTTATTTACATTTCAAGTGTTATCCCCTTTCCTGGTTTCTCCTCCATAAACCCCCTATGCCATCTCCCTGCTTCTATAAAAGTGCTCCCCCACCCACTCCTACCAGTTGATAAAAAGTACCATTCAATTTTCTCTTAGACTTTTCCAGATTGTTTATGCATATGCAATTTTTTGATTCCTAATATTATCACATAATTCTTTTTTCTATTATTGAAAATAGGTTCTTCTCTCATACACCCTGAGCATAGTTTTCCCTTCTTCTACTCCTCCTAGCGCCACTCCCACTTCCCCTCTCTGCTAGATCCACTCCCTCTCCATTTCCTCTACAAAAAAGATCAAACTCCCAAAAGACTACAGCCAAACAAGACAAAAAATGATACATACACTAAGACAAGGCGAATGCCCTTACATTGAGGCTTGGGCAAGGCAACCCAATAGGAGAAAAAGAATCTCGAGAGAAGACAAAGAGTCAGAGACTCACTTCCACTGTTAGCTGTTAGCAGTCCCACAAAACCACCGAGCTAATGGCCATCACATATTAGTGGAGTACCTGGTATAGACTCATGCGGGCCCCATGTGTAGGCTTATATTTTATCAAAACCTACTTTTAATAAGGGTTCTTAAATGCATTGACACCCCTTCTAGCCTGTCATCCAAAAGCAGGGGAGAAAGATGGTAAACATGTAAATATATGCACTCAGTTATTCATGTGGACAATATATCAATGCCCATATAACACTAAATAATAGTTATTGTCTCTTGTTCTAAGCTAAGTTACTTTAATACTTAGGTGTGTAGTGCAATTAGTTTATGTGTGCTTCCAGGAGAAAGAAAGGAGGCAGGAATACGTAAATATAGAACATCATTACTGATCAAGGTGTAAAAGAAGAGTCTATAAACATGACTTAGAAAAAAAATCAATGCATTATTCATGTATTTAGTTCACAGAAATTTTTTTTTTTTTTTTGGTTTTTTGAGACAGGGTTTCTCTGTGTAGCCCTGGCTGTCCTGGAACTCACTCTGTAGACCAGGCTGGCCTTGAACTCAGAAATCCGCCTGCCTCTGCCTCCCAAGTGCTGGGATTAAAGGCGTGCGCCACCACTGCCTGGCTCACAAAAATATTCTTAAGTATTTACTAAATGTAAATCTTTTAGTGGAAGGTCACAAACTGCTGTAGACTTATGTCTGCTAACCAAGGAATTAATAAGTGACAATTGTTGATCTTTATTGACCATGATTAGAAGAATATGATAGATCTACGTGCAAAAGATATGTTCTTTTTTAAAAAAATCAGTGTTTATAATTGTGAAACAAGTTTGACAACATATATACACAAATGATATATATGAACATATATGTAAATGTCAGTGTATGATACAATCTGAATGCCAAAATATCTGCAGTTTTCTTCAACAAAGTAATTATTGTAAAGTGATTTATAAGTCCTGTGTACCACATGAATACTAAATGATCAAACTCAAAAGTCTAAATAAGAAAAGAAATCAGTATCTTAGGTGTCACACAATTTGGAATCTATCTTTTTACAGTCAGTGTTGTAGCAGAAATTCACAGCTTACAAAGCATTTGTAAGCTGGTGCGAGATTTCTGAAAACTCTTTAAATAATACAAGACAAGTGTTTGGGTTGTATGTTTTTTCAAATCTTTTGTTTTTAGTTCTGACTATCATGGGAACTGAGGAAACAAGATTGCGCTCCACAGGGTACCATAAATGGAACTTAAAAATACATTTTTATGATTGTTACTGACAAGGCAAAAACTGAGCCAGCTTATAATTATCTTCAGGAATATTTGCACCTGTAAGTAATTCTCTTCTAAGTGCTAACCCAGCCTTGTTAATTAGACTGTTAATCATAGAGGGAACAGGGTTCAGATGGCCAGGAGGGTCATCTGTGGCTCTAATGGTTTGTCTATGGAGAGTAACCTGCAAACATTCTTAGGAGTCTGTAAGTTTGGTTGGAATAAATTGATCAACTTTTGTCCCTCTATGCTAGAAAAGTCAACTCCTAAAAGTGTGCCTTGCGTAAAGGAGGCACTAGATGCGCGTTTACAAGCAGTTTAGTTTATTGGTGCCGACAATAGGAGAGGTCTGAGTCCTATTAGTAGGGCTGCTGTGGAGAGGGCTAGGGAAAATGACAAAAGTGGTTCTCCCGGTGTGGATGATGGAGAAGTTTGCCTAGAAAAGCACTTGAGATTTGACTTTAGAACCGCTTCCCAGAGTCAGCCAAAATCATGACACTGAGTCCAAGTTTCTTCTATGTCATTCTAGAAGAATGCTGTCACTGCAAAGAAACAATAAGTGCACTGCCGTTAGGCACATTGCTTATCTCTAGTGAAATGTTACACAATGCCTACACATATCAAAACTGCAATTCATACCTCATAAATATGCACAATTATGGTGGGTCAAGTGACCCAAACAAACGCTTAATAAAATGACCATAGTTGAAATTCTCTTGACTCATTTGTGTGGTTGCTTTTCTTATAGCCATGGAAACTTGAGCAGAGAGCCAGACACTTCTGCATGGCCAATTAGAGCAGTCCTCACTCTCCTATGACTTCCACTCACCCGTGAATGCGTTCTAGATTGGAGGTTTTCACGTGCAGGGTTAAATCCCAGCCTAGAATTTTAACATTTTCAACATGATAAAACAAAGATGCTGAAAAGCACACAATGACCTTGAACTTGTTTCAGTTAACCTTCTCGTTATCTTACAAAGGAGATGAGGAGCCAGAGAAGCATAGCAGTTCCTCTAAAGATTAAGAGAAGATCATGTTCATAATGATGATATTCTTAATAAAAGGCCAAATTATGATTCATTTACATTTTTACTTATGCAAAGCCATAATAATATATCTTATGTTGTTCTCTGCTGATAAGATATAAATATAAATGACTTTATTTTTCTATTATGCAAAAGTTTAATTATTCATATTACCTTAAGATATAAGGAATAATTTACGTTTCAGGCCTTCTTAGATTGAAAATAAGTGAATACCTCTCTCTCTCTGTCTCTCTGTCTCTCTGTCTCTCTCTCTCTTTCTCTCTCTCTCTCTCTCTCTCTCTCTCTCTCTCTCTCTCTCTCTCTCTCTGTGTGTGTGTGTGTGTGTGTTTCCATGCACATGCATTTTCTTTACCTTAAGGGGACTGCAGCTCATCTAAGAACTTGAAAAACTGAATTTCTGACTTTAGGCAAACTCATGAAATATAGCAAATTCAGGCATGTTTTCTCCCTCCCTATGAGTTGTTCCCTGATATCTTTCAGATACCAATGGCAGAATTAGCTCACCATGCAAGTCTGTCTATTCCTTTCAGTATGTACCAGTCTCTAGAGAGTCTTAACTGTGAAAGTCAGACTGGAATGTTTTGCTGAGTAGTTCCCTTAGTGATGGGCTTTACACGATGATGTACAGGATCCTTAAAGAAAGCTCCAATTCTGCCCAGTAATTCTTACTCTGAGGTCATCTTTCTTCACCAAGATGGCAGAAACAAACAATAAAAACGGGTAAGAGAGCAGGCTAGGGTGGCAAAAGTTGAAGGCCAACATTTAATTTGTTGAGAAAGCAGAAGAAACAATGCAAAGAAGAAAATATACTCCTTAGAGGTCAGTCGATTTTTTTTTTAGCCATCAGAATTGCTACCGTTTTTAAAGAGAAAGGAAAGAGAAAATGCGAAGATGAAAGTCTGGAACACCCAAGACAAGACAAAAAGCTCGCTCTCTCTCTCTCTCTCTCTCTCTCTCTCTCTCTCTCTCTCTGATATGTGTGTGGTGGTGCATGGGTATGTTCATATTTGTTGATGTTGTTTTATAATCTTGTGCAATTTGACTTCTATTGGAATTAGCAATTGTAGTCGAGTTGTTCATTGGTTGGTTGCTTCCAATGGAATATTGGGATCACTCTAAGTTGTAAGAGAGTCACACTGCCATGGTGATCATAACATCAGCTGTGCCTGCTTTTATGAGTCCATAATGATTAGTACTGTGGTCTGTTGAGATTCCCTCATCGGAGGCAGAAGGGAGAGGTCATTGCATCCAGCCACTTTTAGTAATTTGTATGTGGTTTAGTCCTATTTGTACTACAGAGATGAACCACATCTACATAGTTATGTGGAGTAATAACACATGTGGATAATGAATTTGTACTAATCCTGATTTGCAGTCACCCATGGTCCTGTTTGCTTACCCATGTTTTGTAAGTAAGCCCAATAAACTCAATAGTTCCCCGGAGTGAACTTCAGTGGAATCATACTTAATTTGCTATTGGGACCTTGGGTAGAATGTGTAGATGTTGTTCACACACCCCTAGCTCCAGGGAAGAAAACATTTAGTGACATCCTTTAGAGGGATATAAACTGGGAGACTTAATCTTTAGTAAGAAAAATGAAGGGCTGTGCCTGTCCTTTGTTTGCAATGGGACCATGTTAAAATGATCGGTGGAGCTGTTTAATGTATCTGGGGCTGCCCAAGGGGAGTAGGGGCCCTAAAACTAAATGAGGAACCATCCTTAGCAGTGGCGGAAGTGCTGCTGACTTTTCTGAGGCCAAAATGTTCCCAGCTAAAGGACAAAGTTTCCTGATAGAATCTTTGCACAGAAGGATGGACTGTGGCTTCTGCTCTAAACCCCATCTCCTTGGATGAAACAAGAAGCAAGGAGAAAGGAATCTAATCTTTGTGGCTCTCTATAGGGTGTGAAATAACTGCCAGAAAGGTCAGTAAAGAAAATCTTCAGTTGAGAAGAAATGATGCTGCCAATGAAACTTTGAAACAATGTATCCGTCTCCTCTAGGTGTTTAAACCTTATAAAGAAATCTTTCCAGACTTCTCTATGTTCTTTAGAATCCATTTATATCATGTATACCTCTTGTTCATATTTTGTTCTTATGTCTTATGTATGATATGTGTCAGTATTGGTGGAGAATAAAATGCATTTGTTCACATTTTTCTTTTTTTCTCTTCTTTCATTTCTGTTACTTTTCTCTTTTATTTATTATTTGATTATTATTGTTGTTGTTTTGAGATGGATCTGTGTCAGATAGGCTGGCTCCGAGTGTCAGAGTGCTGGGATTGCAGAGTCACGTAACTTTGCCCGGCAATGGCATTCATTTTTATAAAGGCTCTGCTGTTATTGCCCTGATTTCTTTTATACTGATAATTCAGCCCAGAAACATATCATTCTGGTACACGAGCAGAAAGTGACAATGATTAGAAGGAAAATAATACATTTCTTCTTCAAATCATTTTAAGTGTTCTATAGACTAAAAGGTAAGGAGTTGTAGGTCTCTTGTCATGACATCAGAAATTACAAGCAAGCTTATAAATGCCCAGGTGAGGCAGGTAAGTGCAGGGAACAACTTCAAAACTGGAGACTTCACTTGGTTTGGATTATACAACACTCCTCTCCTAACATGAGTAACTCATGACACACGCCCACCCATATCATAGGCACACATCCCCCTCTGCAATCTTGATAGTGACCCATTTCTATTAACATGTCCCCAACTCATACTGAAATGAAAAATGATGGGCCTATCCGGACTAGAATCATTTAGGGTGTGTCCTAAGTATGCAATGTCAGAAATATAGACAGCATATTGGAGAGTTTCCATAACACCAGAATTCAGTAGTAAATAACAAAACCTCACATGGTTCATTGGTTCCAATGACAGTAGCTTGTCCGACAATTTTCCTACCTTAGCATCCTGGCCAAGGCACATGCAGTTTCTCCCATTCCAGTGTCAATTACTAATATTAACTCTCATATCCTACAGAATTTCTCCATAGGTGTATTTGGTTTGTAGAATGAATACAAGTCAAAGAGGCCATAGCCGACTTCAAGCTTATATTGAGGAAGTTTGTATTGATGATGAAGTAATCATGCCAGTAGTGAAAAGAACCTGCTCCTGGAATTACTGAAGTCAGAGTTTCCTAATGAAGTTTTTGAATCTGCTGCAAGGAGAAAAGCTAGACTCCAAGAGCAGGAAACAAGACAGGTTCAGGTCCTGGTGAACAAACAGATCGATGTGTAGGTGACTGAGTTGGTCATGCACAGTGTGGACATAACCACAGGAAACTCCAGGGACAGTTGGGGAAGACTCTTCTTGTCAGTTCTTGACATCTATATCAGGAGTCACGTGATTGGTTGGGGTGTGTCCATGCTATAACAGTGTTTGGGGTGACACCATCACTCTTTGGTGTCTAAATGAGGGAGTTATATCCTTTCTATGTCTTCTATCTGCTAAGCTCTTAGGCCTGATTTCTCTGATTTTAATTCACCTCAAAAAATTTGTAAAGTGTTTCCCTTCCACCCCAAGGAATAAGTCACTTAGGTGTGTTTTGGGTGAGATGTTCCTGACATGAGGCAGTGTGGTTGCTCATTCAGGGACTGCAACCACCCTCCTCCCTTAACAGAATTAAAAGCTTCTGTAAAAATAAAGTCTCCTATAGTAAGGCACATCCTGAAAACCACTGTTCTGTATAGCATGGAATGACTTGCCTTATGGCATAGACTGATCTCTAAATGTGGAACTTTTATAGAAAATGTCCATTTATCAGTGACTAAAGTCAAGTGTCTAGTAGCAAACACTACATGCGGTGAACAAAACCTTGTGTAATCTAAGCTTGTTCATCAAAACCATCAGTGGCATGCCCTGGAAAAACAATCCCCATGCCCTGAATACTCAAAACGTTACTATCCCAAACATTAAATTAAATCCCAAACATTACAGTTAATGTCTTGAATACTCTTTCACTCAGGGGCCACATCCACAATTGAGAATGTTTGCTGACTCCATACGTTTGCTATGCTTTGAGTAAGTTTTGCGGTATGTTCTTAGGCTGTGTGAACCTTTGTTTCAGTGCCTTAAGAGGTCAAGAAGCTGGAAATACCTAGCCCAGACACAACCTATTGCCTGCAACATAGGCAATGACAGTCCTGACTTTGAGCTATACCTAGAGTTCAGAAATCCTAAATTTTCATCTTGATTTTTGAGGTTTCTTGTAAACAGATGATGCCTTTCTTATTGATGAAACATCTTAGGCATCAGGTCATTGCTTTCTATTCTTGAGTAATGTAAAAGCACTCTCAGTAAAAACAAAACACTACTGTTTCACTTTTCCACCTACAGCTGCCTCTCATTGAGGCTGACAGGTTTCCCTGATTTTGCTTTTGAATTCAGGGAAAAGCTCTTTCTCTTATATTCAAGTGGCCCCACATTAGATGTTTCACTTAAATCCAATTTATGAGCTCCAGCCATGCTTTTACTACAAATTTTCAGTCATCTCAGGGTCAGGGCCATTTCCAAGGAAGCCCCCAATAATGTAAACATTGCAGTTTAAAGCACTGCCTTTTGCCACTCACCAGGGTTGAAGAGCATGAGCAAGTCCAGCAAAATTGGCATGATTATTTTTCCTGGCAGGCTTATCAGGAAGTAAACTATTCCACATTGCCAAGTCCCTAAAAAGTAAAACATGAAGCATTTACAAACCTAAGATTTGACTCTGGTAAAATCGAAATGTTATGTCCTCTTGCACTTGACAAGAAAGCTTCTGGAACGCCTTGACTCCTTTTGGTAAATTGTTATGTATTCCCCAGAAGGTTCCCTGATCAAAGACTGGAAATAGAATCAGTGGGCAGAGCACATAGCTGGAATGTGGATATGTACTATGCATTGGTCACACAAGATCTGGGCTTAGTCTAAGCATATATATTTCAAAAATGTACCATAACTTTCTGCCTTCCATCCTTGTTAATGCAGACAGTTTTCTTATATTCTCAGGAATGTATTTTATATTTATAAAACCCGGGAGAAGAGAAGTGTTAACACTTTCTGTGAATAACAGATATTTGGTAAATATTTTGCTTAAAGTATTATTGTGTGATATACTATTTTATTACACTCTGGTCGTTCACAAGTGATTACTGAATCTCTACTGTTATTATCAAATAAGTCTGTAACTTATAAGTTATAAGTAACTTATAAGTCTATAACTTTTAGACTTATTAGATAATAATAAGCTGAATGCTCAAGTTGTATAGATTTGAAATGAAAAATAATTGAACATAAGAAAGAGGCCTGCGACATGTTGGAGAAGATGATCTTTAGGGTGGACTATTTATTTGTTCACTATTATGGACATTATTGTTCTGTGTCCTGTTAAACTGACCACACCACTGGCAGACTGGCCAAAGGTTGTCTGTGGCCACCACGCCACCTTGATATCTTTGTATTATTATTGGTGATTTTATTTATTTACATTTCAAGTATTATCCCCCTTCCCATTTCCCCTCCACAACCCCCCTATATTCCCTGCTTCTATGACAGTGCTCCCCCACCCACCCACCCACTCCTGCCTCAGCACCCTAGCATTCCCCTACACTGGGTCACTGAGCCTCAACAGGACTAAGGGGCTCCCCTCCCATTGATGCCAGATAAGGCCATCCTCTACTACATAAGCAGCTGGAGCCATGGGTCCCTCCGTGTGAACTCTTTGTTGGAGCTTAGAGGGGACGGTTGGTTGATATTGTTGTTCTTCCTATGGGGTTGAAGACCCCTTCAGCTCCTTCAGTCCTTCCCTAAACTCCTCCATTGAGATCCCTGTGCTCAGTCTGATGGTTGGCTGCAAGCATATACATCTGTATTGGTCAGACTCTGGCAGAGCCTCTCAGAGGACAGGTATACCAGGCTCCTGTTAGCAAGCACTTCTTGGCATCAGCAATAGTGTCTGGGTTTGGTGTCTGTAGACGGGATGGATCCTTAGGTGGGGCAGTCTCTGGATGGCCTTTCCTTCAGTCTCTGCTCCACTCTTTGTCCCTGCATTTCTTTTTGACAGGAGCAATTCTGAATTAATATTTTTGAGATGGATGGATGGCCCCATCCCTCAACTGGAGTTTTTTTTTTTTTTTTTTTAATGCTATCATTAACTTTGTGATTGTTCCATGTGGCCTGACCTTTACAACTGTCCCAGCTATATCTTTTTTCTAAGTCATCTAGATAAAGGGTCCTTGACACTTTTAAATAGTGTCACCATCCCTAGCCCTCTAGAAGTAGTTCCAGCACTGCAGCTTGGACAGTGTCCATAAGGCATAGACATGCCTACAGCATCTTAGAATGTAGTTAGGATAATATATAAGGTACAAAATAAAACCCATCAGAACCAATGAGTTTACACCATTAGCCTGAGTAAGCAGCTCAGCACTATAAATGCTAACAAAAGATGCTCCTCTTAAAAAGTTTTATGGCCAAATGCATTTTGAAAATGCAGAATTACGATGCTTGGCTTTGGGTAAGGTATGGAAAAGATCAGAGGAAAATCTGTTTTAAAAACACCATTTTATTACAGTGAATGACAAGCATAGCTGTGTAGATTATCTCCACAGTCCTTTGTGCAGCATCTGAGCAGAGTTCACCTAGGAAAACAATGTGAGAAATACCATGCATTCTTTTTCAAGCCCCATAAAGCCTCTGATGCCCCTCCTGAAAGTACTCAACAACCCTCTTCCTTGTATGATAGGTTTTTTCTGTTCTTGACACAGACTTTCTATCTAGTTCCTCCTCCCATACATCTGTGCTATAGGTCAGGGCCTGTTTCTGCACATCTTCATCTTTTTACTCTATGTGTGATCTCCATAGACACCAGCCATCTAGCTCAGTCTAGCTAGTGAGGGATAGAAGACAATTGTCATAGAGTAAAGAGAGCATACAGTGGAGTGATTCTTCCTTGGTGCTCTTCTTGCTGGTCAATGCCTTGTCAATGGCTCAGGCTTCTTTCAGGACCCCAAGCTTCTATCAGTTCGCCTCCTCTTTGTATTTGATGGTACTTCCTGCTTATGTCTTCAATCCTGGTATCAATATTCATGGGACACGCCCTCCTCAAGCCTCTTCAGAATCCAAGGGCTTCAGGATCCTAGTAATTATTCTCATCTTAGCTCTTCCTTTCAGCCTATAATTTGTCTCCTGCTAAGACTCAGACTCACCTTTCTGGTCGTGGTTACTTATTACACAACACAGACAAACACACTTCTATATTTTTCCTGGAGAAGGAGTGTTCTGGCACTTGTTCTCTCTTAGTCTCCTCAAGCACTTAACACCCACCCCAGTGGCTACTTTTTTCCTCTTTCAGCTCTGTTACCTGCAAAAGTCAGATTTACTGACTGTTCCTCAGATGAAGTGCATTTTCTCAGGCTTTGTTAAGTAGTGTATCTTCTCTACACTGTTCAGCATGGTACAATTTCATTAGCAAGTTCTCTGGACTCCTTGAATGGAAGATGAGGATTACATATAGCTGATAGAATGATATGGAAGACAAGTGCTCTATCTTTTCAAATTTGATAACTTTCATGACAGCAGGTGGTGTGGGTTCATTCTTAGTGATGCACTCAATGACAGCAAAAGTTATAAAGCCAAAGTGCCTGTTAACTGAACACTTTAGAAAGAACAAATTCATCACTTCTTTCAAGAATAGTTTTAAAAGCAAGATTATTTATGCATAAACAAATGAGTGTAAATGTAGGTAAAGACTAAAAAGATTAGAAAAGAGACTAAAAGTTTAAAAATAGATGTTAAGGAAGTTGGGGAGGGGTAAGGGAGACCACAGGGGGAAGTTAAGGGGGTAAAGCAGATGACTAAGGAGGAAAATCTACCCAAGCACATTTGTTCAAAATTGTGGCATAATGATACCTAATACCCTTGTGTAATAACTTAAAAATAAAAATAAAAATACCAGACATTTTTAGAAATGAAATTATTCCAAGTAAGCAAGCAGTGGACTGGGTAAGCCATCACTCCTCACTGAATAAACACAGAATGCTTTGGGGAACTAGTACTGCATTTGCAATATTACTCCCTTACAGTCCATGGTGATGTCCTATCCACTTGCTCTCTTATAGCCTTCTAGGATTTGAATATTGACAGAATTAGGTAGACAGATTATTCAACTGTAGCTGTTCAAGAATTATCAGAATGCTTAAACAAGTCTATAAGCACCCTACCTAAAATGTAGTCAATACTATTATAGAAAGCATTCTAAAATTGAGGATTTATGAAGTACTGAGGTGATATTTTTAATTTTAGTTACATTACAATAGATTATATCTTAGTAACAGGAACCCAAACTATTGGATTCATATCTCACAGTCATTTATTTTTAAATTTAAATTTATTTTAATTTTTAAATAATGCATGAAATTATATAGTTCATGCATTTCATGCATTATTTGGGGTACCATGTGTTGCATAACATTTTTGAATATATAGCATATTATTATTTTCTCTACTGTTGAACAGAAGAACATTGAATGTTTTACTATTACCTTAACTATAGCTGATATTCGTCATTGGTCAAACTGTCTGCATCTTCCACTCCTCACTTTTTCTTACCAGCCACCTGTAAAACCCTTCTATTCTCAGTTTCCATATAATCGATTACATATGAATAAGAACAGATAGGTCTTTGAAGTGGACATTTCTGATTTCTTTGGAGACTCAGTTGTGTCATGTGATGTTCTTCTGGAAGGTGTGTGATAAGAGGATGTTTTGTTGGAGCAGACACTTGCCAAGATGTTTTGCAGGACCAGATATATGGTATTTTTCTGGAATCTGTCTTGTGAAAGGGCATGTGGTGTCTTCCTAGAGCAGACACTTAAGAGGGTGTGTGATGTTTAGAAAGAATATAAATATAACCCCATAGACAGTGAGAGGATGCTCTTGCGTTGGTTAGCCTTGCAACTCTTTACTGGTTTTTGCTGCTGCATTGCTTGCATTGGTTCACCTTGCAACGTTTTGCTGACCTTTACTGATCTTCAGTTGTTGTGACTTCCTAGAGAAAAAAGTGCCAAAGAACTTCTTGTGGTATTTCAACTGCTTCTTGCCACTTCCATGGATCATGCCAACTTGGCAGAGTTTCATGGTTTCTTTTGTATTGAGCCGCAACTACTGTTTAGTGTTTGGTGTTTGCCCACTGGATTAGACTACTGCTACTGGTTTGTGTTTGGAATCACCTCAAAGAACTACTTCTAAAATGGTTCATATCCCTTGTCCTGTTAACTGTCTTTCTCCCCTACCTTTGACTTGTGAGCTAGAAGGGAGGTCGAAGTATTTAAAAATCCTTAATAAAATAGGTTTTGAAAAATCTAACCCTACAGCTCTTGCCTTTCTTTTCTTAGATTGCTTCATTTAATGTAATGCTGTTGCAAGCATGTGTAAATGACAAGATCGTGTCATTTTTATCATGGGATTGTATTCTATGTTCATATGCTCATATTTTTAAAAGTCCATTGATGATTTGATGGATATTAGGTCATTTCTAATTCTGGGAAACTGTGACTAACACTGCAATAAACACAGTAGTACAATTTCTCCTCTGCATGTCGATTTCCTTTTCTTTGGACCTAGGCTCAGTGGTGGTGTTGCTGGATCATATACTAGCTATATTAATGTTTGAGGACTCTTCAACAATTTTCATATTGATTATACTAATATACACCCCCCAATATGTATAAATGTTTACCTCTCTTAATATCCTTGCCAACACCTGGAATCTTTATTGTTTGTGACAATAGCTCAGGGGAGGGAAATAACATCTCATGTTATTTTGACTTGTAATATCGAGTATTTGCTATATGCAAATTGGCTACATGTGTATCTGATTTTGAGCAATATTAACTTAGCTCAAATGGCCTCTTTAAATTATGTTAGTTGTGACTTATAGATTTTTTTTTTAGTATAACATAAAATCTTGCTAAATTACTAATTGCTTTTGAGGTCTTGTAGAAATATTGTTGTCATTTTTGATACATTTTCTTTATGTTTTTATTTTTGGCAGTTCATGTTTTATATTTCTGCTTTTATTCAAATTAAAGTTGAGAGTGTTGTAACTGACCAGCTGATGATTGGATTTCATTCTGTATGTGGTTATCCAATTTTTCCATTACTATTTATTAAAGTGAGTATCCTTTCTCCAGTAAGTTCTTTCATCAAAGTTCATCTAAGTCAGTTGGTTGCAAAGTGTAAATCCACTTCTCTGCTCTCTATTCTGTCACTCCACTTTAGTCTCTTAGTGACAAGACAGTGTTGTGTGTGTTAAAATTTTGCGGTGTATTTAGAATTCAGGTAGAGCAATATCTCTTGATTATTTGGTCAGTATTTCTTTGGTGTGTGTGTGTGTGTGTGTGTGTGTGTGTATGTGTGTATTTAAAATGTTTTTTTTTTGATACTATGAAGTCTCATTGGTGTTTTGATGCCGATTTCATTGACCCTATACATTAATTTGGCTAGTATAGATATTTTGGCAATATTGATTTTTTTCCAAACATAAAATATAGCTCCAACTTTTTTCCTTTCAATTTCCATCACCAATGTCTTTTTAGTTTTCACTGTAGAGGCATCTTGGGTTGTCTTAGTCAGTATTTCTATTCCTGCACAAACATCATGACAAAGAAGCAAGTTGGGGAGGAAAGGGTTTATTGAGCTTACTCTTCCATGTTGCTAGTTATCACTAAAGGAAGTCAGGACTGGAACTCAAGCAGGTCCGGAAGCAGGAGCTGATGCAGAGGCCATGGAGGGATGGTTACTTACTGGCTTGCTTGCTTCTCCTGACTTGCTCATTGGCTTTCTTATAGAACCCAAGACTATCAGCTCACAGATAGTACCACTCACAAGAGGCCCTCCCCCCTTGATCACTAATTGAGAAAATGCCTTGTAGCTGGACCTCATGGAGGCATTTTCTCAACTGAAACTCCTTTCTCTGTGATAAGTTCAGCTTGTGTCAAGTTGACACACAAAACTAGCCACTATATGGGTTTTATTAAATTAAGTCCTTATGCTTGTTTCTTTCTTTGTTTTGCTATTGGAAATGGGATTTGTTTCTTGATTCTTGTTTCAGATAATTTACTGTTGGCATAAAGCAAGGATATTGATTTATCTATGGTCTAGAGAATTCTAAGCAATTCTTCAAGTGATGCTAATGGATTCAGTGTGATTGGGCATTCTGTTAAAGAACTACAAGACCAGGATACATCTTCTTGTGCCTATATTGCTGGTAAACAATGCTGGTCCAATCATATTTGCAAATAACATGACATTGAGAATGAATATGAGCTCTGATAGCATCAGCTTAACAGTGATGCCTATCACTTTCTCTGGTAGGGTGTTTAGTGAGTTAGTGACTTCACTGTCTTCAATGCAAGAACAGTGTAGATGAGTACTACTGCCTCTTCCATAGCTTCTAATATTTTACATTCAATACCATGTATATGTGGGAACAGCCCAATGATGAAATAGAAACTAGTGAAACCTAGACTTGTGATGACATTTATAATTTAAAATGGCAAAATAATGACCCAGCTGTAACAATGATGCTATAACATCAAAGGACACCCCAAAACCTAACTAAACCAAACAAATGAGAGGTATGCTCATGCATTAGTTGTCTCCTTAGTCTCTCTGTCTCTCTGTCTCTATCTCTCTGTCTCTCTGTCTCTCTCTTTCTCTGAATATATCCTTTACACATCTAGAATAAAATAAACTCAGCCACCCTATTGCATATGAGCTGAGAGTGGAAAAAAAGAAAAATAAGCTGAGAAAACCAATTTTACCACTGTCACAGAATTAATGCTGTGCTTATAGAAACTTATCTCTTGTAGCTTTCTGGTCTGTCCTGTGAATAAATATGCGAACCATCAGAAGAAATAGATTGCTATAGGTAATTATAAACCAAGAAAACAAAGCTAGACTCATCTTCTTTCTGTAATCAAGAATCATCTATGATAAAAATATATATTTGGCTTGCTAGCTTTATATACTGCCAAAAGGAATTATAGGCAACTGGCTTTTCTTTGCCATTGCTGCCACCTTAAAGAATATTTAGGTCCATTCGGGTAAATTTTAATGGAATTTCCAATTCTTAAGGTCATATAGAAATGAAATCTGACCTTATTGAGGGCCTGTCTCAGGCACTGTACCAAATGATTTGCTTAATTCTATATGCTAAGTATTACAATGAAACAATGAGTTTTGCATTTTTTTTTTTTTTTTTTTTACAAAAATTTGAACATGGTCAGACAACTATCTCATAGTTTGGAAAAGTCTAGCGAAAATTATAGCTCAAATAATGCAAATTAATAATTTGCATGCAAAATTATATTGCTCCTAAGTGTGCATACTTTGAATGTTTCTCTTAATATGTCTCATGAATTACAAATTTCATCTGGTAAAATCCATTTAAAAATCTTATGTTTTGACTTTAAAAGGTAAAGTACTATTTTGAAGTAAAAGAAGAATAATCAAAAATGCTAGTTTCTTCCTGAGAATCTCTTGGGAAAAAAAATCTCCTAATGAATCCTAATATTAAGTAAATATGAAAAGTAAAATGAAAATTGGCAAGCCCAGATAAGACTTGATAGAGTCTCGTGAGTTTGAGCTTGTTTTGATAGATATGAGGCTAAGCACTAGATCTTTTGATGAAATAACAGTTACCGGAATTCCTGCCTACCCACTTCACGAGCTTCAGGACTTTTGGAAAATTAATTAACATTTTGAATCTTGGGCTTTTCTTACCTATACATGGAAACAATGATACCGTTAACTGTGTTTATCCTGTAGGCTTATAATGATTACTAAATAAGATGATCAATGAAAAGGCTGAGCAGCCTGCCTAGCATTGTACAATGATTTACATAATGCTGCCTCTTACCCCCATTATCGTAGCCACTGTAGTCACCATCAGAATTGTCACAGTTGACTCTACATACTTTCACTGAAGCCACTGACTAACTAGGATAAATGGCAATCTTTGAATATATGTTTTAATTTCTGGAGTATGGCTGAATTCTAATTATTTTGTCATCAAGTATTTTTTAGGTCTTCTTTCCTTTAATTTCATAATTGAGAAAGGAAAAAAAGAAAAACAGTGATTCAAAGTTAGGCACTTATGCTAATAGACTACAAATGTAATTTAGCTAGTAAGCGCTCAAGCCCTTTTGAGACATAAGCACAGCATAATTAGCACATTTGGTTAGGGTTTTGGATAGTCCTGTTGTGTTGGGTAACAACACATTTAAGAACATAAATAACAAAGTTGATCACCCCATGCTATTTCCTATAAACAAAATGCCAGTGAATGTTGTTTATAGGTGACTTGAAATTCTAGCTTTATTCAACTACAAACCCATTTATTTGCTTGGAGTGAGAAGCTAGGCAATTAAACCAAAAGAGAAAGAAAATCAAGATATATCAGTGACAATGTGAGCCAAGCAGCAGTGAAATCTCAGGCATAAGTCCTGCACAGCAGCTAATATATTATTTCCTTGGAGGTATTCTTGCTATGAAGTTATGGTGTGTGACTCTTCTTCCTATTTGAGAGTTGAGATTCAATTTCTTCAATCATTTCCTTTCCTCCCTTCCCTCTTTCTTTCCTTTATGGAGCAGGGGCCATCACATTGCTGGAAAATCATGTTTTCCTCACATTTGTAAACAGTTACATAGTGAAGAGTATCATGTGGATGAGTGTTGAAAGAGAACATGCTAGTAAGCTTATTTATGACCTGGGTTCATGGAGAATCCATCCATTAGGAAAAAATTATTTAAGGACTGGGCACTGAAAGTTTGACCATGCTCCGGTGAGTATATGGACAACACAAGTTGGATTTGGCTCCTCCTCCTCCTCCTCCTCCTCCTCCTCCTCCTCCTCCTCCTCCTCCTCCTCTTCTGCTTCTTCTTCCTCTTCTTCTTCTTCTTCTTCTTCTTCTTCTTCTTCTTCTTCTTCTTCTTCTTCTTCTTCTTCTTCTTCTTCTTCTTCTTCTTCCTCTTCCTCTTCCTCTTCCTCTTCCTCTTCCTCTTCCTCTTCCTCTTCTTCTTCTTCTTTGGTGTTGAGATGGAGGTCACAAGGGTGAGGGTGTACCTGGGAGGACTGAGAAGTGAATATGATCAGGGTTCATAATATGATACCCCAAAATGATATTGTATGTGAAATGTCACGTTGCAAAAGGAAAGTGTATAAGAAAGAGAAAATGTCCATCATGAATAGAAAAGAGAGATCATAGAATACTCTTGGAATTGGGGTTTAAGTTTGTAGGGAAATATAGATGGCAGGGAGGTGAGGGAAAATTTGAAAGGTCATAACTTTTCTGTAGTCACAAATTCTAGAAAGATCTTTTTAGCTACAGTACAAAGAATTAATTTAAAGGATATGATGCAAATTTAGCAACAGGAGAACAAATGAATAAATATGTGGCCTAAATTAGGGTAAATGACATAATGAAATAAACATGGTTTTACAAAATCAGACAGGAAACTCACAGAATTGAGTTTCATGTGAGAATGTCATGTTTGTCTAATAAGAATTCAAGGAATCTTCTGATGTTTGGCTTAAAAAAATAGATAGACCTCCTGAGGCCAAGGAGCCCACAAGAGACACATTTGTGGTGAACACAGAACATGGGGGACATCCCACAAAAGGCTGAGGTAGGACACATGCTGTTTGACTGAGACTGTGAGACTGAGACCCAGGGGCAGGAGATGAAGCAGATGAGCATGAGATGGACTTTTTGAAAGGGAAGTAATTACATGTGAGTAGATTGTTTAGTAAATGTAGCAAATGAAGCATTGGCTAAGAGGTCAGAATAATATGTGGAAGCAGGAAGAGTAGATGCCAATGACTTTTTCCTATTTTGTGATAGGTAAGAACACAAGATGCCTAGCATAGCTTTGAGTCAGAGGGAACTGTCTGTCTTCCAAGTGAAACCCAAGGAGGGTGCACACTAGGAAAGCAAAACTTGGAGAGGAATGAGGAGAGATTGTTCACAGCTAGGATCAGAATCCCTATCACTCATACTAATA
>CM052703.1:11452346-11492194 GCA_028551405.1 Uromys caudimaculatus | reverse complement strand
CTCCAACATGTAATAAAGACACATACTCCACTATGCTCATAGCAGCCATATTTATAATAGCCAGAAGCTGGAAACAACCCACATGTCCCTCATCAGAGGAATGGATACACAAAATGTGGTACATTTACACAATGGAGTACTACTCAGCTATTAAAAAACAATAACTTCATAAAATTCACAGGCAAATGGATGGAACTTGAAAATATCATCCTGAGTGAGGTAACTCAGTCACAAAAGAAGGAACATGATATGTACTCACTGATAAGCGGATATTAGCCCAAAAGTTCAGAATGCCGAAGTTCCACTTAACAGTAACCACTGGACTGAGAGTGAGGCCCCAGATGGAGGAGTTGGAGAAAGGTTTGAAGGAGGTGAGGGAATTTGCAGCCCCATGGAGGGAGCAAGAGCGTCAATGGGCCTGGACCACCCCCCCTCCAGTCGTTCTGGAGTTTGGACCACCAACCAAAGAATACACATCTATGGACCCAAGGTTCAGACCACATATGTGGCAGAAGATGACCTCGATGGCCATCAGGGAGAGAGGAGAGGCCCTTGGGCCTGAGGGTGTTAGAGGCCCCAGTAAAGGGGAATGTCAAGGTGGGAATATGGGGATGGGTGAGCGGGTGGGTGGGAGGTGGAATTCCCTCATAGAGGTGGGGATGGGGAGGGGATAGGGGGTTTCCAAAGAGGAGACCCAGAAAAGGGGAAACATTGGAAATGTAAATAAAGTATTAAAAAAAAAAAAAAGGTTGAAAGTGATAGGGGAAGGTACTTGACATATTCCTCTGTCCTTTTCATGTGTATGTATTGGAGCATAAACCATATAAACACACACACACACACACACACACACACACACACACACACTCACAACATTTTCCAGTTTTCTTTTAATCATTTTTTCTTAAACTGAAGTTTTTTATAGCAAGCTAAACCTATTGGTTTTATTGATTTTATTTATAAAGATTTCCCTTCCTCCATTCTAAAATCTTCTATCACAAACTATGGACAAGGTGGAAATTAATTACTAAGAAATTTTCAGGTGTAGATGTATACCTAGGTTCTGCGTTTCTTCTACATATAGGAAGTTTCCTGTATATGATTATCCTGCTTTGCCCTTATGCTGTAAGCTCTTTTACACACACCCTTATACAAAAGCTCTTTTAACCAACGCAGACCAAATATCCTCTAATACTCTACACCTCTATTCATGAAAGAAGAAAATGAAGTTAAGGGATACTAGTTAATGCATACAAATCACATACACTCTGCCTAGAAGCTAGCCCTCTTCTTGGCAAGCTAGTACTTGCCAAGGCTAAGTCATGGAACTTGGTTATTTCTTTTGTCGGAAATTTCAGAATTGTGAATTCTAGTACTGCCATAGGTACTTATTCTAAGCAAATGAAGCTCTGCATTCATCATGGTAAAAGAAACTGTCAAAATGAATCAATACTAAAGTCTCAGAGCAGTTCTTTATGCTCCGGCTGTACGACATGCCGGCGGGCCTTCAGCCATTCATCCTTTCTTAAATAGCCTTGTGCATATTGATTGCCAATTACAGCTTTTGTTGCCAACAGAGCAGACAAGACCTAAAATTACTCCCTTACTTCTTATGATGCTAGGGAACCAGGCCAAAAAGATGTTTATGACTACTCCAGATCTGTTAACTAAAGTCAGCCATGTCAGGAAGATGAGTTAGAATTACTCTTCATTCTGGACACACATCTCCAGAAAGAACACTCCTGATAGGGACTGAAAACCTTTCCTTCCAGTCCTAACCTCCAAAAATGGAAGGGGAGAAAAGAGTCATTGCTGAGTATATGCTTTCCAACAACATTTTCAGAATACTGCCCTGTGACTCTCAAGCCCGATATTTATTTAATGGTTATAATTAATCAAACAGTTGTCAAAGCAGAATGTGAAAACAAGCATGCATTGCTTCCATTTTCCTGATAAAGTAGTGCAAAGTTCAGAGGTTGAGTTTGTCACTGTTGAAGATCACAGAAATCATTAGTGAAGGAATGGAGACAAATTTCAAGGTGTTCATGCAGTGTGTTTATCTGAAGCAGTACAAATTCACTGGCCATGTGTCTGGGGACCAGCAGATCTGGTAAAAGATATCTGTAAAGCAATCTGTACTAATAAAAACCTCTCTCTCTCTCTCTCTCTCTCTCTCTCTCTCTCTCTCTCTCTCTCTCTCTCTCACACACACACACACACACACACACACACACACACAAATACATAGTTATATAGTTATTACCTTTACTGTGCACATATACTTGCAATTTATGAAATATAATTTTTTAAAAGATATTGTTTAAAGTATAGTAGCTTCCTTTCTTTAATGCAATTGTTAATATGTTGAAGAGGTTATCTGTAAAGTTTTTGAACATTGTGATAGAGTATATACATACAAACATGGAAGACATCTGAAATATTGATATTGGTTGCCACAGAGAGTCAATAGTTCCTTTAGACTATAATTCCTTAGGCTGAGACTACAGAGAATCCACTCTTTTGTAATAAAGATCAGAGTGTTATACTCATTTGAAGAAGCAGAAAGTATACAACTCTATCTTTAATTCCTTTTGGCTTTACCTTGTCTAACGATTTTCTCCAAGTTGAAACTTCATCCTGGAGGGAAGCTCATTATGACTCAAAAAGGTCTAAAGGAAAATTTCGCTCACCAAGATTTAGGATATCGACAATTCAAAAGTCTCTGGACGTCCCTGACATTTAGCATATAGGTCTAGACCAACCTGCCATCCCAAGTTACATAAGCAAAAAGGATTTGCAGGAGAGAATATTCTCTGACCTATTGAGTTGCCTGCAAATCCTACAGAGACCTCCAGGTACTCCTCTTTCATGAAGTGTCTGTCACCCATGCTGGGTTGGTTTTTAGTGATGTAGCTGCTTTTGTGTTGACCATGTGGTTGTAGATAATCCCTCACCTATATTCATGAAAGTAACATCAATAAATTCCTTTGTTTAACAGGTTGGCTTTGGTAGTTCTGAGAGCATTGTTACTTTGGTCTGTTATTAGTTTATTTTCTGGAATGAATGGAGATTTGTTCCATCTTTCTAGGAATAGTGGCAACTAATATCTTATCTTTATATGCTGAAGATAACTCTGTATTTTACTGAAAGGCATAAATAAGAGTTTAGAAACTATCATATTCTAAGAAATGACTGCTTTCCTGATAACCGTAGGTACTCTTTTCGGGCTTATTGGCATCTTATGACCTCTTTAACTTAACTACTGATGCTTCGTCACAGAGAGGGCGTTCATGATAGGCAAACTGGTGACTGCCTAGAGACAAGGCAGCAAGAATTTCCTTGTCAAAGGCTGATTTAATGGAAAAAGACTACACAGTTATAAAATAAATGACAGAAACAAAAACTCATCTTTCAAGAGTCCCCAAAAAGAGAAGCCTGTAAGATTCATAACAGTTCACAGATCCTTGGTAAGACTCAAGGTCATGTAACTTGCATTGCATAAAGCATGATTTCATCTCAATTTCAATTCAGAAATTATTGACAGAGCATCAACTATGTTCATCAAAGAAAACATAAATTTAACAAGATTCTGTTTCATGAATCATAAAGCATTGAAAAAACATGCTAAATAAGATAAATCATTAAAACATGAGCTTGTACACAGGATTAATGGCTGAAAGTAAGCACGTGGGTAGAGATTCAGTTTTGAAAAGATGAGTAGTTAAGTCATCTAGGAGAAGACATTTGAGTGTGCAATGGAAGAATACGATGACAGCCTTTGAGACAAATGAGAGATGAGCCTCAAATGGCAAGAAAGGGATTTCTGCATAAAGAAAACAACAATTACAATGCAAGTTCTGTCTGTGTTGCCAAGTGATGGAGTGGTGGCGGTAACCGGTGTGGAAGTCAGAAAGAGATGGCATGTCAGATAGTTTACGGTGATGCAGACATGAAGAACTCTCCAGTGTTTCATTGCGATAGAGATAGGGAGTTGCATGTTTACTGAGGAAAAAAGGAGTGTCATAAAAATATTCCATTTAAGTTTTTACAGAGTCATCATTTAAAACCTTATGGAAACAAGAGCTGGTAAGAGACTGAAGAGCTGATTTTCATATGTTTGCTAACAGTGAGAAATAACCTACCTGCAATGACCTCATATTTATTTCCATTGATGGTTCCCTATAACATGGAAGCAGAAGGATCATATAGGAAACCAATACATTTAAACATCAGCAAATCTTTCTACAAACTGTGTCTTTGAACATATAGCCACAAGGTTTCATTTTAAAAGTATAGGTGAATCCCAATTAAAAAATACATATCTTGGCACACAAAGTTCAGAATTTCTTTATAGAATTTGTAGCTTTTTCTATCTATTTAAAAATTCCCGGGACATGGGCTGAAGTAACAGGGTAGTGATTAAGACCCTTGCTGCTCTTACAGACTATCTGGGTTCAGTTTCCAGAAATCACATGGCAATTGAAAACGGCCTGTTAACTCTATTTCCGTGGGATCTTAGGCTCTCTTCTGGCCACAATTATCTGAACACATACAAACAGACACAACACTCATACACATAAAATTTAAAAATTAAATAAATAAGAATTCCAGAGGCAGCTATGAATTCCTCTGAGATGCAGTGACTTACTGCAGGCAAAGTAAGTTATTAAACCGGGTGGATGTTAAATATTACAAAGTAGGGACTCTGGAAGACTCAGCTGTAAAAGCAAATCATGCAGCTTTCTAATCGACTCTCTGAAGCACCTACCAATGCCTGAACACAGATTATATAATAATGATGCTATCTTATTGACATTGGTCTTGGGTGTCTGAAATCACCTTTGCACCAAAAGATATGAGAGTTTGTATGCAGTTATGACCCACAATTCCCAAAGCACGGCATGCACAGGAAGTTGGAAAGCCTTGGGAACTCTCAGACGATTGTGCTTTCTACACAGAAAACTAAGTGAAGACTGCAGGAAGGCAGCAGGGGAAGAAAGAGGTTGTGACTCCTGTTGCCTTATTATTTTATCCAATTTGATATATACTTCTCTTCTTCTCACCTGGGGCCCTCCACAGTGACGTGTGCAATTTTAAAAAGAACCAGAGGGTAAAATGAATCAAACTAGGCTTTTGCTCCCAGTACCCTAATTCTTGCCAACTGAGAGTCACTAAGGGAACTTAGTCTTATTAAAGGGCAGTGGGTCAGACCACAGAATCCACGAGACTCCTCCCAAGGCTCAGTGTTTTGTCTGGGTATCATTATCACCAAGAGCACCAGTAAAATGACCATGCAGTGGATCTGTTGTGAAAAAAATGCCGTCAGTTGTGTTGCTGGAATATAGAAAGCAAGCAAATAGATCTAGTACCACGTATGCTCCAAGAAGAGCCCTTGAACCTTTCTCAATCATCCTCTCCTTCAACTTACAAAATAAAAAATTCCCTCCCCAAAATAGTCCCACACAAGAAGAGCCAACACAAAGGGTCGTTTAAATGTGTATTGATTCCTTAAACTCATGCTCAGTTGGAAACTTGACTCCTGTGTATGGTTTCCACAACTTGGCCAGACTGTTATTTAAGGCAGCATACATTTTTGTTGTCAAGGGTTGCTCTGTACCTGTATGATGGTAAGCAGTATTCTTAGCTTCCATTTGCCAGAGGCCAAGAGGGTATGTAGCTCTGACAATCAAATGTGACTCCTGACACTTCCTCTCTGGTAGGAAAAACATCACCCCCGGTTAAGAAGACTGAAACTGATGGACTGAATAGTACCCTCTGCAAGATAGTGCCTGGCACAGAGACTTGATGCACTGGAGTGGAGAGATACACAGGCAGGGGCACCCTCTCAGAGGAGAAGGGGGGACTTTGTGATGGGGGACAAGGAGGGAGTACAGCATTTGGGATGTAAATAAATAAATAAATAAATAAATAAATAAATAAATAAATAAATAAGATAGTGCACAGCAATCACTGCTTCAGGCATTTCCCTTTAATGTGAAATGGAAACAACAAAACAGGGAGTGACAGCATTCACTAGTCTCAAACACTGAAATGAAATTATGATTGTTCTAACTTGAGACGCATACAACTTAACAGGTAGGAGCTATCATGCATAACCCGTGTTTCTCATTAAAAAGGTATGAGCCACTCACTTGAAAAGTCTTCGGTCTGTTTTCCTGGTTTGTTGGGTGACTTGTAATAATTCCTGCGAATTCTTTGTGTCAATGGTTATGAGATGCCTGATGCTATGCAGTGATTCAAAATGGTATTCATAAAAGGGCTTGAGACCTTGCAATGAGAGTCCTATATCAAAATAAGGTGTCATCAGTACACCCATGGTTAGCTACTTGACTCAGCACTTGAACCTGTCAGCATCAAAGTGATATGTGCTCCTTAGAAAGTATTTGAAGAAGGAAGCATCTGTTTAGTTGTACTAAAAATAAGGATCCAAGCAAATATTAATACTAACAGTGCAGCATCACTGTTTTACGCTGCCTGTTCTGAATCATTTCATGCCCATTCCAACAGAGTGGCATCTTCCATTTTCAAGATTTCAAGATTGTTGAGGAAACTCAGACAGAGATTAAACAGCTTTATCAATTTCATATAGCTATTGGTTTGTAAACCTGGGATGTGTACAGTGACCCATGGTTCCTAGCCGCTGTGATAAATATCTGGAGACCAGGCAAGTGTCCATCAATCAAAGATGAACAATACATGATTTCTGCTACTAGGGTGACTGGAATCTAGTACAGAGTCTGCTGTGTAAAGTTGTCCCAAGCATCGGAGAGCAGCAGGGCACATTTCTTGCAAGATGTGGTCGTAGTTGAAAAAGATGCAGGGGTTTGGTTTGTGATGCTGTACTGAATGTCTGAGAGAAGCATTGTAAGAGTGGAAGAATCTACTTTAGCTCCTGATTTCAGTTTTCCATTCATGGCTAGATAGTTCCTTTACTCTCAGGCCTGAGACAGCAAAGAAAATCATGGAGAAAGAAAGAGAAGCGGACTCCATTACAACCAAGAGCCAAGGGAGAGAGGGCAGAGGAGCATGCTAGAGGGAGAGGCCATCAGCGATTAGCATAGTTTTTAAAGGATGGAGTCCTGTGACCTGCTTCTTCCAAGAAAGCTCAGCCTTCTATCAGTTTCTGAAATGGCTATCAAATTATGAGCTGATAGATGGACTGATGGACTGATAAGATTATAGCCTTCATGATCCCATCTCCTCTCTGTAATTTCTGTAATTTCATCCATGGACCAAGACATCAACACATTTGCCTTTTAGTCTCTCTCTCTCTCTCTCTCTCTCTCTCTTTCTCTCCCCTCTGACCTCTGTTTGTCCCTCTCCTCTCTCATACATATCAATAACATAAGAAATGAGGGTAATGAGGAAGAACACAGCAAGGAAGCCCGAGAAAGGCCTGGATGATAATTATGAATTCATCAAATGCCTGAAGTATGAAAGTGATGTTGGGAAGGAGGGAATGGCTTGAGCCTTCTATATGTCTTAGTCTATTTGTCTCTGAGCCTTGCTTGTTTATTTTAAGGCTGAATTCATCTGCTACAAACTTTAGATGGAGTCTTTTAGGATATACATATGCTTATCCTTGTTCCAGAGCCTGCTGTTAGTACTTGCTTCCTTTTTGTCTGTGGGCACTGAATTCACATCATTCTGCCTGACTGGAGTCTAAGCTCCCAAAGGGAAGTACATCTATTTGCATGCATTGCCATGTCGTAACAGATATGCGGTGGTGTTAAACAACTCACTCATGTACCCTCTGTTTTGTTTTTGTCTTTGTTTCTGTGAACTCTAAGTAAAAAATATATTCCAGCCTGGGATACACTCTTAGGGCTGGCATTATTCAAATAAAAGAAAAATCTAGTTCAAATTCATTTGTAATCCCATTAGATCTGCTCTTGAGTATTCCAAGGGCACTGAGGGATTCTCAAAATCAAGCATACGTTTGGTTCAACTTATTAAAGTACAAATTCTGTAGATTATATGCAGGGCTCTGGAATGGAATCCAGAAGTACAGGTGTTTGTTTACTATGACACTAGAACAACTTAAAAATCAAGCCAGTGGGATGGAGTGATGTGGGATTGCTAAACATTACGGGGACAGGAGGCAACACTAATCATTGATTAACTGTTGTCATACTGCCTAGGCGAACAAACAAATACTCATTGTTATAGACTGAAATCTCCAAACGCAGCTATTTCTTAAGTTCTCTCTTGACCTTCTCTGTGATGTGGGCCCTGTGACTGTTCTTTTGTCATGGATAGTGAATAATAAAGTACATGCAGTGACAATGACAGGTTTGGCTGAGAATCACTGTGGGTGGGGTCTTTAAGGTAAAAAACCGCAAACATCTCTGAATGATCCACACCTTCGCGAGTCCATCGACAATCGCTGGTAATACCTAAGAGTAAATTATGTTAGTAGCTATTTTTTAAGGCAGTCAAATATATCCATTTCCTATAAGAAAAATGGATGTAGGGGAGGGAAGTCCAGCTGAACTTAGACAATGTCTTGAAAATATTTGTGTCCTGTGACTACACTGGCATATAGAAATTTTCCAGGATAAAATATTTAAAGATAAAAGAGAGAAAGAGTTGGAATTCCAGAAACAGACCATGAAGCTCAGTCAGTACTTTTCCCCAAACCCTCAGACTACTTAGAAGAAACTGAACGGCTGATGGATGTGCTGTCAATTGAAGATGGAAACAGACGAACAGAGAATTTGGAGAATAGAAAGTTTTTGTGCCCTCAGATTTACCAGCTTTTGTCAGTAAACGAAATTCCTGATCTCATGATTTTTAAGTCATTGTGATCCTGGTAAATAAAAACAAGGCCCTAATGTCTCTAAGTTTGGGAGAAAAGAACAGATGCTCTAAGGGAAGATGTGGTGTTTAAGGAAAAGTAAGAATTGTTTTCAAGTGACGAAGGCAGATCTGAAGGAAAAGCATCATGGATGTAATTATGACTCTGACTATAACCACAAAACTGGCGCGTTCTGAACTGCTATTTGTGGCTAATCACTTCCAAATAACAAATGAATAGCACAGTAAATGTTAGCAGGATAATTTTCTATTAATCAAGAATAATGAGTGAGGGCACTAATTCCCTCTTCAAACACCCCTAATTTTAATGCTGTTGCATGTTGCTTCTTCAGATTGATTACTCAGTGATTTACAGAGAATTAGGTGGTAGGGAGACTCAAAATAACAGGCAGAATATTATTATTTCCTGCTTCATTCATGATGAAAGAAACCTCTCCAATGTCAATTCTTGTAGATGCCCAAGATTGTCTTTCTCCAAAAAAAGGCACAGGAATGCACATACACACACACACACACACACACACACACACACACACACACACACACACACACACACGTGTGTGTGTGTGTATATATGTGTGTGTGTGTGTATGTATATATATATATATGTATGATAGATCAACAGACACATAGATGATAGAGGAAGCAGGAATGAAACATGTAAATTAAGTTTTATTGCAAAATTAAGCCACAAAATATAAATATATAAAATTTGGAATAAGTCTGAGTGTTTCTTCAACTTCATTTGCTTTGAGACATTGGGAAATGTGCTTAAGTCCACTTAGTTTCATTTAGGCATATATAATAAAGAAGTATAGGATTCAGGGTAGAAGGTGAGAAAATTCGCTTTAGATAAGGAAGCTTAACAGTGAAAGCTTCATTTTCTGGGAGCTCAGGGAGGTGGCCACTTTGGGATCTGAACCACGTCCCCAAAGGGAGATTCCACAGCAGTTTTAAAGGATGGGAACACAAAGCAAGTGGGTCAGCGGGAACTGTGGTGTTATCCAATGGTATCTTGATATTATGGGCTAAGCAAGGGCATACGTACTGGAGACTGGTACACATCCAGGGCACCTGGCTTCAAGGTCCTTAATTTATTCTCCTAGATATTCACTCTGGAGCTCAGATTGATAATGGGACAAAGGAGTGGGTTAGCTGCATGTAGCTAATTTGGGCACAATAGGCAATAGGTCATATATTTTTACAACTTATGCACCTTGGTTTAGAGAACAGCAGTTTATATTCTTTACTGACTAACAAACAATTAAGAAAACATTTGGTGAAGTGGGATTGGAGTTTATTCCTAGGCCTGGGGACATGAACTTCTTTGACCTTGAGGTGGATGGACTCAGACAACTGTCTCCATATAAGCTGTCCCTGAGATGGCTAGACGCAGATGACTGTTCACAACAGAAGCTGTTCAGCTACAGGGAATTCCCTAGATTCTTTAGGATGGGGGACCTCGAATTTAGTTTCTCCCTCGATTAAATGGAGTCTGAAAATGAAATGGTAGTATTTAGTTTAGTACAAGATTCTTTTACTTATTCCCCAAAGAAGTACACACAGTTTCTTTATTTCACATTGTGTTAGGCTACTCTCTACAGTTTAGGCCTCAATTCTCCAAAACAACCTACTTTCTGAGTAATTAGACTCCATTGCCCAATGTGTATAATTCATGTTTACAAATGAAATATCAGCCACATATGAAATAAGAGCAAAGAAAGAGACTGTACGCTATCAATCTGCAGCAAAATGGCATTTTATTCTCACAGAAGTTCAGAGAAAGAGGTACTAACGTGGCATTAAGGGTTTCAGGGTGCATGTGAATTATAGAATATAATTTGTAGGCATGGTGTATGAGCACACGCTTTCTCTTTGCTCTGTCTTCCTCTCCCCTCTTCTTTCTTTCCCAGGAAGGTGACCTGTTTGGATGATCCTGGTGAGCATTTTTTTCCAGCCTCTTCTACCCCTTTATTCACTGGAGAGCTAAGGAGATAATAAGAAAAAGTACTTTGGGGGAGGTGACATCTTTTTCCCCCTATATCGTGCGTCGATTGCTTTTCTCTCTCCAACAGGACAATTTCTCTACTGGTCTGTGGTGGAGACAGCAGGATGAGTCTTGTGTTGTGTTTCTAATACTCCTAATTTCTCCAAGTGCTACCCATTGAGTTTTAGTTTTGTTGCTACATTTTTCTTGAGTGGCTGTATTTTGAGACCATCATCACATCCCTTCTGCGTTACTGACCAAGACACGGACACATCAGAGAGCAAGAACAGCTTTGGCTACACATTTAATGCTCCATATTTTATGAAATATAAAGTGGTAGTTGTCTCTAGTGCTAAGTTAAAGGCAAATAAAGTATGAAAATCATTTGAGAGACATCACAAAGAAGTTCCAGGTGCAGTTTTCATAGATGTGACCTCACTTCCGTTTTGTGTTTTAAAATTAATCAGAAGGGCTGTTACAAAACCCTTCGAGAGTCAGTGTGACTGAGAATCCGAGGAGGCTGGGAAGACTTTGACATAGAAAGCCACACTGTTTGTTTTCTTTGAGTCACTGCTCACTTGAGCTCGCAGTGAACAGCACTAACCAGCCTCTTATGCCATACTGGAAATATGGAACCTGCAGGCCTTTCATGGATAATAGTTGTGGTATGCCTTCCTTTCAGGACTGCAGATTTTGAAATGAAAGAAAAGTAACTGATCTGAGAGCCTCCTTATTTATTGTCTTTTTCATTCATAGTTTTATGTGTTTACTTATATATTTAAGGGGCCAGATCTAAATGCAGTCATATTTGACAAAGATATTTATTTTCTCAATGATTGTGAGGGTAATAATTGAGACACTTGAGCATAATGGCAAGTTCGGTGCTTTCCTCTAAGAGTTCTGAGAAGCTTGTTTAGCTTGATAGACACTTTAAAGATACCTCCATGTCATATCTCTCAGTAAGCAGTAAGAGAAGCCTTGAGAAGCCTAAGTGTGAAAGAATAGGATCATTACAGAGAGCTAAGGGAGTAGGAAAAAACCAGCAAGGTTCCCTAAACAACTTTAGCATCCTTGAACTGTTCAAGATATTTTCAAAACACTTCTTCATGTGTAGGGTTAATGTTTATATTGGCTTAAAGAAAATGCTATGAATATTTTTCTCAGTAGCCTTCAAGACCATGGCACACAGATGAAAATATGGATGCCTTTGAATTGGGTAAGTTAGAATGCCAGTTTTAAAATAATCTACCTGTAAGATCTCAAGTAACTTGTCTTTCATCTTTGAAATTTGTTTCTCTTACTTTAGACACAGGACAGTAATGCCACCTTTCAGGTAAGTTGTAAGGTCTAAATTGGAAGTGTTTAAAAAGGACTTACCTAAGGACCCATGATCTGGAAGCTCAGCAGTTTAAAAATACCGTTGGAGAGCTGGCTGCATCTCAGTGGTAAGTAAGGCATTCCCTAGCATGTTTGAGACCTTGGGCTCCATCTCCAACATGCTATTCTTCCTACCAAGTACTATTCATATGCAGCTTCTAGCAACCTGACCACAGTAGTGGTAAACAGTACAGGCACAAAAGCCTGGATGCTAGTGAGACCTACAATGGAGTCACAGCCTCTCTACACGGGGAATTTTCTGTATTACTTGCCTCTTGCAGTGTTGAAGTTTTAAAATTACTCATCCTAGTGGGATGGAACTCACTGGTGTCATTTGCTAATATCCTGGGTCTAATTTCATCTATCCCCAGATACAAAACGGCAGTTTTTAGTGACCAATGAATGATACACAATTTGAAACTTTTATGAAAGCCATATTCTCTTATAAAAAGAATTTAGTATTTTTATTTTGTTTTCTTTGTTTGTTTGTTTGTTTGTTTGTTTGTTTGTTTCTTTCTTTCTTTCTTTCTTTCTTTCTTTCTTTCTTTCTTTCTTTCTTTCTTTCTTTCTTTAATTGCAGCCAAATAGGCCTTAATACACAAGATTTTTCGTCCATGTGGCTTGGGGATTGGTATATGTTAAGTTGATCCCTCTTCCATGATCAGATATTTTCTTTTTGTATACCTCTTTAAGGGAAATAACCTCTGGGCTCTGCTCTGTTCCTGCAGGACCTGATTGCTGGGAGCTCAGGGAAAGAGATTTCAGTGTTTGTGAAGGATTAAGGAATATAAATCGACTTTATATAATATTCAAATATCAAGGTTTGGAAGGCAAAGGCCCTTCCAGAAAGTGCACTTTAGGCAATACATCTCTATGACTTGCATTTCCAGACTAGCAAACATCACATTAAGATGGAAGAAAATGAGTGTCTTATTCATGCAATAAATCTTTCTTATGTAACCAGAACCCCTTGAAAGCCAGGCGCTAAGAGACAACACAGTATTATTATTATCTGCCTCGCAAACCGTGCAGGCTAATTTTAGTGACCTATTTTGCCTGTTTTCATCCTTCATTTGTATACTTGGCCTTGCGAATAGAGTAGTTTGAATACACATTATAGTCATATTTATGTGTATTCTTGCTAAGTGCTTTTCTTGAAGATGCATTATCATGCATTCAACATAAACCACACTGATAGAGCCATTTATCCTTGTTAGGCAGGCAAACAGAGGGAAGTTGTTCTTAGTACTATCCTGGGCCTGAGGAGCCTTTATTTAAGTCTAAGGTAATAGAGAGAGAGGAGTCTTCAGCAGACTACCTAGGGTGTTATGGAAAGAAAATAATAATTTTAAATATGCATGCTGGCCATTGCAAAGCTGAAAAGCATGCCTTGGAGTGCTAAAGAACTCATCCCAAGTGCCAACAGTAGCCAGAATCTGTAATGGATGAGATCAGAGGGTTTGATGCTTTTATCCTTAGTATGTATATTAGGATAAAGACTGGCAGATTAATAATTTTCTTAATGGCAATGATTATGTTGTACAGCTGCAACTTTGGATTTGAAGAAAATAAATTTGTCTCCTTGTACCAGCGCTACCTGAAGCAGCAGGCAGGTTGCAAGAGCCATGCTGTGTGCACATGATGTGTAAATGAACACCTCTGTGGCCATATATAGGCACAGTCGCAGATCTGTGGAAGGTCATAAAGCACATGTCTGAGAAAATTGTATAAATGGGAAAATATGAAACTATAGAAGAAAACTTATTCTTTACTCACAGAGAGTTTAGGTGACATTGGGAAACTGCCAACGTGCACTTCTTAGAACTAAGACAGGAACAAAGCCTAAGGTAGAAACAAGATATTGGAAGAGAATATAGGCTGAAGGAAAGGGCTAACAGGATTGAGATTGAGCGAGTAAAGGGGAAGGCTCCTCATTCCCTCCCTAGTGATTCTGGGTGGCTCTTGTTGCAAACCTCTTGTTTTAAAGTGATATTGGTTTCTTTCACCTGTCCAAGACTTCTAAGGTCAACTGCAATACTAACCATGGATCTTAGGAGAGAAGGAAGGAAAGGAAGGAGGCAAGGAATGAAAGAAGAAGGAAGGAAGGTGGAAAAAAGAGAAAGAAGGAAAGAATAAGGGGACATGAGGGAAAGAACCTGGGGAGGGAAGGAAGAAGACGGGAGGGAGATCTGAGCAAACAGTGATGCTTTCAGTCTTACTAACGCAGCCATCTCTAAAAGAACCTAAGAGATAAGCCTTGAGGCATGGCAGTGAGGGCGATACCTAGCAGCAGCAGCAACCTGCCATTCCTGCCCAGAAGGCTGGATGAGTCGAAGAGAAGAGTGTGAGCTGAGCCCCCGCTGTCCTAGAGCACTGCCATCGCTCTGTGCACACACTGCATCCATCCACCTCACACTTGCATTCACACCTCTCCTGCCATGTTGGATTAAATCACCTGAAACACCAAGCCAAACTCAATCTTCCTACCTTCAGGATCTTTTGTCTACCAGGAGAACATGGCTCTCTGAATCAACTAAGCAGGGCTCATAGTGGCTCAAAGAGGCTGAAGGAGCAAGTACAGGGACTGCAGGATTTGAACCACATCCTCTGTGTGTGTGTGTGTGTGTGTGTGTGTGTGATGGGGGTTAACTTGATATTTTTATGAGACTCCTAATAGTCATAACTGGTATATAGCTGACTCTTTTGCTTACTCTTAGGACTCTTTTCCTTCTGTTGAGTTACCTTGTTCTGTCTTGATATAAGAGCCTTGTCTTATTTATCTTCTTTTGTCTTGTTTGGTTGTAGTCTCTTAGAGGCCTGCTCTTTTCTGAAGGGAAATGAAAAGGTGGATCTGGAGGAGAGGGAAAACTAGTTGGGATGTATTGTATGAGAAAAGAATCTATTTTCAATTTTAAATGTTATTTTATCACAATAACAAGAATAGTAACTAATAACAGAAAATCAGTTTCTAAAAGTGGATCTTTTTCAGTAATAAATGATCCATGTGGATCTTATGCATCTGGATCTGTTTATCAAAAGGAATGTGGGAGAGATTACATCTTTGAGCAAGGAAACCCTCTACACAGCTATTAAACAGTGCTTAATGGACTAGTCTGGTGGGAGCTTAGAACAAAAACTGTGAAGAAAATCATGGATAGTGGAGGCCTAGCTTGTGGGGTTTAAACAAACAGGAAAGAAAGATTCTATCAGGAACAAGGCATTGGGGCTCTTTGTGTGATATCATGGCAAACAAGCTAGCTTCATTCTTCCCATGTGCTAAGACCCTAAATGAAGTTAAATTTAAAGGTAATGGACTAGTTTATTCAACTGAACAGATTTCAAGACCTGATAACATTCAGGCTGTGGCATGGCTGCTGCCTCCTGCACTTTTCTATATCCACAACAATAAAAGAAGAAAACAGTGAACAGAAAGACAAAAAGGTATGTGTTTCGTTAATCCAAAACTGATGAGCAGATTTTAGGTTTCAGCCAAGGCACACGCTGAAAAAGAGGTGGTAATTTTCATTGAAATATATCTTCATTAACATTTTTATGAATATACTTTTGTCATGTTTTCCATCTCCCCACCCCTCACACTTCCTCTCAACCTCCCTCTACACCCAATGCCATGGTCCCTTTCTTAAAAGCAAAAGCAAAACCAAAAACAAACAAAAACCCCACAAAACAAAAACTTACAATCAACCAATTTAAAGACAGAAGGAGAGAGAGAGAGAGAGAGAGAGAGAGAGAGAGAGAGAGAGAGAGCGAGAGAGAGAGTGAGCGAAGTTATCTCCAAACAAAAATCTCTGGGCATGTATCCTGCCCTGGTTGATAAACACAGTGTTACTCCATTGGAGAAAACGGATTTACTTTTTGTTAGCAAGTATCAGTTACAGATGGGACCTTGTGTCCACGTGTCTTCAACTTACCCAACTTACCCAACTTGACCCCAACTTAGCCAATCTTCAACAGAGATGGTTCTTCTTGAAGTAGATGGAAATGAAGACACACAACTAAACAATGTGTAGAGAGTGAGAAACTTGAGACCTCTCAGTCCTAGATGGAAGTCTTTCTTTATTGGACTTCTCCATTGAGGTTCGGGGGTCTATACAGAAGAGGAGGCAGACAGATTGTAAGAGCCAGATGTAATAGAAGGCTCCAAGAAAACAGTTTCTTCCAGATATAACAGGACTGATGAACATATGAACTCAAAGAGACAGTGACAGCATGCACAGAGCATGCAGTAGTTGGTTGTAGTTATTAGGGAGAGATCTCCTGTTCAGCACTGGGACAATAGGAACGGTGTCCAAATGGCAAGATCTTACCTCAATATCATTGTAGCAAAACATGTCAGCCTCAACCACATCATGGTGGTTTTGAAAACGTTACAGATGCAATATTGTGGGAGTCATGGAGTATTGTGTCATGGTTTCATAGAGTTGCTGAGGCCAGGCAATGTCAGGATGTGGGAGATAGCAGAACCATAGATAGTTGCTGAAGAAAGCCTCATTCATAAAATAGAGCCAGCTAAGGAGAGAGGCTGTGTGTGCTGCAGGGACATTACTGTCTAAGTTCCTAGGAGCTTAGATAATCCCATCACATGTAACATGATTCTACAGGATTTGGTGTTTTGCTGCTGGAATTTGTTCTTGCTTTGATCCATTTTCCCTTGTTATTTCTTAACTCTTTACCCTTGGAATTGAAATATTTACCTTGTGCCATGCTGTGTTGGAAGTCTATAATTTGTTTACTGATGTTACAGGAATTCAAAGTTAAGATGAGAATTGAAATTTTAAACAGGGTTGGAATCGTTAAAGACAATAAGGACAAGGAGTGGAGGGGTATGGGTCAAAAGTGATATCTCTGGGTGTCAAGTTGAAAAGCTACGGAGTTGTGGTGGTTAATACTGATTGGTCAACTGGCAGTATCTAAAAACTTAGACGATAAGTTTGCAGGCACAGCTATGAAGGATTACCCAGCTTGCATTAGTTATGGTGAGAAGACCACGCCCTCTAACTTGTTGGGTATGCCACTCCCTGCACTGCTGTCCTGGACTGACCATGAGTTTCCATTGGTCATCACTTCCTGGCTATAGACTGAGAAGGACCAACACTTCCTACTTTTTCTGCCACAATCTACAAGATCTCCTGCAACTGGGAGACAAATGAGGTGTTTTTATCAAGAGCAATATTATTAAAGCAATAAGAGAAGTCACTCATACAGTGCAGAAAATACATTCTATAATATCAGTATAGGCTGAACTATCTTGTGCAAACCAGTACAGACCAGACATAGACTCACTCACTAATCCTTCTACAGTGACTAAATCAGTCTTTGTGAAACACCCACAGGGAGGAAGATTGTTGATCTCTGCTTCTCTCCTGTGACAGTAGGCCATTTGTTACCAGATGCCTATTGTTCATGTCTGCAGTCAGCACCTAATCATGTCTGAACAGAAAGGAAAAATTCAATTCTCTTGGATCATAATATATTGTCACTAAAATTGAATATAACTCCAACATTCAAAGAAAAGTAGTCAATAAATCTATGCAAACTCCTGGTAAAATTTCTTATGGTTGTTATTTTTCCTGTTAAATAAGTACAACTTGATTTCTATAACGACACTAATTCTAATGTATTTTGTTTCTTAATTCCATCTGTGATTAGTCATCCTGAGAAATAATCACTTGGCAAGTATCTTGGGATTCGATTTCTCGGTAGACATTAGTGCATGTCGTGAGCTATGGTAGCCTAATGCCTCCATCCCCAGGTAACCCACTCAGTTTCCCCAGCTCTCTTTATCGTCTTGCAAGCCTGCTCACAGGCATTTGCGGGTTTGCCAGCTGCCTGATCTGAGCACTATTTCAGTTACACTTGGCATTTGGATGGCTAGTATGAGACCTAGACTGCCCCATTAGTAATTTTTTCTATTCAAACATATTCTGTAGCAACTTCCATTTAACATTTCAATGACTCTTTTGCTTTGGATATATTCATAATCTGTTATACTTTGACATGTTGGCATGAAGAAGGGTCAACTGATGTTTTTCTGACTTTGATAATGTCTTCTTATACTTACTGTTCTTTGAAAATGTATGTTTCACTAGTTTATGTCTCTGTGTGTATATGGTGTGTGTGTGTGTGTGTGTGTGTGTGTGTGTGTGTGTGTGTGTGTGTGTATGTGTGTGTGTGTGTGTAAGTCAGAGGACAACTTTCAGAAGTCAACTCTTTTTTTTTCCAGTGCAGAAGTCAAACTCTGGTTATCAGGTTCATTCAGCAAGTTACTACATCTGTTGGATCATCTTAACAACCCTTTAAAAATTCATTCACTGTTCAGAATACCCAAGTTTCACTTTAGAGTAACCTCTGGACTGAGAGTGAGGTCCCAGATGGAGGAGTTGGGAAAGGGACTGAAGGAGCTGAGGGAGTTTGCAGCCCCATGGAGGGAGCAACAGTGTCAACTGGCCTGACCTTCCTCCCCCCCCCCAGTCCTCCTAGAGGCTGGACCACCAACCAAAGAATACACATCGAGGGACCCATGGTTCGGACCACATATGTGGCAGAGGAGGGCCTTGTTGGTCATCAGGGGGAGGAGAGGCCCTTGGGCCTGAGGGTGTTAGAGGCCCCAGTAAAGGGGAATGTCAAGGTGGGAATATGGGAGTGGGTGGGTGGGTGGGTAGGAGGTGGAATACCCTCATAGAGGTGGGGGAGGGGGAGAGGATAGGGGATTTCCAAAGAGGAGACCTGGAAAGGGGAAACATAGGAAATGTAAATAAACTATCAAAAAAAATAAATAATTTAAAAAGTCATTCACTGTGCACTATTTTGCTGTGTTACTAGAGTTACTGGGAAGTTTTTGAGTCAGCATAAGTATTATAAGTATTGCTAGCAACTCCAAGAACAAACAAACCCTGAAATTTTATGCTTCAGAGCACAAGTTATTTATTTATCTAAATAAATGCTTATTATTTTCACTTCCACAGAAATATCCTGAACTGTGGTGTTAACTGGCCTTGGAAGCCATGACTCTGAAATTTGGGTTCCTTTCACTTTACAAATTCTGGACTCTCCTAAGTTCTTGGAATTCTCTACTGTCTGATTTAAGTGGATAAAAGGAAAAGAGAAAGAGTGAAATAAAACTTTATATAAAAGAAAAAGGGTTCATCCGAGGTGTTTCAGAGGGAGAGACACTTCGTTTACTCTGACATTCCTTAACCTACACCAAATCTACAGCATCACAGCCCCCTTCAAGTAACTTACAAAGATAGTTTGGCAATGTGCCCAACAAAATACAAAACAAAACAAAACAATGTACAGAGCAGAAAGTGCATCTTAGCTATGTCTTTTCACATGTAAATGACAGTTAGCAAGCTGCAAAGGAAGCAATCCCTACAGCTGCAAAGGAAGCCTACCCTACATCCAGCAGGTGCTCTGAGTGGAAATAGCCTCTCTAGATCTCCTTGCCTAAGACTTTTCTTGGCTTCCTGTCTGTGGCTTAACAAAACGGACAACTTATTTCTCTTCCTCAAACACTTAATATTTCTTAGTAGAACAGAAACAGAATGATTACAGTGATGGCAGCCCTGGGGAAACTGAGGAAGAAAGCACATAAGATGTCCTGGATTGCTGTGTGGTCTTCTCCTATGACTTGGTATGGCTGTTCTACTGTACCGGACTGTGCACAAACATCCTCTGCATTCTGGGATTACCTGCTTTTATGCTGGATTAGGATGACCTAATGCCCCTAATTTAAAATGATGAGGTTTGTAAACACTCTTTCTCTAGGTAGGGCACGTTCTACAGTGCTGGAATGCAGGTTTATGGGGAAGGAAAGTTCAACCCTCACTATTGAATGTGAACCTTTCTTACAGCTACAGTCATATGCCAAAATCTACATCCATATTTCTTTCTTTAAACTTATTTTTCAAACCTCTTTTAATTTTTTAACCCTTTGCCTTTCTCTCTGAAGGAAACCATGATGTTCAGACTATAATTAAATGCCATAATAGCTATTTGATATTTTTCTTTAGATATTTATTTACTTGAATTTTCCTAAATTAAAAGCAATCAAAATTTCAAAAACTTATTTCTCTCATTGTTTTTGTCTAGATGCAGCTGGCTTTTCTAGAAATAGCCCCGCTTTCTGACTCTCTAATCTCTTTCATTTCTACCTGTAAACCAGCCAGTTCTTCTCTAGTTATCTCTTGCAATGCCTTGTCAAAGCACCTGATAGTATCCACCACACAGGAGTGTTTTGATGCTTCTAGCTATTTCTACTGGGACTGCTGCCTTAGACGAGATGTGGACTGCTATTAGCCCTATTATAGGTAATAGTTGTAGCAAATATTTACTGCTGAGTCCTAGTTTTCAATTGTTGACTTAAGCTTCCTATTGACTGTTTCTCAATCTCTGAAGCATATACACATTTTCAGTTCGTATTAAAGCAGGGCTTTTAAAATAACACTTCTATTACAAAGTAACAATGAAATATTAGTGGTTCATTCAGCATTGCTCAGTTTTGTTTTATTGCTCATAAGAGGTCATTGGTTGACATAACCACCATTTGCTTTCTTGAGTTACTCTTTTCTCTGGCATTCTGGTTCTGGAGCCTGAAAAATTCACCTAATCCTTCAGCCAGATCAGCTCATCAGTGACCAGTGTGTGTTTATGTGTGAGAGATAGACAGAATGAGAGAGAGAGAGAGAGAGAGAGAGAGAGAGAGAGAGAGAGAGAGAGAGGAGAGGCAGACACAGAGACAGAGACACGGAGAGAGACAGAGACAGAGAAATAAAGACAGAAAGACAGACAGAGACACGGGGACAGATAAAGAGAATATGAAAAGCAATATCTGAAATTGACAAATAGTATACCTGCCAGCATTTCATTAAGCACAACTTACTCACATGGTCCAAAGTGACTTGAAAAGGACTAAAGTGTATTTGTGTCTCTTGAAAGGAATAATTTGGTAAGCACATAATTCTAAGACACAGGAGAGTCAAATAAAATAACATGTGTAGCACCCCTTGAGAGTGCCTGATACATAGGAAGAATTCAATAAATATCTGATACCAGAGAGAAAGCATTTTATGTACTGACCAGTCTCAATAAAATCCTGATGAATTTCTACTACTTTTCCAAAAGATTTAATCAAATATATCACTGGAACTAGGATGACATTTTCAATTACTGAAACTTTGACATCGCATATATTCCAAAGTATAGGATACTCTGCAAAAAAAAAAAAAAAAAAAAAAAAAAAAAGAAGAAGAATAAAAGTGTTGTATCCAGTTTTGCATGCATGTAGTCTTGTGTACAAGTGAACATATGGATGCAAACTCCAAAGAGCCATCTAGGAAATTATTGAAATTCTTCAGCATGAGTTCAAGTAACTCAGCACATCTTCAAGTAACTTTGTAATGTGGCTTTCCATTAACCCTAGAGAAATGATAGATACAGTAAACAAAATGACTCTACGTTGGCCTCAAAATGAGCAATGTGTATTGTGTGGAGGAAAAAGAATTTCTTCTTCCCTGTTGAAGAATGTAAGTATGAAGTATAAGCTATCACTGGAACCCCTCCTTTCTGCCCAGAATCTGGGAGGACACAGTCCTTGATATCTGATCTCTCTTCCCTGTGCATACATAAGATCCTATGGACTTTTTCTGTGTGAATGAAGAGAATTTTGTCTTAGGAACAAGTATCTTTTGATCTTTATGACATCCGAAAGTAATAATAATTTTAATGAAAGTAACGGCTTGGGAGTCATTTCTAGAGAATGTCAATCATGAGGAAAAATGTCAGAAAAATATATTAATGTCTCCATGCAGAAGAAGCCTCAGATGGAAGTGGCATTTAAAAGAGTTAGCAAAGGGCAAATTTTCTACAATAACATCCCATTCGAATCAGATTTACTATGGGCACATGGGGACCATCAAAAGATTTAATGGAGGTTTCTAAAGGTTTGCAAACTAAAGATTTTACTTTAAGAATATTTCAAGCATTCTGCAATTTTGTTTACATCTCAAAGAAATGAGATGACACAACATATTGTTTGTGGAAATATCTTATCCTAGGAAATTATAGAATCATACTTCTTTTTAAAAGGGAATTGTTTTAGACTCTAATTATTTTGTTTCCATTCAGTGTACTTTATCTTATTAAAGACAGAAAACTGTTAAAACTAAAGACAATTTATGGAATATGAATATACCTAGGTATATGGTTGGCATAAAGGTAGAACCCTGAGAAGCAAAAAAGAGGCATCAAATATTTTAAAATATTTCACACTCAAAAAGCTCACATTAGTGATTTTCACATTTAATTGACTACGTGAGTGCCATTTGAGAGTAATAAACCTCAGGACATCAGAAAAGGAGTAAAATTACAGGAGCAGAGATAGTTATGTCCAAATCCAGAAAGTCATATAACAATATAAGACAAAATAGGTATCTATGAAAGAAAACCAAAGGAAATCATACAAGCAAATACAATGAATAAAAGCAAATCATAATGAAATGGTAATTAAGATCTGAGGTAGAAATTGAGGGTTAGTTGAACATAACCTAAAGCTTTTTAAGATCAGAGGGCTGGAAATAGATCTCAAGAACATCACAAGACTTTAGAAAAAGATCTGCACATCTTTCACTAACACCTTGGTAAGCAAGGCAGATTGAGAGAATCTTTGTCAATGAAAGAAGTTTAAAGTATTGATGACAAGATGAAAGATTTTTCCTCTCTTAGCATACTCAAACCTTGGCAGAACAATATTTTGAACTGACAACCTATAATTTGTTATAGGAACTGATTTCTGCATTGTATGATACTAAGCATCACCACTGACACTACCGAGTCCATGTTACAAGTGCCTCCATAGTGATAACAGCAAAGATATCTCCCAACAGAGATAAATTACCTCTGGTAACAAACATTCTCTCTGCAGAAATATATATTTAAAGAATAACGAGGCACATCCCTTTATTTATTTCTCAATGTTGCATGTACACACACACACACACACACACACACACACACACATACACACACACACACACCCCTTTTAGCTAAACCAGTGTTCTTTTATTTTCTTCTGTAGCCACTGGAAATGTATTACTGGATTTCCTTTCAATTTCTTAATACTTTTGTGGATAATGGAATTTCCGCAGTGTTGTTTCATTTTTCCCAATTTTGCCACCTTACTTCCCCTGCTCCTTTGAAATGGTTAACCTTCTGTGTCCCTAACCATCCACGTCATTTGTTTCGGTATACTTCCCTAGCCTTTCAGTCATTCTCCACACAGGAAAAGCAAAGCCCGTATCACATGTGAACTCACATTTGTACTTTGTCTAGACCAATACAGGAACTGTGAAGATGTCATCACAGAGTCGTGAGTCATAGGGTCAGCTGAGACCCATCTTGTCATAGTCATAGATGCCTTCTTTATATTCACCTTTGCATTTCTTTCTTCTTTGTCACAAGGAGTGTGATCACCAGTTTGTGGGACCTTTCTTGTGCAGGGAAGTGCACACATTTGCAGTTATTGATAGTTGGTGATGGCCAGAGCCGTGCCCTTGGCATTACTTTTCCTTATCTTCCAGTTTTTACATGGTTATTTCTATTTTTTTTGACAATATTACTTGTGCCTTAATGACGATTGTATCAATGCTTTGTTTAGGACTGAGCACTCTACTGTCACTTATCCGCAGTACCCTGTGCAGCCACAAACCTCTGTATTTACCACAGTTCACTGAAAAGAGAGGCTTCTTTCATCAAGGCTCAGAGTGGCAATTATCTGTAGATATAAACATACATATTTTGAAGGCAGTTCGGTGCTATTTGAGATTATCTAAACAATAGCACTAAGTTGTCTCCTAAAGCCTATGACCTCCCCTATTATGATTTTGTTTTGATGTTGTTTTGAATATTTACACTACCAGGTATGGATTTTCACTGTTGGACACAATCAGAAAGAAATTGGTTATCCCAATAACAGATATGCCATAATTGTACAAACTGTACATTTTACCTGGGAGGTTGTTGTGGTAGTTCACAGGGCACCAACGGTTCCCTTACTGTGAACCTTGCCTGTACATTTCTAACAAAATTCATAAGAATATATATCTTTTTCTGCTACAGTGGATTTCGCTGATATGAAACCATTCACCTTCCATGGAATATAGGGGTATCACGTCAACACAAGATGGATGTCATGTTGGTTCATGTATTTCCCCTGAGCACTTTTATAGCTGGCCTCATTAAGCAACAGTAACTGAAAGTCTATGAAGGTAGCTAGTGAATGCGTTCTGCGGAGGAAAACAGTACCAGAGCCAGCGCCCTTGGTCTCACTTCAATTTGATGTCACGCTCTGGCCTCAGGTTCTAATTGCTCGCTTTGCCTCATCTACGTGCGTCTTACTGTTAACTTGCAAATCTCAGACTTTCACGTACACGTTTTCATCATTCTGCAGGGTATTTCCCTGCCCCCTTTGGAGTAGTCTTCAAAATACAGTTCCTTTCATTGGGATTTAAATTATCTGCAACCATTCAGAGATTTTCATGAGCACTTCTCCTTGTTCTTAGACTTCTCTGGCTACAGAATTAGGGAAATACACTATTAGGGAAAAGACTAATAATGTATTTTCCTTAAACTAATGTGATAGTACTTGATTGGGCAGAAAGTGAGGGTATGTTTTCAGAAATGTCTCTTTTTAACAGAGACACTTGAACTTATGGAAGACCTTATGATGATTGCAGAGCAGTCACAATTCCATCACTCCTTTAGGGACTATGGATACTGAGACCCTCAGATTCTGATAACAATATGTCTCACTTTTGGCTCCACTCTGGCTGTGAAGCTCACATCAGCCATTTCCTGGTTTCTGTGAATTTCCACAGCTTAGATTTGCTGCTGTAAGTTTCTTTGCCTTTGTTGCTTTTTTATCTGTGTTATTACCTCGTAAAAGAGTTCTGATACATTAGTGGCTTTTATTGAAAGCCACCTCCAATCTGTTTTGGAAATAGGCAAGGTATAAACAGTAAATAAATAATGAACTAGGGGAGAGAGAATTTTTATAGCTTGTTGGCAACAGAGATGAAACTGGAAGCTCATTTCCAATTCCCGTCCCAATCCTCTTTCTTCATAACAACCTGTCTCCCCCATGCATTTGGGGGTCTACTATCTTTTTATCATTGTGGTTTTCAAGACTCAAAGAATAATCACCAGTGCAGTGCCAGATTTACTCTTAGGTGTTTCATTCACTTATGTGCCTCTTGAGACCAAGGCTTAGTATTAGAGACACTGGTCTGACCATCTTACATGATTGTAACATTACTCACTATCTAGTAGAGGTCAGAGTGGACGTTTGGACCCTGGAGTATAAGTTAAGCACAGTGATCTACAGTATCTTCCACTCCAGTGAGAGAAAGGCAGTGTTTACCATTTATACTTTGAAAGCTCATGGAGAATGAAAGTTTTAGCTTGACTTTCACTATTACTGTGTTCTCACTGGTCCAAGGATGGGAAGCATTAGATTTACAGTAGCTGCCTCAGTCCACAGGCCTTTCTGTCCAGCTACCTTCTCATATTTTAATTTCCATTCTTGTATTTTCCTCTGCAAAATATTTGACAGAAATGGAGCATTTAAAACAACATATTTATTAAAAGAATACTAGTGAGGTATTAAAATATAACATCAAGGTATGAAACAATAAATAGAAGGAGGTAAACTATTGCTGTTTGTCATGAACAAAATTGAGTATCAAATTCTTGTGAGGAAGGTGATGCAAACAATGAATGTCAGGTTTGAAGATATGCAACCCCAGGCCAACAGGTGTATATTACAGACATGATATTGGCCCCAAAAGACTACCAGGGGGAAAAGAAGGGTTTTCCAATGATTACATACCTGGAATAATTTACATTGTTATGAAGTATAGGTTTCTGAATACCTATGAAAGATGAAAAAAGCAGAAGAAACTTCTGCTTAAGTTTAGAACTGTCTGCTGGACCACAAGACTCAGGTTTGTCACAGTCTCCATCACTCATTCACACACCCAGGTCCTCACTGAGCCCATGAACATTTAATGTGCCAGTAATGGTTCTCATGTACTTCTCACATGTTTGCATGTAGATGCCATGTACAAGGACTCTCTTAGCGTTTTTAAAGTCATGTTTTTTCCTGCTTGCATAAGATGCCAAATATTAACATGTAAGTGTACATAGAAGCTCATTTTCAGAGAGGAAACCTAAAGTTCCAAGATATACTCTGGCTCATAGAGGCTTTTAAACCTGTTGCCTGCTATCTCCACATATCTTATTCCTTTTCTGTGGCAGATTTTTTAAAATGTCCCTCAGCTGAAATACATATTGTAACATAGGCAGGGTAGTAAATTCTTGCCTAAGCTGTAGGCTTGCTTTGAACCTGGCCTGATGTCCCTGCATGCTTCAGTTTCATATCCAGACTTAATTTTGGTATATTGCGCAAAACCTGAGCCTTGTCTAATGAAGTCATCTTTGAAAAGAATGGGAGGAAAAGCTATGAAGAATATCATTTTAATGAGGCATGAAAGATAAATGGCTTTTGAAACAAATATAGAAAGCTTGTGTTGAAATTCTAATTTGATATTGCATTGTTAATTCTCTAAGACCATACTTAATGATTATGTGAAGTTTTAATTTTTCAAAGGGTTTTCTTTGATTGACTTTGATTTCAGAACTCTTTACTTCCCTGCCATCATAACTTCTGGCTTAGGCCACAGAGGTAATTTATAACCTTCTTTGATATTTGGGCTTTTGCTTTATCTTGTTGTTCTCAAGCCTAGGTGTCCTTGTTATGTGCAAATTATTTTGCACATTTTTCATGAACTTATTGATTAATTGCTATTTGGATCGTTTGGGCATTTTTTAAAACCTGGAAGTCATGCTTATTTGTCTTTGTTTAATGCTTTATCATGAAAGTGTTCAAAACCACACAAAGGTAGAGAAACTGATATCGTAAATCCTTGTATGTCCGTCATCTAGTTTCAACAACATGTGGTTAATTGTGTTTTGAGTCATAGACTGTACAGTTGTATTCCTCATGAAGTAGATAATTCTGTTTACATTTCTAAGGGACAAAGACTATGATTGCCAATACTATTCCCATGACAAAGTCAATCACATTATTAATTCAATTAAAAAATAATGTTGACTTATTTATTTATTACTTATTTGACCAGAATAGTTTTAGCTATTTTCCAAATGATGTTCAGATATCACCAGTTATCCTGCAAATATTCTTTTGTTTTCCTGGCTTGAATAAGAATTTCAACAACACACTTGGTTGATTTTCATAGATAGTTGTAGTTGTTGTTGTTGTTGTTTTCAACAACCCCACTCTTAATTTTCTGTTCTTTTCCTCATCTTGTGTTTTATTCTTTATTTAACAAGTTATTGAGGAAAAATGCAAGTTCCAAACAATTTTCTATAAAAAGTCTAGTTGAGTTCCCTACCATCTAGATTTTGCTGATTCTATTCTTATGGTGTTATCTAATAACTCATCTGTTTTTCTCTGAATTATTAAATGGTCATATACCCTTAAAGCTCTGATTTTTTATGAGAGCATTTTGTAGGCCAGGTTGTTCCACATCGGTAGCATTACACTCCCCCTTTCTATCCTGCCTAAGGTCTGATCATCTCCCTCATCTCCAAACTTCAGTAGATTAACATTTCCTGCTACCTTCTAACTGAACAAGTTTCTGGTCATCATTTCTATAAACTGCATGAAATAGATTAATGAACAAAACAAAATGCAGACAGAGAACAGCAGAAACTGAGAGGCAGAGAACTATATCCTGTCCTCTGTGATTAGGTTGACACTGGGGCCTCTCATACTATGGGAACTTCTCCTTCTCATTTTGAACGTGGTACTTTGTAAAGGATGTTCTATATCGTGAATGGTATCATTCAAAACCTGAGTCTGCTCCAGACCTTTGCTCTAACTTTGTTCAGCACAAGAACTGACTACCCCTTTCTGCCTCCAAATCCCTGGGTTGGCCCAAGGCCTACCTGGTTTCTCTTTAGGAAAAGAAAACGAAATGAATGCAATGAGATAAATGGAGTTTTTAAAGAGAAACACTGACAAACCTGCAACAGTTGAAACTGTATTTTCTCAGTTTGGAGTAATGAGACATTTATAAATTTAATAAAATGGATTCATGCTTGTGAAAAGTGGGTAAAGCTAGGTTGAATTAATGATCCAAGGGACTTTTAAATCATGACCATATTCATTGCTGTGAGTCTTTCTTTTTTGTCTTATTTTATTCTCTCTCCCGTTCCCCCACCCCCAGGATTCCATAATCTTTTCCCCCTGAATTCATTTTTGGTTAAGGGAAATATTTTGCATGCAAGAGGACAAATGGTAACATTCCAAGGAAATAGTTATGTCTACTTCTCTTTTAACTTTTTGATATTCAATAACTATTATCCTCTTTTCAATATGGAGAATAAAAATGGAAAATAAAAGATAAAGAAAACATATACAAGACAACAGAGGAGAAGATAAGGAATTCAGGAAACAGCAGGGATGTTTCAGGAGATGTCCAAGTCAAAGGTAGAGCAGAGGACAGGATGATGATGAGCAGGAGAGCGATTATGCATTTCCAGTATGGCTTTCTGGGTACAAAAGAAGACATCCAGAATTTGCCTAATCTCTTCCAACATTTAGATATCATTGTCATCACCATCACCATCAAAAATGTTTTATTCATGTATTTAGCATGTTTTAAAAGATCTACTATGTCCCATGGATAAGAATTAATAAAAGGAATTATGACAAAATCTGTCCTATAATATGTCCGATGGTTTATTTGGGATGATCAGCAATAATTAAACATGCAAATGCTTGTGAATTACAAAACTAAAGCATGTCATGAAGCAAAGGTACACTATACAAAGTTGGAAATAGCAGCCTACCTGTAGCATCAAGAGTGGCTCCTAAAGGAATCCTTGATAAAAGTTGAAAAACGAAGCTAAGTAGGTAGAGAGAAAATGCTTGGCATACAGATGTGCTGATGACCTTTTTGTCAACTTGACATGTGTGAAAGCCAAGTAGGAAGAAGGAATCTTAACTGGAAAATGCTTCTATCAGATTTGTCTGTAGGCAAGTCTTTGAGTCTTTTTTTTTTTTTTTTTTTTTTTTTTGATGTGGGTGGAGTCTGCCTACTATAGGTGGTTTAAACCCTATTCAGTTACTTCTGGTTTGCTTTAGAAAGGAGTTTGAGCAAGCCATGAATAGTAAGGTACTAAGAAATATATCTGCATGGTCTCTGCTTCAATTCCTGGCCCCAGTTCCCTGCCCTCCTTGAGTTTCTGCCATTGTCTCCCTCAAGGATGAACTGTGAGTGATTAGAGTGTAAAAGTCAAATACCGCCCCCGCCCCCATTTGCCTTGGATCAGCATTTTATCACAGGAATAGAAAACAAACCAAAGCAACAGGTGTAAGCAATATTGTATGCCAAGGAGCTGAGCTGGAAAGGAACAGGAAACTGAAGGTCCACTGCTGCAATGGTGACAACTAAAACTGAAACTAGAGAACCAAATACCATTATACCAACAAAACAAAGGGAGGGCAAGGTTTTGTTTAGTATTGCACTGGAAAATGCAAATGGCAACTAATCGTACCCAGTCACTATCATCTAAGATGTTAAGCAAATATCAGATGGAAGCCCAAATAGGAAGTCTTTGGAAATCCACCCTTTGTCTGGGATAGGAACTTTGGAGAAATTAAAGATTTGTATAACCAGTAATGAATAAATACAGAAGTGATGGCGGTATCCAGGTCAGAGAAGAATCATTATAGAAATACCAGAGAGGTTTGTTTGAATCTATTGTTTATGCAGCAATTCGGGGTTCTGAGCTTTTTCTAAATTTCTGCAGTGAAAATTGCATTTGTACTCAATTTATACTTGTCTGGCACATTTAAATAAAATCAAAGGGCAGAGGAGACCAACTGTTGAAAACTGAGGCTTCCTGGGCACTCCTAATGCTGAGACCAAATTTCAGCACACTGTGTTACAGTTTAGAATTGTGCTCTGCAGTGTTGGGTAAGGGAAAAAGAAGGGAGTACTCAAGCCAGCTCTCTGATTCTCAAATGATATTCTATGGCAGGCCTTTTGAAAAGACACAAGATATCACTATAGCATGAGCTCTTGGTCCTCTGTTATAGTTTGTATATAAGATGTCACTAAAAAGACCCATCCCATGGACAAGCACCAATCCCTGACAGTATTAATGATGCTCTGTTAAGTGTGTTAAGGACTAGCATGGCTGTCCTCTGAGAGGCTCCACCTACCAACTGGCTCAAACAGATCCAGGCACCCTCAGTCAAACAGTAGATGGAGTTTGGGGACTCTTATAGAAGAATAGGAATACGAATTTCAGCCCCTAAGGGGATAAGTACTCTATAGGAAGACCAACAGAATCACCTAACCTGGACCTTTGGCATTCTCAGAGACTGAACCACTAACCAAAGAACTTACACAGGCTGGACCTAGGCCTTCCTAAGCATACATAGCAGATGTGCAGCTTGGTCTTCATGTGGGTCTATTCCACATGAGCAGGAGCTATCTCAAAAGCTGTTGCCAGTATGTGGGCTATGTTCTTCTAGCTGGGTTGCCTTGTCTGGCCTCAGTGGGAGAGGAACCACAGAGACTTGAAATGCTAGGGTCAGAGGATACCCAGTTGGGGCCAACTCACTCAGAGGAGAAGGGGAGGATGGGATGGTAGTGACTGGGAGGAGGGCAATGAGTAGAATGTAAAGTGAATAAATAAAAACTAAATAAATTAATTAATTAATTTTAAAGTTTCATGCCAACTGATGTCACTATTGAAAGCTGATGGGGTCAATGAGTTAATCCATTTACTTTTATATTTTAATGGGCTCTTAGGAGGTGGAAACTAGTTAGAAGAAGTAGGTCTTTAAGGTCATAACACTAAAGGGTGTGTCTTATCCCCAGATCCTTTTATTTTTATTGCTACACGGATATCTTGATATAAAAATGCCCTGTTTTTCACAGTGATGTTCTCCCTCCTCACAGGCCCAGGGATGAGAGGAAAGTCATGAGAAAAAAGAGAATCTTTGAAGCAGTGATCCAGAGTACCTCTTAACTCTTAAATTATTATTTTTTAAGTAATTTTCCCCACCATAACAAAAGGTTAAGAAACATATTCTCTGATTCCCATATAAGCTGTATTCCTATTTTCTGCATTACCTGTTGAGTTTCAGTACAGATTTTAAGAAAGAAAACACATTTTTTATTAAATTATTTATTTTCATTCCAAATGTTTCCCCCTTTCTGGTCCCCCCTCTGCTCCCCTCTTTGCCTCTGAGAAGGTGCTTGCCCACCTACCCACCAATCTTCCTCATACTGTCACCTGCCCCCCACTCCACACACCCCCACTATCCCCCTTCCATGGAGCATCAAGTCTTTATAGAATTAGGCTCATCCTCTCCCACTAAGGACAGACATGGCAGTCCTCTGCTGCAATATGTGCAAGGGGCCAGTCCATGTATGCCCTTTGGTTGGTGGCTTAATATCTTAGAGCTCTGAGAGTCTAGGTTAGTTGATACTGTTGCAGTTCTTATGGTGTGGCTATCCCCTTTGGCTTCCCCTAGGGAGAACTCTTCCATAAGGGTTCCTGACTTCAGTCCAATAGCTGGTTGTAAGTATCTGCATCCATTTTGAAGATGAGTGGGTGGTCCCATCTCTCCACTTTGGGCCCTGTCTACTACTGGAGTTGGTCTCTTCAGATTCTATCTCCCACTGTTAGGATTTTGGCTAAGGTCATCTCCATTAAGTCCTGGGAGCCTTTCATATCCCAGGTCTCTAGAATTTTCTAGAGGTTCCCCCACCCTATTTCCCCACAGCTCATATTTCCATTCATTCTCCTGGACCTCTGGGCTTCTTTACCGTCTCCTCCCATATCTGATCCTGACTCTCCTCCTTTTCCTCTATCCTTCCCATCTCCCACACAGATCCCTCTATTCCTCTGCCTCCCATGATTATTTTGTTCTCCCTTCTAAGAGGGATTGAAGCATCATCACTTGTGCCTTCCTTTTTGTTAAACTTCATATGGTCTATGAGTTGTATCATGAGTATTCTGTATTTTTTGGCTAATATAAGCCATTGGCCATTTAAACTATACTTGTTCTGTCATAAGGAATGTCGAATGCTTCTAACTTAAAACTCGATAAGTTTGTAGAGCCATTTATTCCTTGGAATTTTTCATCTGAATTTATTCATCTCTGGGGAGGACCTGATTGTCTGCCCTGTGTCTGTCACAGGATTTTTATGAGAACCCAGAAATATAACATTTTGAAAGTATTTGATATGTATAGCACTTTTTTCTTCTAAAGTTATAGGCATTATGTACAACACAGAGAGTTTAAAGATTAAAAAAAAAAAAAAAAAAAAAAAAAAAAAAAAAAAAAAAAAAAACCACCACTAGGCAGAGAAAAGGTGCTATCAGGGAAACAAAATATTAGACTTATAAAAAGGAGTAATATTGAAACAGCTTATTTTTAATGTGAAGTGCATCATAGAACCAAATTGCATACTTCCACGGAAATCAACATGTTGGGGCAAGATGCCAAGGGACAGTCATGATTTGGAGAGGGGTTCCTGAGAGAAGGGGTGTTTGAGCACTGCAAAAAGAACAACTTGAAGTCAAATCATGGGTTACAAGCTGATGGCCTATGTTCTATTCTGCTCAAGACAGCTCTCTTTTGCTAATCTAAAAAAGTCTGGATAGCTCATCTCTTGCAGATCAAAATCCCAGTCTTTTGTTCACATATCAATTCAATCATTGCTCCGGGTTCCCTTTTGATTATCCCATGCATAAGCATCCCAAGACCCTAGCAAGTTGATTCTTAGAAAGAGACAGCAAGAACATATTTTTTAACATTGCAAATTCAGAGATCTACCTGCCTTTGTACATACAGACAATAAGCTAGCTAGGTGGGGTCCCACCTTGAGATCATCATTCCTACCACATCTGAGCCTAAACTTGCTCTAGCCTAGGTTGACATTGAACTCAGGATTGTGCCTGCCTCTGTATCTGACAAGCTGGCTCATAGTGTAGTTGAATCTGCTCTTTTAGGTTCATTAAACCCCTCATATAATTCATATTGCATCTTTACATTTTGTGTAGTTGAGAAATTATATATTTTGGAACTCATGTTTTCAGTGTTCTTTCCCACAGCCTTAAGGGTTATCCTGAAAGTCTCAGCATTTACAATTTTGCCAAGGACATAGACAAACCTGTTGGAGATTGGTTCTAAGGCTTTGATTCAATTGGTAATCTGTGTGTCCAAATGCTGAAGGTCCTTGTTCTCAATGGGTTTTGATCACTCAATAAAGATGCCAAAGATCAATGGCTGGCCACAGAGTAGGACACTTCAAGTTGCTCAAACAAAGATGCCAAGGAATAGGACAAGATAGCCATGACTCAGGGGAGAAGAATGGGATATAGTAGTGACAACAGATAAAGCCAATGAACCATGTAAGATTTTTGGTGTTTCTCACTTCCCAGGTCTCTGGTGCTTTCTTGAGGTTGCCCCCAACCTCCTACCTCCCGAGATTGCCTGTTTCCATTCTTTCTTCTGGCCCTTGGGGATTCAGTCCTTTTCCCTTACCCAATTTCAGAACAATTCCCCCCCCACCACCAACCCTCCCCAACTTTCCCTTCCAGGTCCAACCCTCTCTCCCCACTTGCTCAAGACTCAAAGGGAGGGACCTTAGATGAAATGCTTGACAGTAGGGAGAGGTAACTTATATATCCTATCTCCAGCAGGAAGACAGGCACAAAATGAGGGAGGAGTTGTCATTCCATAATAAAAACACTGACCTATAATTGTTTCTGTCTGAAAGAACTACAGGTATGGAAATGGAGAGGGGCCTGAGGAAAAGAAGGTCCAGAGACAGGCCCAAAGTGGGATACAACTCAAGGGGAGGTCCAAAGGCCTGACACTATTACTGAGGCTATGGAGTGCTCATAAAAAGGAAGCTTGCATGACCGTACTCCGGAAGACCCTACAAGCAGCTAAAAGAATAAGATGCAGATAGTTGCACCTAACCAATGGACAGAAGCTGCTGACTCCTGTGGTCGAATTAGGGAAAGGCTGAAAGAAACTGAGGAGGAGGGTGACCCTGTAGGAGGATCAGTAGTCTAAATTAATCTGAACCCCCGAGATCTCTCAAACACTGGAGCACCAAACAGGCAGCATACACCAGCTGATATGAGGCACCCAACACAAATACAGCAGAGGACTGCTGGGTCGGTGTTCAATCAGAGATGATGCACCTAACCCTCAAGAGACTGGAGGCCCCAGGGAATTTTGAGGTCAGGTGGGTGGTGGGGGCATCCTGTGGAGACAGGGGGACTGGGAGGATTTATGGGATGTGGATGGGGGATAATAAAATCTGGAGGGTAAAATAATAAATAAATATCTGCAATGTAGACCCAGACACTATTGTGGATACTTGTTGACAGGAGCCTGATATAGCTGTCTCCTAAGAGGTTCTGCCAGAGCCAGACAAATACAGAGGTAGATACTCAGCCAACCATTAGACTGAGCACTGGGTCCCCAATGAAGAAGTTAGAGAAAGGACTGAAGGAGCGGAAGGGGTTTGCAGCCCCATAGGAGGAACAACAATATCAACCAACTAGACACCCCTGAGCTCCCAGGGACTAAACCACCAACCAAAGAGTACACATGGAGTGACCCATGGCTCCAGTCACATATGTAGCACAGGATGGCCTTGTCGGACATCAATGAGAGGAGAGGCCCTAGGTCCTGTGAAGGCTGGATGCCCCATTGTAGGGGAATGCCAGGCTAGGGAAGCAAGAGTGGGTGAGTGGGTGGGAGCATACCTTCATAGAAGCAGGGGGAAGGGGATGGGAAAGGGAGTTTTGAGAGGAGAAACCTGGAAAGGGGACAAAATTTGAAATGTAAATAAAATATCTAATAAGAAATTAAAAAGAAGAAATTACTAATAAAAGATATATAATCTAGCTATGATGACACAAAATGTTGAAAAGAAGCATAAAGGCCTAAATAAAGTCATACACATGCAAAAAAAAAAAAAAAAAAAGAAAAGAAAAGAAAAAGATATCGGGTAAGTGGCACTGTCCATTTCCCCCATTGGGCCTGGGGTAACAGGGGAAGGTTTTAGAAGTGTTCAGCCTTTGAGATAGCCAAGATCTTTTAAAAATATCTAATACGTATGTGTTTCATGGACAGATCAACAGATAGCTCCTGGGAAGGTGCACATGTCCAATCTGCTAGGAGCCAAAGTGGTGAAACAGAACTCACGGCAAGGCATAACCTCATGTCCCAGACTCTTGTTGTCTCTTGATTATTGAAGAGTCATTAGCCTTGGCAGAGAGAACATTCCCTGATAACCTTAGCATGGAGAATATGTCCCAATAGCCTTGGCAGAGAGAATATTTCCTGAAGTAAGAACAGGAAATATATACCTCATGCCCCGTAACATCAACACTCATGGAGGCAGCGAGACATATTTCTAGGAACCTCACACAAGATAAACTTTTTGCAGCAAAAAACACAGCCTGCGTCCTTAGCTAGGATGGGGACATTTAAAAAATACCTTGAATCTTTAAATTTAACATGTTTATAGGAGGAATCTTGTAACTGCTGGTATGTGCAAAGTCTAGAAAGGAGACACCCAGGGCTTCCTCTTCTGTATGCTGCTACGAATCAAGACGTTGCAGCCTTATATCATAGAGCAGATATATGTGGCCCCCTGTGGTTTTCTGCTTAATGTGATTATCTTTAGCCTGAGCTACTCAGTCATACCACAGATCCAAAGTCTTCCATTTTACAATGCCTCAGAATGATCTCATCAGCTTATCTACCAAGAGTGGCCTCTGCAGGAATGGAAAAGATAAACTAAGTATCCTATTATCTAGCTAAAACACACTGTTTTGTGTCTTAATAACTCTAAGAGTTAAACTTTGTATTTTCACAAACTGATTTCACTTCTCTAAAACAAAAATAATTACAGTGAAATGAATAGAAATCACCATCATATCTATATAGTCATTGTTTATGTAAGTGACTAAAAGCCTCAGTGAGATAAATTAATCACTAGTTTCAGTTGTCAAATATGATAGAGTATCGTGTATTAAATTTGTTTCCATATTGTTCTCTTTTGGAAAGTACTAGATTTTGTATGCAGCTTTGTTTACTTGGTCCTTATAAAATGTTTATAATAGCATATTCTATTATGTGTAGATTATCTCTCTTGTTGAGAGGGAGAATCAACATGCTGAAGTGAATAGATACGAGAATTGAAAAGTAGTACACAAGAAAGCAAAATATAGAGATATGTTTTACAGTTTATAGAAACGAGCACTGATAATGCCTCTTATTCTATTAAATCAAGGAATGAATGTCTTACAGTAGACTTGTGTTTATCTGACGTCTAGTCCTTCAAATAGATTGGGGATGGTTTCTTCTCCCTTTGCCTCTTCTGATCACATACTGCTGTACCAAGTCTAGTCCCAAACACGCTTATAGGAACCAGCTCTGGCCTAGCCCAGTTCCTATCCAGACCATGACATCTGGAACAGAGGTGATTGTGGATTCAAGTTAATGAGCAACTTGAACTTAAGAAAAGGTGCATGGTTATTAGGTTATGTTACTAGGAGTGTGTAAATATCAGGTTTGTAGAAGTTACAAATCCAGATAGGGAAATGAGTCACACACACCAGAAGGATGAAATCCCAGTCAAGGGTCTCTCATTCAGTTATGCCAGGAAACAGAGCTTACTTTATTTCCCAGCTGCAAAACAGCTATGGATTCATTTTTATCTTTTATCTTACAGCCATGAATATTAAAGTATTAACTTATGATATGTGTAGTTTGTTTCCATATTATTGAATGATACAATCTGTATATATTGATTCTTTTTGGTATCATGTGCATGAATATTCAGTTTGACTTTAGACATCGGTCTTCATTGGTGATGGGAATTCGTGAGTATGAGGCTTCTTGACCGGAAAGTGTAAGTGAAATCATGGCATCATGTATATCATATTCACTTTTCTGGTGAGAATTTTGGTCTAGTATTCATCTAGAAAACAAGCCTTGTATACAAAAGTATGTTATATAGATGCTGAACAGTCCAATTCTTGAGCTTTGTGTCCTAAGATATATTATTGTGCTTTGAAGTAAACGAATATAATTCTTCCTTTGGAATTAGCTGACATGACATTATTGTTTCTAACAGGCTTTTCAGATACGATCTTGATTAGAGATAGCATTTGCTGTCTTCATAATTAATTCCCATAAATTGAAACAGGAAAGGATTTGTTAGAAGGTATTAAGTAGCTTATAGCAATTTCCAGGGGGGATTAGGGGATTATTCATGAATGATACACGGACGAAGCGAACAAGTAGGAAAACTAGAGGTTGTTGGGGGAAAGCCTGGTGAGTCAGGCTGCAGGCTAGGATGCTCTGGAGCATACGATCAGAACTTTCTGCATGAGTACCAGTGGAACCATGTGCCAATTGCCATCACATTTGCCATAGGAACTCTTCAGCAGGACAGATGGAGCTGTCCTCATATCTGTCTTCATTCTATCCTCACGGGAGTCTGCATGTACTTCATGGCAGAACGCAGAGAGAATCCAGAGGCTTAATACCAATGACTTTGAAATAAAGCTTTTGCCTTTTGTTATCCTGTGGCATAGACAATTAGCTATAAAACACCAGCAGTATGAGTTGCTGCTCCTCTCTACATTTTGCCCTGCGTATTTCATCTGAATTGTTTCCTTTCAGCCTTCTGGGGTAGGCATCTTATTCTAAAGATGAGAAGACTGGCCTCTGACATTGGTTAGGGATCCTGAGCCACATTTCATGCTTCTTTCAACTTTTAACCACTAATTTTCCCCCATCATTTCTGGACATTAAGGTTAGACTTCATTAGTATTTTACCTCTCCTGATATTTCAGTGTAGAATAGAATAGCTGCCAAATTTGTCACATTTAAAAAGATATCATCCACATTAGTAACTCTTCAGAGAGTAACACTTCAGAACGGAATTAACAACTGGGTTAGATTTGTTTCTGCTCTGTGATTTGGGAAATTTTCTTGAGTGACATGTTTTGAGAATTTGTGCAACACACACACACACACACACACACACACACACACACACACACACACACACACACACACACAGAGTCATCTATCCCTTGACTGAACTTTCAGGTATATTGTAAAAATTGTTAAGATAGTTAGAAATTTAAGAGTATAATAATCACAAACACAGAGTCAGTGTCCTTAGGAAATGTCATATAAGGGGAGGCCTGGTGGGCATTCTCTGTTCACATTAGCATGTGTATTGTTTTTCTTCTTCAGAATGAAATGGGACCATGAATTTGAAAAGTACCAAAGAGGGGTATACAGGAAGATTTGGTAAAAGGGGCAAATTATGTAACTATAATATCAAAAAATAAAATAAATAATTGTTTAAAATATCTTATAAAATAAAGCCACAGTCCTTTAAAGTAGAACACATAAAAAGCAGAAAAGCAAGTTACTGTCATTAATGAAAGCATGCTTATACTGATTTACACATCCTACACACATAGGAAATCACTCACAGAATGCTAAAAAAACAAGAGAAGGTGTTGCTGGAGAGATGGGTCAGTAGTAAAGAACACCAGTTTTTCTTCCAGAAAGACCCTGGTTCAATTCCCAGTACTCACATGGCATCTTACAACTGTAATTTTGGTTCCAGGGGATCTGACACCTTCATATATACCTGTATGAAGGCAAAACACTAATATGGCACACACACACACACACACACACACACACACACACACACACACACACACACACTTATCTTTAAAAAATACTGAAAAGCTTATACTCAACAAAACTGCAAAATCTGGATGAAATGGACAATTTTCTAGACAGATACCAAATACCAAAGTTAAGTCAGGATCAGATAAACCATCTAAACAGTCCCATAATGTCTAAGGAAATAGAAGCAGTCATTAATAGTCTCCCAACCAAAAAAATCGAGGACCAGATGGGTTCACTGCAGAATTCTATCAGACCTTCAAAGAAGTACTAATACCAGTACTCTTCAATCTATTCCACAAAAGAGAAACAGAAGGAACACTACCCAATTCCTTCTATGAGGCCAAAGTTATACTGATACCAAAACCTCAGAAAGATCCAAAAAAGAAAGAAAACTTCAGACCAATTTCCCTTATGAATATTGATGCAAAAATATTCAATAAAATTCTCGCAAACCAAATCCAAGAACACATCAAAATGATCATTCATCATGATCAAGTAGGCTTCATCCCAGGGATGCAGGGATGGTTCAATACCCAGAAATCCATCAATGTAATTCACTACATAAACAAACTCAAAGAAAAAAATCACATGGTCATTTCCTTAGATGCTGAAAAAGCATTTGACAAAATTCAGCATCCCTTCATGATAAAAGTCTTGGAAAGATCAGGAATTCAAGGCCCATACCTAAACATAGTAAAAGCAATATACAGCAAACCAGTAGCCAACATCAAACTAAATGGAGAGAAACTCGAAGCAATCCCACTAAAATCAGGG
>CM052703.1:11427733-11451846 GCA_028551405.1 Uromys caudimaculatus | reverse complement strand
GTTTGGCGGACCCTCAGAAAAATGGACATAATACTACCTGAGGACCCAGTTATACCACTCCTGGGCATATACCCAGAAGATGCTCCAACATGTAATAAAGACACATGCCCCACTATGTTCATAGCAGCCATATTTATAATAGCCAGAAGCTGGAAACAACCCACATGTCTCTCATCAGAGGAATGGATACAGAAAATGTGGTACATTTACACAATGGAGTACTACTCAGCTATTAAAAACAATGATTTAATGAAATTTCAGGCAAATGGATGGAACTTGAAAATATCATCCTGAGAGAGGTAACTCAGTCACAAAAGAACGAACAATGGTATGTACTCACTGATAAGCGGATATTAGCTGAAACATTTAGAATACCCAAGTTTCACTTTACAGTAACCGCTGGACTGAGAGTGAGGTCCCAGATGGAGGAGTTGGAGAAAGGACTGAAGGAACTGAGCGAGTCTGCAGCCCTATGGAGGGAGCAATAGTGTCAACTGGCCTGACCCCCCTCCCCCGGTCTTCCTGGAGGCTGGACCACCAACCAAAGAATACACATGGAGGGATCCATGGTTTGGACCACATATGTGGCAGAGGAGGGCCTTGTTGGCCATCACGGGGAGGAGAGGCCCCAGTAAAGGAGAATGTCAAGGTGGGAATATGGGAGTGGGTGGGTGGGAGGGAAGTGGAATTCCCTCATAGAGATGGTGGAGGGGGAGGGGATAGGTAGTCTCCAAAGAGGAGACCTAGAAATGGGGAAACATTGGAAATGTAAATAAAGTATCAAAAAGTAAAAAAAGAAAAATAAAAGAATAAAATACTGAAAAAATTAGTGGACATGTTGATACATAGAAGCTCTTCAGCTGGTTTTAGTTCTTATACTGATCACCTTGCAGTTGACATTTTTCCCATAGAATATGGGAAAGAGAATAGTAAAACAAATATACCACATAAACAGAAGTTCTGGGACTGATGAGCTGAGATGGGTATGACCAAACCTAGGGATTTTTGTTGTTCTTGTTTTGTTTAATATAACTATATAACTACCTTCCTCATTTTCCTTTCTACAGTCTATTCCTTGCCAACCTACTCTGTTTCTTTAACATTACTGTTATACAGAAAGTGAGAGAGAGACATAGAGAGACAGACAGAGACAGAGAGACACAGACAGAGAAAAAACAGACACGTATATGCTTGCTGCAACTACTTCCACTGTTTGTGTACATATGGGTTCAGAGCTTTGAACTGAATTACCAATCAAGGTCCTCATCACTGGGAGAAGCCACTACCCCTTTTCTCAGCAGATCATAGTTGCCTGTTGTTCCTTGTCTAGTAGAAGGACCCTGAGAGAATTTCTGCCCCCTGTTAAAATGTCTACTGATGCTGTCATTGTTGATGTCTTGTTCACTTAGCTATTTATTTCTAAGGGAGGTGGTCTCAGTGCAGACTTTCTGATACTCTGTTTCTCACAATTTTTTTCAATCCCTTTTCTGGGCTGTCTCCTAAACCATATATGCTGAAGCTCTGATATATATTATCCATTGAGGCTGGGCTTCCAATGGTCTATTGATCTCTGTATTGTATACAATTATGTCTGTGGTAGTCTCCATTTTCTGTTAAAAAAATCTTCTTTGATGGAGGACAAGAGCTATACTTCTCTGTATGCATACAGAGAAGACTTAGAGTATAGTTAAGCAAAGTGCTCTAGAAAACAAAGATTTTCTACTAAAATCCAAGCGCTCATTAGCCCCATGAAATTACCTATGTTTCTTAGTGCCAGGTATAAGATTTCCCTTCAATTGAGTGGGCTTTATGTCCACTTAGGCAGCTGTTGGCTATCATCAGTAAGGGAATAGCACTGTTCTACCATTAAGGCTATCTTGCCATGTTGCCTATTGCTGTGGTTCATAGATTGATGCTATTGCCATGGGATGCCACTCTGAGGCTGAAGGTAATAACCTATTGCTGAAGACACTGCAGACTTAGGCCACAGGACTTGAATTATTTGAGCTGAATCTGACCTTCTTCCTATGGTTCAGTTTCCATAGTACTGGAAAGTACTATGGAAGCCACCAGGAAAGAGAAACAATAGTCTTATCTAGCTGTGACCAAAACCATAGCTTTGAACCTTTTGGAAAATCTTTTTGAATAAAAGATTACTGTGGGGATGTCTCAGCAGGCAAAATGCCTCTGTGCAAGTCTGAGGACCCGAGTTCAAAACTTCTGATTCCATGTAATCCCAGTGCTCCTGTGATGAGATGGAGGGCTGAGACTGGAGAATCTATATGCTCATAGGCCAGATAGCCTAATATACACATGAAAAACTACAAAAGAACGGACCTGTCTCAAAAGAAGCAAATTCAATGACTGTACAGTAAACTGGCACTTATGTATATCTACTAAACTCATTTGTTGTGTAATGGTCAAAACAAGAGGGCACCATTACTATTTCAAAAATATGTTTGTTCTTTTTAAATATCAGGACACAATACATGGTGACTAATGTATAACCTGTTATCAGGGGAAAAAACTGGATTTGGAACCAGTTTTCTGACTGTTCTAAAAGGTTATGTTAGGTAGGTCCACAATACACAGCAGAGGCAATGAAAGATTTGAAGCAAGCCTGGTCAAGTCAGCTATGGCTCCGTAATTATCTTTAGGAAACTTCAACAGTTCCATACCATGATGCTTAGTGCTTTATGAACTTTTAAATCTTATGCTTTGCAAACCAATCCTTTCCCTGTTGGGTGTCAAATTAACCATTAATTATAATTCACACTAGAGAACCTACTTAGGCCAGTTTGCAATAGAACCAATATCAAGTTCTCTTAGCAGTTATGGCTAAACCCGGTAACAGGAATAAAACTGTAGGGTTAACTGTCTCACATCAGTTCTGAGGGAGACAGTCAGCTTCTGGTAAACTGACACAAAATTATGAATTATCAGATCATTTACAATTACTCTCAGTTCTACGGTACATTCTTCAGAGAGCATGGTTCCATGAAAGTCTACTGTGAGCACCAGTTTACACTGAAATTCAGTAAAGCGGTTCAGCTGTAGATGTCTGTGAGGATAGGAAAACGCTTGAACTCAATTGCTGGTTTGATGTTATTATAATATTTTATATATTATAATATATTTTACTATTTAACTATTTCATACTAACTGGCTAACTTGACCAGGCTTGCTTCAAATCTTTTACTGCCTCTGCTGTGTATTATATATCTACCTAACATAACCTTTAGAACAGTCAGGGTTCCAAATCCACTTTTCCCCCCTGATAACAGGTTATATATTAATCACCATGTACTGTGTTCTGATATTTAGAAAAGGAAAAGATATATTGAAATCTTTGAAATAGTTATTAGGATTTATTTAATATTATATTTTTTCAAACGTATTAAGGGCTTATGATATCCATTCAAGCATTGAAACCAAAGATTGATTTCTCCTGTATCACCAGGGTAATTAGTTGTTTTCCTCTATGGATTTCGGGAAATGTGTATAAATGGGTACATAACCACATTGGAGTATGTTGGCATGTTTAAAGGCATATTCTATGTGTGGTAATTTCTGTGACAGGCTAATGATCATGGAATATCTTTGAGCATATCTTTCTGATAAAAATAATTCACCTTTAAAAATAAAACTGACATAAGGATATAGACCACATTTAATACTACAGAAGCATCCACTATTTTTATGTACTTATTTTAAGGTAAATTACCATGATGCCTATAGCATAGATGTATGCCGTCCTTCATACCATTTCTGCATCTGTTCCTTTGTGCATAAAATTATTTCTCTGTTTCATCATAGAATAAATGAAATGGAAATTGTCATAATTTATCATTAGGTAATCCTTCCTTTTGCTCCCAACCCACAGATATGTGGTCGATGTTTCTATGGACACCTACTACTGCTATCCTTTAGTGGCAACCCTTTTTCTCTGTTTATATCTTATTTCCCCTGTTATATGTCAAGTGTTGTCTCTCTCTCAAGCTTGAGTTCATCTACCGCAGGCATGCATATTTTGAAGGTACTCAATAAGTTTCTGCTGAATAAATAAATATACAATGACCTGAAGGAACCATTAAGGGCGGCCTCAATATTCCTGATACTGCTTCAATATGGGAGAGATAGTGTGTCCTTTCTGACTTTGTGATTCAGAATTCTGAGCCTGAAGACTCTTACATTATTTGACTCTGGAAGCAATATCTTTTGAGATATTCATTTTGAACATGAACCATAGGTGCCCTAATGGTCCCCGGCTATAGCCATAGAAATCATCACATGGGGAAGCCTGTGGGGACAACACTGGGTAAATGCATCATGATTCTTGTCATCTTTGTTCTTGTCAAGCATACACACACACACTCACACACACACACACACACACACACACACACACACACACACAAAGAGAGAGAGTGAGACACACACACACACATACACACACATGCATACAAACATACAGGCACAGAGAGAGAGGAAGCAGGGAAAGAGGGAGGAGAACTCTATCTTCTATTATTTACTTTGTTGCTTGGTATTTACACAGTGGCAGATGGGCTATAAGTATACATGCAACGGCAGGGATGGCATACCAAAGGACCCAGAGGTGCAACATCTGTCTAAACAGATGCTAGGATAGCAGTGGAGTATAGACTGCCCAGAGAGTGCTCATCTGCCAAGATTTGTGCCAAGGATCTGACCAATGATTGCTGGGCACTGTGCCTTCCAAGCAGACAGGACTAGATCTGAGTCAGTAAGAATATATGAAGAAAATGGTTAGGTTGCCACTAAGATGGAGAAGTCTCTGTGCCAGGAATGTTGGCTGTGCTCATCCTTGTAAAAGTCTGCTTTCACTGTCACCTGAACACCATGTAGTCATCAAACACTGTTAAGCAGTTTTCACCCCAAATCTCATCATGGTAGATTGTGCCTTCAAATAAGTGCCTTACCTTTATCACGGAGATGACAAGAGGATTAATTAGTTAATGCTCACTGAGCTCCTACAAGACCTATGGCTGAAAGAACTCACAAAAAACATTCTTAATAAAGGAATGAGGTCACACCCGTGGAAACCCGCAAATGCTCCATTGTCTAGACAAAAATGTCCTTTTGCACTAGAATCTCACTTTTATTGAAATATTGAACAACTATAACACAATTTAATTTCTGTTACCTGCCAAAGAAGAAACATACTAAAAACATGGGTGAGGCAAACATGTAATCCACCTATCTTTTCACTTCCGCTGTGATCTAGGGGTAAATGTGTTTTCCTCCTTTAAAACCCATTGTATTGCTCACATGACTACTCCTTACTTTTGATTCATTGTATCCTTCTATGTCACTGTTACAGTGAAAGAAACGGAAGCTAAATATAAGGGACATTTGAATCTTTGCAGATACCTGGAAGTAAAGTGTAAGATAATGTTAAAATACTTGAAAAGATTCTCTTCTTCTCAGAGACACTTGACACCAGAATGAAACTAACAGAATCTTTCTGAAGAGTGAGTCTCTAGGGGAGCTGCACTCAGTAGGAATAAAAACAAGATAAACAGCAGTGAGCCCAGATAATCGAAACTTGGAATTAGCATGTTTCCCATCTAAGAATCCTGTAACTTCTAACTCCAGCTTTCTTAAAATTTAACTTTCTAGCAATGCTACTTCACTTTTACACTCCTTTATGAACCAATCCGGGATCCTTAGCCCAGCCTTGCTCTCTTGAATCTCAGATCTCTTATTTATTTTTACTTAGGACTTGCAGTGTCTATTGTTACGTGTGCCCCATTTCATTTAAATAGTGATAATTTCAGATAACACACAGGGTTTTATCTTCCATAGTCTCAATTATGTTATACTGTTCTGTTTCAAAACAACTTACTGTTTCAAATGTGTGATGGCAATATAAATAAAACATAGATAGTGGCTTTAATGTAATAGTTATTATACTACTTGTTTTAATAAATTGTCTTCTAGTTGTTATAAATACTTTATAAGGTGGTTACTATTATTTTTGTGATTTTATGAAGAAAATATTAAGTATTAAATAATATCACTAAGATTTTTTATTTTTAAAGTCCATCTTAGAAGATGGGCGCCTGGACATAAATCACAATCTGGCTCGTATCGATGATGTTTATTTAGAAAACATTTTTCATTACATGGAACTTTATGGATAACCTTAATACCTTGAATTAAATAACACATACACTCTGATGGTGTTTTATTTGGGTAGTGAATACAATACACTGGACACCACAGATTTTAAAAGAAGTGTAAAGTTTCTCTTTAAACACACAGAGCTTCATTCGTTACTAAAGGCACTTATAATGATGTCTGTCTCTAAGGCTGTTTGTTGCCTCTGCTCTTAAGCGAATGCTTTAGGGACTGATTAGGTATTGCCTGCAATGTAAAAAGTAATAAAATAATTAACAATAGGCATTCTAGGAGCTTTTCTGCTATTATGAGAGCACTTGAGCATAGCCATCTCTATGGTCCAAAAGCAGTAAATAACTCTCAGCCAAATAGCTATGACATCCAGGTTCCAGGCATTTTAATATATGGGGTAATTCAATACACTGTAATAGCCTGAACTGTAGACTTACTTTCTTGATTGACTCTATTAATGGTGAATTGCTTAGTTAGTTAACAAGATAACTGCTTGGGAATTGGAAGTAAAATCATAATGGCACATGTTTGCAGAAAATGACTTTTTTCATCATAAAGATTTATAATTGAACACATTCATATATTAAATACTGAATCACTATTATCTGAGTAATAGACACATTTTGTCGGCCATGGAGACCAAGGTGGGGAGCACAAATTTCCTTGCCTTGTGGAGCTTACATTCTTGTAAGCAAGATACAATACCTATGTGTTTAATTTTGCCACAGTCATTTCAGATAGTGATAATTGCTATTAAAAGGGGTGAAGAGAAAGCAGACAGATGAATGAAAGAAGTGGTAAATGAGCAACAGAGGTCTCTAGTTAGATAATGTAAGTGAATACCAGGGTGTCAATAATACAAATCTGAGAGAAAATATTCCAAGCAGAGGCACAATCAAGCAAAACATCAAAGTATGAAAGAGATTACTCATTTTGAAGAAGTCTATAAATGGCCACATTGGCATTGAAAGATGAGATTTTTCAAAGACAAGGGAGAGTTGGGGACCAATCCCATGGAAGTTTGGAGAACATGTGAGCTGTAGGGAGATCTTGGCACAAAATAGTGTCCTGGTTACAGCTGCCTATTAGAGAACACTGACTGCAGGGAGGTAACCAGTCTAGTGGTGTGCTAGTGGGCAGAGGCAACTTCATGAACACCTGCCTAAAGATATGACACGCGGATGGACAATAGTTTAAGAATGGAAATATGAGTTCAGATTTAGTTATGACTGTCATCGATAGCATCTAAAATAGAAGACTGAAAGGAATTTGATGCATGAGGATAAGATGAATCATAAGATGAATGGTTAGGAGACTTAAAATGATTGATAACAAACCCAGGTTTTACAGACTGCTTTTTTCTTTGCTATATTTCTGTGGTTTAAAAGAACTATATCTGGTGGGAATTTCAGAGTTTAGACTGGAAAGCCCTTATCGTTTTAAAACTCTTGCATGGATATTAAAAATAAAAACAAACAAATGAAACCCAATGAAAGGTCTTAAAATCCATTTTCCTGTTACCTACAGCAGGCTTTTCAGTCTATTTGAACCACGGCCTTCTCTTTGGAAAAATGTGAACAGAAAGCAAGACCTAGAGAATATCTAATCTTCTTCCAGCTATTTTCTTTAAGCGAATGGTTACATTTTGTGAGTTGAAAATTTTAATTTTAATATAAGTAGGTAGTCTATTAAATGTTTTCTATTGAAAATGATCAGTGGTTAGTGATTTCCACACACAAAATTATAGACGCTGATGTAGTTGGGCAAATACAATTTCAGAAGGAAGGCAAGAATATCACCCTTTGAATCCTGTTGGATTGTGTCTAGTAAGTATGGAATATATATATATATATATATATATATATATATATATATATATATATATATATATATATATATAAAGTATTTCAATGGCCTCTTTACCAAGTATATGAATTATGTCTAGTTAACTGGTTTCCCTTATTCACATCTTTCTTCACAAGAATAAATTATTTTGTTAGAAAGACCTTTTGACACTAGATGTAAATGTCAAGTGATACAGCTACTGAATGGTATCATTACGATTAATAGGAGGCCGACGGAGGGAGGTAACTGAGGGGGGGAGGGGATGGGGAGGAGAATGGAGGTGTTCAGGATCAGTTATGGGGAGAGACAAGAGAGAGGGCCAGAGAGCCAGCAAAATGAATGAAAATCAGAGGCTGGTGGAGTTTGAGGGTAGGTGGCATCTCTAGGATGTGCCAGAGACCTGAGCTAAGGGACGGTCCCGGAAGTCTATAGGAATGACTTAGCTGAGACTCATAGCGGTAAGAATAATGAACCTCAAGTGGCCACCTCCTGCAGCCAGACAGGACCACCCCCAGTGAAAGGATAAGGTCAGCATCCTACCCACAAAACTTTTGACCCAAAATTTGTCTGTCTACTAGCAATGCAGGGACAAAGTTGGAACAAAGACTGAGGGAGTAGCCAACCAAAAGGTGGCTAAACTTGAGACCTATCCCATGGGCAGTAATCAATCCCTGATACTATTAATGGTACTTTGCTATGCTTGCAGACAAGAAACAAGCATAACTTTCCTCTGAGAGGTTCCACCCAGAAGCCAATGGAAAGAGATGCAAAGACCCCCAGGCTAACATTTGATGGAGCTTGGGGACTCTTATAGCAGAGTTGGGAGAAGTATTGAGGGCCCCAGAGGGGATAGGAACTTCATAGGAAGACCAACAGAGTCAACTAACCTGGACCTTTGTGGATTTTCAGATATTGAACCAGCAACCAAAGATCATACAAGGGCTAGACCTAGCTGCTGCCCCTGCACATATGTGGCCAATGTGTAGCTCAGTCTTCATGTGGGTCCCTCCCAAACTGGATCAGGGGCTGTACCTAAAGCTATTGCCCATCTGTAGATTCCATTCCCCTAACTAGGCTTCTTATCAGGCCTTAGTGGGAAAGAATATGCCTAGCTGTGAGGAGTCTTGATGTGCCAGGGTTGGGGGATACCCAGGAGGGGGCCCCACACTCTCAGAGGCGAAAGGAAATTAGGGATGGGGTAAGGACTGCATGATGCAGGGGACTAGTAGGAGAGGAGGAAGAGACTGGGATGTAAAGTGAATAAATAAGTAAATAAATAAGTAAATAAGTGGGAAAACATGGCAAGACAAAATAAGTACAGATAAGCCATCTATAGCTGAATTCAGGCAGAACTGACCTGACATATAAATGAATCAGATCTTGATATGTTTTTGTGTTTACCTATGGTAGCACTTTTGATGTCTCACAGAGCTAAGTTAAGGGATAATCCCAATAAAAATGGCATTCCACTTATTAAAAAATCATATTCAATTAACAATACAGTGATGAGCAATCAAATACTCTAGATGAAAGAAGACATATTTTGGGCATGGTATAGCCTTTATACTCATGAACATACTACAGCTGTGGACATCTGAACAAGACTAGTAAAAGATTGGACCAGCCAACATTTCATAATGAATGTGGAGTGGACCCATGATGTTTAACCCTCCCTGAACAGCAATTACATGCTATGGAATGAGGAGTGTCACTTTCTTCAGAGGTGTAGCCACTGATAAATAAATAACTTCCCACTAATGCTCTAGCAAGAAAGCCTAACTTAAAATTTAATGGGTAACAAATAAGAATAAGGTCAGACAATAGGAGGAGACTTGGTAGAAAGATGGGTTTCAGGGGGATGAATGGGAGACAAGAGAGGGAAACCTGGGTGAAAATGATGAAAATTCATTATTGAAATGTTAGAAATTGTCAAACGACTAAAAAGTTAATTAAAGTTTGTTCAATTTTTGAATGTTTCAAATCTTAAATAAATATTAAGGTAGATATTCAGAGTAATTGGTTGTAGCTTGAGTCCATGAAATCAGTGCTTTGCCCCAATAGTTGTACATTAATATTTTATCAACACACAAAATGAGAGATAATGGGGGCAAATGAGAAGAGAAAGATGCAGGGATGTTTATTGTACTAACACCACTGAGATAGCTATTTAATGTTGTAAAACCTTCTTAGGAAGCTGTAAACACTGCATTTCAAGAAGCCTGTGTAGTATGGGGATTAACCCATCAGCATCAACCTGCTATTGGCCAGAACTAACTCGCATATTCTAGGTTTGCACAAATAGAAGTCAGGGAGAATCTTTTTTCCATTAATTAATTTATGTATTCACTTACAGCAAGATCACTGCCTCCCCTGCCCCAGTCCTGTCTACACTAAAGCCTGCAGTAGGGGACAAGAAATAGGTGCCAGGAGAAGAGAGACTGATAAATATGTGTTCTCTTCTATCATTGGCAGTTGGGTGGATGTATAAATGGATGGAAGAATTCTTAAGTGGTATAAAGCAAATTAGGAAATTCAAGTTACTTGAAAACTTGGTTTTTGCAGGACAGAATCACTCAGCTTCTATAAGTGTGACTAGAAGCAATATCTGGAGCCGTGTCTGATATCAGACACTTTCCCCACTAACTATACATGCAAGACAGAAGGATGGAAGTGCTCCATTAGGTGCACGTGCAAGGAAAACTTAGGAGACTTAGCTAGCAGGAAAAGTTACACGAGCTAACTGTGTCACATGACTTTCAGGCAAAACAACAACAAAGTTCCACATCCAGTAGCCTAGACAAGAATCAACTTAAAACGGAAGATGCGGACATGGTTCTACTTTGTGTTAGTTATGTTACCAATAGAGCCCAGAATGGTTTTTTAAAGTGACCTTTATAATTAGACAAATTATAGTCATAGATAAATGAATGTGAAAAATATTTGTAGGACAATGGGGAATTGTGATTGTTCAGTGTATATCTTAATGCATTCAGGTAATTATATTAAAAAACAGCTGATAGTTATCCTGTGGGATCCAGTGGGTATACATAACTACAAATGTTTGAAGCTATAAGTGATGCATTTATCAGTGGTAGATTCTGGTCATATATGGAATGTGTACCTCAAGGTGAAGTAGTTTAGAATACTATGAATATTAGTATTCAGGAGATACAGACACAGGACAAGAGATTTTTGAGTTGGGGGGCATATGTTTCCAGCTGGGTAATAAGTGATAAATTCCCTGATAATTTTTATTTCTTTGATATAATACTATCAATACTCTCAGGGTTAAACTAAGGATTATAAATTTTGGTAACTGTTTGCATGTGACTCTTCAGGAGCATTATACTTACTAGTTTGAAAGGTATGAGGTATATATGAAGAAAAGGGTATTGGAAGAACTTCAAGAAGTGAGCTTTACCATCACACACATGGCAGGTATTCTTGTATACAAAAGCAATTTGAGTTCTACAGAGAGAGCCTGTGTTCTCCAGAGCCAACACTAATTCAGTGACAAAATTACTATATTTGAAAATGGGACTCATGTGACTGGAAAGGCTCAAATTGTAATGAGCCTCTGAGGCATCTTATAAAATTCTCATTAGAAAATAGCATAGCCACAAAGCTGCAGGGATACTAAATCTAAGAACAAATAACTTGAATGACATACTAAATATTTAAATCCTGTACAGTTTGCTAAAAAGCATGAACTCAGTTGGTCAGATGCCAAGCTAAATGTACGAGAAAAAAGTACAACATTACCATCGTGAAAACATTATTGGGAATTAAGCAAATGAATAAACATGTCCCCCCCCTCTGATGAATCTTTGTACCAATTATTTATAAAAATTTCAAACATGTGGTATTTTAACAATGTTTAGCTTTATTTGATGTATAATTGTATGAAGCTCTCGGGTGTTTTGCTTTGAAAATTGAACGGTGTTCTGTCCTTGTTTTTAATGAGAGGCAAGTAAATAATGGAAAACATCAATTTGGTATGCGGATTGTGTTAATGAACGAGCAGAACCAACTGTTGGCTCTTCTCTATGGGACAGGTGACACTACTGTAGCAAGCTGTTCTTCCGTTCTGATGAGAGAGGATGTCCAACAGTTTCCATGAAATATACATACTCATAGAAGACATGTTTGCAAATGGCCCTTCTGAGAAAATGTAGTAACTTTAAAAATAATGGCGTTACAGTAAACATAGAACCATGTTTTTGAGTAGTTGATTGTTAGTCTGACAGCACTGAAAAATTCACGTATTTACCAGCCCATTCAATTCCCCTTTCTATTCCAACTATTTATCAGTCGATCAAATGATTCATTGATCTATCCATGCAATTATCTATCCATCAGTCCATTGTCCATCTATCCATCTTTCCATTCATCTCTTGACATGGTTATTTATAGCATGCCTCCTTATATCTGAATAGTACAACTCATTCTAGTAACAATGTAACCTTTTGAAAATCAATAAACCTACTTTATAGCTTTTTAAATTAGAAAATAGGGCTAAAAATGTTTACTTACCCATGTAGATTTATTATGGGGAATTAGGAAATTAAATAATTTTAAATGCCTACTATTTTGCTTGAAATGTATTAAACTCTCATGTAGCATTACACATAATGGTTATTTCATTATAGTTATGTATATGTTAATACTGAAAATCAAAACTGTGCTTAATACTCTGATGATAGGTTTCCTTCACTTACTACTTTCAATATTATAGACACCAGAAGAAGAAATTTTAAAATTAAGTAATCCCTATCTTCATGAAAATGGCCAGTTCCCTAAGGTTCCTGTATGTATCTGTAACTTACCCACTGTTCCTTGGGCTGGGTTGTTTCTTTTGAGAACTTTGGGTTTATTTTCTGAACTTTGTTCAGAATTCGAGATACCCTACCTCGACAGAACAATCATGACCGGGCAGAACATAGACTATATCTAAATTTCTTTGGCATGCTTCATTCCAAATGAGCATCAGTCTGAAGGTACTACTTGCTTCCTCTCCACAAACTGCCCTGAAAATAACTGTGCTTTCCCAAGAGACTTGAAAAACAGAAAATTCTCTGGACCAGCCCTCACTATGAACACGTTTACAAAACATGCTCACAGTTTGGATCATTTTTCATTTTCATCACTTGAAAACTCCTCTGCACAATTTCTTCTCTATGTGACAGACAGACACATACCACAGCTGGCCCTCTTCTCCAAGATAAATTCTGCAAAAATAAGTTGGACCTAACTATAGCTAGCTACGGAATGCTGAGAGTAGGAGAAATAGTCTTCCTCAGGGAACAGAACACCAATGGGTTAACTAATGCCCATGGTCATCAATGAAAAGATATATACAATTAATATTATAGAGATTGAACAGTGTATATTTAGTACTATATGAATATACATAAACATTTATGCATATAATAACATTTTTTAAGTGGTGATGAATTTGAAATGAAATCAGAAATGAGAGGTATATGGGATAGTTTCGAGAGATGAAAGGGAAGGGAGAAATTATGTAAATATATTATAATCTCAAAAATAAAATGAGAAAGAAATGTTGATAGTGTAAACTAAGCAGATGATAAAGCGCACAGATACTTTGAACTCTCCAGTGGAATTTTGGAAGAGTTGAATTGTTTGTAACCACAGACAGATAATAGGATGCCACCAAACAGGAGGGGTCTTGAGCTTTAAATGCCCATAATGAAACAAATCCTGATTTGTCTTGTGTGAAAACAATGTAAATGCATTGTGTTAAAACACTGGAAAAATACCATGACATCAAAGGCTTTCCACTCGACTCTTCATAGAATGGTTTGTGTTTATAAAACATTTTAAAGGCTATAATCAGATAAAATTGTGCAAAAGTATGGGAAATAATTCTACATAAGTAAGTCATCTCTCAGTATTCTTTTACTAACATTAATAAAAGAGAAATCTATAAGGAGATAAAGATATGAACACAGCACTGCAATAAAAATCGTTATTGGTGCTGTGGAGATGGCTCAGCAGTTGAGTGCCTGTTGTTCCAGATGACCTGGGTTGTGTTACAATCACTCATGTTGGACATTCCCCAACTGCCGACAGCCCTACGTATAGAGGATCCAATGTCCTCTCTTGGAACTTCCACACATGTCGCATACAATAATGTAGAGACTTACACATACTCATCAATAAAACAAAAGTTTAAAATCAAACTATTTACCACCAGGCATCAAGTCTCACAATTTTATTCCCAGCACTTATAGGGAGATGCTAGTGGATCTCTGAGTTCAAAGCAAGCCTGTTGAACAGAGTGAGCTGCAAGGCAACCAAGGTGACACAGAAGAATACTGTTTTGAACCTCCAGACCCACCAAAAGTTATTTACAGCAAGAAGTTTTGTTTTCAAAGGTATATATTATGAATGTAAATATAAAGTTAGCAAGAAAATTCCAAATACAAGAGGGAAAGAGAGGACAGGGAAAGAAAATAGGATTGATCAGAAAATGGGGAAAGAGGAAGGCAGAAAAAGAACAGCAGGAAACTTTGAGTCATTCGGGATCCTAAAGTTGGAGTTAGATGCAGATAAGAAAATGAGAATATATACATTCATTCATTCAATGTATTTATATACACTCTATTATGTCCTTAGAGATCTAATAAACATTAGAATAAAACAGCAATAGGAAGTAGAATTAGGAAGCAATGCTCCCTGTTTCATAGAATTTCTATTTAAATGATGAAGACAGACAATGTAGAAATAAGTTGACTTTAATTTCAGATGGCTATCATGCTATAAAAAGAAGAAAGTAATCATGTGAGTGGGCTGGTTTCTCTGAGAGTCACACTCGGAGCTAGATCTAAGAAGCAGGAGCTGGACCTGCAGCAAGGCAGCAAGTGCAAAGATCTGAGGGTGACACTGCTAGAGCTTTGTAGAGGAAGGCAGAGAACACGAGGTAAGTGCAGGTAAGTAATCAGATACCAGCCATTCGGGGCTTCACATGGGGATGGCTTTTATTTTAAGTTAAATGGGGGATAATTTGAAGTTTTTGGTTTTCTCATTTCTTCTTATTTTCAATTGTTCGTGTAACATTTACTTTAATGACTACATATTAGTCCAAATGTGGGCCTCATTGAGTTCCAAATAACATAAATGATATTTTCTTTTTTACAATGATATAAAAGTAGTAATTGAAAAAAAAAAACTAAAGAAAATAACCAAAAACCTGGGAAGTTTTGAAAAAAAAGCTCTGTTATAACTTATGAGAGTCAAAACTATAATTTTTGAATAATAAAATAATGGAATTTCCAAAAAATACCCTTCAATTAGCTATGAGTTAGAGTTGGTACACAGTTCAACTCTTCTCAAACCAAATCAAACTGCTACATAAGACGTTGGCATTCACTGGGTAGATATTCACCTTTCTGTTTGGTCTTAAATATCCAACTAAGCCGCGCTTCTTACCACTCTTACATTTTGCAATGCAGGTTTTGCCTATGGAGGAAGAATGGTGGTAATTGTTGCTTCTAGTTATTTGGATCTAATAGTTTCAAACCTATTTGGCTTGTGTTTTCTTAATTTTCTGAGCTGTCTATTGACGGGTTTTCAATAGACAGTACTCCTTTTCAAATTCTCCACTTACCTGTCTTTACACTTGTTATGTGAAGCTCATCAGAATGATTATGAGGGCATGGGTAGAAAATGACAGAACTTCAGCATAAAAGGATCTTGAATAACTGAGTGAAGTTATCTATTTATCTACTAATTAACCTACACAACACTGTGATGTAACAGAAATAACTCTTGGCTGTGTTTAGATATACAGATATAGATATGACTTGTGTCAGCATTTGCTGTGAGTCATACTCTCTAATATGAAAATTTAAGATATTTTGTGGCAGTTTGGTGAGCATGGAAAAATCATAGGAGAGGTATTAAAAACACAGTGGTCTTGATGACCTTTCTCCCCCTTCTCCACCGTTTTCTCTGAGCTATAGATTCGGGAACCATCATGCAAATGTATGCACTGCTCTTCAGATCCTCATAGTCCTCTGATCTCTGCAGTGTGTGCAGTTGTGGTTTTCTGTGATGTCTTTTTACTATAAAGAAGCTTCTTTTGCCAAGGAGCAGGAGCTACACTTATCTGGGAGAGTGAGAATGAGATTATAATGTAGTAAGGAAGTATCCTAGTCTAGCAAAGTGGTAATGACAGTCTTTCGAACTCCCGTGGCTTCACTAGGCGCAGGACACTGGCTCGTTTTTTAGTACCAAGCATAGTTTCCCTCCTCTTAAGTAGACTTTATGTCAAAGTACACAACTCTTTCATACACTGTGGTTTTCCAAGCAGCGGGTTTGAGGTTCACATGGACTTTGCATCACTCTACAAATGGACTCTGAACCACCCTATATTTTGACTGCACTAAGCTGCATATATAGTCTGTATCACCCTACATATTAACTCTCCACATTGCCCCACCCTACATATTGACTTTGTACATTTTGATCGTGTTCCACACTACACATCACATGTATATTTCCAGGATGTCAGTCTCCAGAGTTTGAAAAATTGTGATTGAACATAATGAGAAGGACAGTACATCTCTGGCAGTATTTGAGCTGAGTGGATGCAGTGACAGGAAAACGGCTCTGGCTAGAGCTCGGTATTTAGGATCTTCATAGCATCTTTGTCTTTTTTTTATTGGATATTTTCTTTATTTACATTTCAAATGTTATCCCCTTTCCTGGTTTCCCCCTCCCCCTGCTTCTATGAGGGCGTTCCCCTACCCACACACTCACTCCCGCCTCCCTGCTCTGACCTTTCCCTACACTGGGGCATCCATCTAGCCTTCAGAGGACCAAGGGCCTCTCCTCCCATTGATGCCTGACAAGGCCATCCTCTGCTACATGTGCAGCTGGAACCATGGGTCCCTCCATGTATGCTCTTTGGTTGTTGGTTTAGTCCCTGGGAGCTCTGAGGGGTCTGGTTGGTTGATACTGTTGTTCTTCCTATGGGGTTGCAAACCCCTTCAGTTCCTTCAGTCCTTTCTCTAACACCTCCATTGTCTATTTTATCCTTTGCACTGAAAGGTAGAATTCAGTTTCCTTCTGCTGACTTTGAACTGACCTGAATGCCATTCTTGACCAGTAGAATGTAGTAGAGAGTAATATATTTGAACCTCTGAAAACAGACAATTGGAGGCTTAGATTCTTGTGCTTGTTGGAAGGAAGGAAGAAAGGAAGGAAGGAAGGAAGAAAGGAGAAGAGGGGAGGAGGAGGAGAAGGGAAAGGAAGCTTACTTTTAAGTATTTCTTTGCTGATAAAACATGACTAATTTTATTTATCAATTTCTATTATAATTGCTACTTATTATACATCTGATACCTCTAATTATAAAACTACTATCTTAGAAAAGCCAAAGGCTGCTAGGGGAATCTAGCTGTGGAACAGAGAAGTATCCTAACAAATAAAGACTTTCAGACATGCCACAGAACACAATTTATCTTATATCCTTCATTCTGCCTAGCCATCCCATAATCCTCGTTGAAGCTATTAGCGTCATAAACTGCATCCTGAGCCACTTATCAATTTCTTACTTATGAAAATGGTTTTTGTAAAGGTAATTATAGTTATTCATCATTGAATATGTAATAAAATAGTAACTACTGCAAAATTTGAAATTCAAATTAATGTTTCCTAAATAATTCATGTCAGAAACGAAAAAATACAATTCAGAGAATTTAAAACTAATTAATAGCAAAAATGCTTTATTTTCAAAATATTATAGCATGAAATGAAAGCAATTCTGAGAAGAAAACCCATGGGTCTGAAACACATTTTTATTTAGAAAAGAAGGTGAGTTGAAATTCACAAGCCTAAGCACCAAATCTAGGAAGTAAAGAAAAACCTGAAGTTAAAGAAAGCAAAAGAAAACAAGTAGCAATGACAGCAGAGATTAATAAGTAAGAATATGCATTTTTATTTATTAGTAAAGAAAAATATTTAAAGGTAGACTTTCTCATACTTCCTTCTTTCCCTTCCTCCTTTTCTTCCTTCCTTCCTTCTTTTTCTTTCATTCTTCTTTGGTTGTCTTTTCAAGGGATTGACACTTTATAAGAATTAGAACTGAAAATGTAAAGGGTCGTGGGGATGCAGTTCGGGGTCCAAGTGTTTAACTGCAACACACCCTGCATTCAATCTCCTATTTTTTTCAGAAATCAAAGCAGCAACAAAAATGCAGAGAATAAAAACAACTCTGGAAACAACATTGAAGACATAGTGATTGATCTTTGAATTAAAGGATATATAAGGTGGTTTTTTAAATAATTTTATTCCAAACTTAGAAAATCAGCTTAATTACTAGGAAACAAGAACAAATCCATCTTAGTAACTTATCAAAGCTGTGTCAAGAAGTAATCTAAAATAAAAATACATCTCAGGTAGGTGGTTGAATTGAAATACTTAAGAAACCAATTTAGCATGTCTAGAAGGGATAGATTGACCAGGCCTCTCAATTTTCATAGAATAGTTCCAATTCATGTGCAATTTGCTTACATAAATTGGTTATCACTAAAATAAGAAAAATTGTGCTAGCAATAACGTTTACTAACATTTATTAAGTTCTCTCTCTGGGGAAAGATTATTCTTAGGGACTTCTATAGCTGTCAACAAGACTTAAATTTTCATCACAACCCTGGGATAGATTCATTGTTTCTCCTTTTAAAATTCAAAAGCCAGTCATTCACAGAGATGTGCCCTGAACTATAGAGCTAAACCCACTTACAATTGGCAATACCAGGTGTCATGACCTGTATGCTTCACAGGATCTCACAGGCTTCAGTTCACCTTATAGTTTTCTCCTATATATGTATGTAAATTATATATGTATATATAATTTATATGCAAAAGAATTCACACCAATATTCAGACCAGCTTCTGATGAAATTCTTGCAAAGTTTGAATTTGTTTAGACTAAATTAAGAATGTTTTAATGTCTGTATGAAAGAACTTGGGGGCACATTAACAACTTACAGTGCAATGCTATTTACATTGAGCTTTCAATTTTAAAAGTATGTTGCCATAAGCCTTCATAAATGCCTAGTAAAGTAGGTTTATACCATCATTTGCATTTTTATGGATAATGAGTTGGTCATGTGACTGCCTCAACTTCACACAGGAAGGAGTCATTACCATGGATACAGACATTTTATCTCTGTCTCTCAGTCAGTTATTCACACCAGCAATGCCATACTTTCCAGACCCCCTTTTCTTCATAATGAATGCAAAGTATGGTTTGTTGAAAAGACCTTATTAACTGACAACTTCGTGCCTCCTCAAGATGCTTGTTTCAAGTCAATGGTGATCAGAGAACAGAAAAAGTGCTTGATCAGATGTAATGTTTAGAAGGGCTTAGACATCTGAAAGGGGAAAAAAGCTTTACTACAAAGATGATTCTATATTAATTTATTCTTCCCATAGTGCTAGACTTGGCATTGAAGCAAGCTCAGGGACCCTCTTATGGCTAAAATACAAAATCGCTAAGGTGAAAGTTCATCTTGGATGACCTTGTCTCTTCTTTTAATTTCTTCTCTTGTTCTCAATTGCACATTTCTTTGCTTTTGAGTGCATTTCCTGCTGGACTTTGTCACTGCTGCTCCCCTCCTCATTCAGATGGCAGACAGTCCTGGAAATTTATAACTGGGGAATGTAGTACATTCGTTTGATAGCATGTTGATAAGAAGACATTAAACTTTAGTTTGACCCTTCATTTTGTTCACTGATAAAGAAATGAATATTACATCTTTTTCTCTCAATCTTTTTTCTAGCTCTTTAATATAGGGAGATAAATCAGGCAGCTTAAGGAGGGTATAGATATTTCCAGAGTCTAACATTTGTGCCTCTAGTGCTACAATATATAATTATAATTGTCTTAAGTTCTCACTCCTGCCAGCGTCATCTACAAGTATAATGAAAAGAATTCACAATTTTCCTGTATTCTTCATTTCCTCATATCCTGTAATCGAGTGAAACACTCCAGATTTTCTTTACATCAGTAGCCTTCTTCATCCCTCTATTCTACATATTATGATTAAAAAGAGTTTTCGCACTACTGACTCCCCTGTCCTACTTCCTGCATTCTTCCTCCATGGTAACAATCTACTTGACACAAGATAGTGTCACGGAAAATGGCAAATGTAACAGTACACGATTATAGCTTATATAGCTCACTGTGAATGACCATGAACGTGGTAACCATGACTCGTCTATGCGACTACAAGTTTGTTGACAATTTCATTATGTTATTTTCATTGTTAAAGCAAATTTAAAGAATATCTCTTACTTGCTTCTGATACAGCCACCCATTCTAAACTCCACTACTTTATTCTGTAAGGTAGTCTATGGGGCTGTGTAAGCACATGAAGACTGCAGGAGTTACGTCTACTCATGTACTTATTCAATCTGTATGAATTTTGTTTGCTTGATTTATATGATAATGTCATAAGACAGGAAAGTGTTTTGAAGTTTTCATTTCGTTGTCTCATCCTCACTTCAATAAGGACTTTCTCTTACTGATATTCCTCTAAACTTATTTATACTAAATCTAAGACACTTCTTTCCAAAAGCACTATGGGTTTCTGTTCTTACTACAAGCTATTTTATCTAAGCAATGCTATTTAGATATAAAATGTTGTTCATCATGTTCAATAACCCACTGGTACCCTCAAAAGCTGGCAGGTAAAACCCTCTGCACTCTGGTTCTAAATTAGCTTTCAACTTCATACAGTAGGAAATATCCTCTTTGTCATTATTGCTCTTCAATCATGCACTTACCCTAATTCTATAGATATTAGTTAGTATTGCTCATTTTATCACTTTGTTAACCATATGAGTGATTTTAATTTCTAAATTTTTGCAATGATTAGTCAAATAGTTTAAACATGTTGTAAATGATTTCTTAATACATATTTTCTCATTGTTGCTGCTCTCATTATTACTATGCATGCCTTCGCTCACAAACTTCCTAGAATGTGCAATTTGACTTCTTTTACATATTGAGATTTTTCTCATCTTTTAAAGGTTGGATAAAATGCTACATATCTGTGCAGTCTTCTGTGATAATCATGGTCAGAATTAAGCATTTCCTTTTGTGCAATATAAGAAAGCTTTAGTCATGTTCTTGTTTTAGCTCATATTAGCATTATTTATTTCAGTCTCAGTAATTAGATAACAAGGTTAATGAGGATTGAGACCAAGGACCACTTCCTACTCATCTTTATGACCCCAGAGTGCTTATGACTGATTATTTAAGCCAGAAATGCCTTTAAGGTGAAATTGGAAGTTGAATATGTGACTTAGTCAGACCACTAGAGATGTAAATTATAATGCAGACATATGAGCATTCAAAACTATTTTGGAGCTGTAGCCATCAATGAGAACTGTCTTGATTTCTATGGCGACTTATCCAAGACCAGTTACATCATTTTATTTTCTGTTTTAGCAAAGCCACACAAAATGAAAGAGAACAATGTCAGGAAAAGGAGTTGTATATAGGTATGCCTATGTAGTTATAATAAATATACATATTATTTATATATTTGTGTGTGTATCTGTTTAAAAATGAACACCTTATCCTGAATATGGTTAGATATTATATGACTACTACAATTAATATATGTCGACTCTCAAGGAAATTGTTAGGACAAGCCAAGGACAGGCACATGCAAACCTATTATTATAGAAAGAAAACAGTGAATGAATTTCACAGTGAGTTTCTTAGTGATAATAACTGTTAATATTTATTAAATTGATACTCTGTAAAGATATCATGTTTAGATATCATCTCAATTGGTGGGTAGCGTCAGTAGACCTGGTTGGTAAAGAAAACATGGTAACAGAAAAGATGAAGAAAATGTCTATCCACTTATAATTTATATGCCTTTCCCCCAGAGAACAGAGAGAGAGAGAGAGAGAGAGAGACAGAGACAGAGACAGAGAGAGACAGAGAGACAGAGAATGAATACAAGGAGCTTCTCAGTGGAAAAACTGACAAACAATCTCTAGGCCAGGTGGTAAGCAATGCTGAAAGAACTCTGTGTGCTGGAATTCAAATCATCTCCAAGGTTCATATGTCACAATCATGGTCACAACTCTCTGGGGATTTTGGGAGTTGGTAGGACCTTTAAGGAGGAGAGCAGCAGAAGGAAATTAGTTCTCTGGGGCATAATCTTGAAAAATGTATTGGAATCTTTGCCCTCTGTCTTCTCTTTACTTCCACAGGAAACGTGAAGTGAGCAGAATTCTTTTACCAGGTCCCTGCAATGCTGAATACTTTCTCTATAGCCCAAAAACAAACATGCTATGCAGCAATGGGTGGAGTTTCTGAAACTATTCACCAAGGTAAGCTATTTCTCATAAGTTAGTTTTCTTGCAGCAATGAGAATATTTGGCAATGGAGAGGTGACTAACATGAGTATGTGCCCCTCTATAATGCATAATAATGACAGTTTGTTTTTCTGCCCAATGCATAGCATCAGAAATAATGAAAGAAATCAGAAAATTCCAAGACAGATGATCAACCTGCAGTTTAGCTGATCAGTATGAATCAAAACTATCAAGGTCATTTAAAGTAAAGAAAGTTATAAAGAATCTGCTAAGCCAAGAGCAGCTTAAGTTAACCAGAGCAAGTGTGAGGTGGTATCTGGATGAGATCCTGGAGAAGAACAGCTCATTATCTAGAAATCTAATGACATCTGACTGAACTTTGGACCTAAGTAATAGTCATTATTATTATTATTAATGCAGCAATATTCATTCATTAATTAAAAGTGTGGGCTGAATTACATCCCACAGGAAGTTCTGATGAAATTCTAATTTAAGAGATAATAAATGTGACTTTCCTTTTTTAAAAAAGGACTCTTAGTAGATATAATTAAGATGAAGTTATGTTGAATTAGGGTGTGCCTGAAAGAAAGGACTAACAACATTGTGGAAAAGCTGTAAGATGAAGTCACACAGAGAAGGGAGATGACCAGGTGTGCTTACAAAAGCAGCAACGAGAACGAGGAAAAGCTAAGGACCAGTACCACCTACGAGGAGCTAGAGATGGCCAAAATAAGATCTCATCAGAGTCATAAAAAGGCCCTAGACTATGGGAGTACCTTGTTTATAAAGCCCTAAGAACCACGGGAGGATGGATTTCTCCCAAGTAAACCCAACTAATTTGTAGTAATTTTATGGTTACCCCAGAAAACTCATATATTACTGTAGTGATGTCAGATGTTAATAGAGGAGGAAGTTGCACCTGTGTTGGTAAATGTGTGCTTTCTGTACTATATACTATTTATTCTGTCAATCAGATCTCCTTAAACTATGAAGTTTCGGAAGAAAGATCAAATAAAGCAAACAAAGGAAAAGGACCATGAAATACCACATAAGCAAAGATGATGATAAAAAAAAACAATTACAAGTTATCATGAGTCTTAGTGAGAATTTAGAGACACTGAGGGTTAGTTAATACACTGCTGCTGGGAATGTGAATGATGTATTTGCTGTTGAGAACAATCTTGATGCTGAACCTAAACATATCATATGACCTCGCATTTTCATTGCTAGCTGTGTGCCTGGGAAAAAAAGATATCTGCACAAAAATTCACAAATGTGCATGAAAGAATTCTTTATATTAGCCCTCAAATAGAAACAACCCAAATGTCCATCAGCCTTTAAATGGCCAAAATAATACAATATACTCATAAAATAGATGACCATCATCATCGCTAAGTGCCCTTAATGCTCTAACATAGATGGGTTGTGAGAGCAAAGTCACAAGGGCCAAGTATTTCTTTATGATTGCATTCATGTGAAATATCCAGAAGAGGCAAATCCATAGATAAAGAAAATGGAATAATCATTGTCTATTGTAGGAGAGGGTAAATAGGAGTGGGGAGTGGCTGTTAATGGGTACAGGTCTTTGGAGAAGTGACAAAAATTTTTAAATAGGTTATAGTTTATACAATTGTGCACTTCAAACACAAGCTATAGGGTGTATGGTTATACCTTCTCTCCTTCTATACCTTATATCTCAGGAAGAGTTTTGATGTTTGTTTTTGTTT
>CM052703.1:11312301-11427633 GCA_028551405.1 Uromys caudimaculatus | reverse complement strand
ATATATATATATATATATATATATATATATATATAGAGAGAGAGAGAGAGAGAGAGAGAGAGAGAAAGAGATCCTAAAACTTATCTATAAAAGGACCAAGGCAGAGCAAGCTCAAGAGTAGAGGGAAACAGTCACAGTGGTGGCTTTCTACACTCTCTTTACTCAGAGTTGCTCCTGGTAACAGACAAGGGCAAGTTGCAAGGGGGAAAATGTCATTAAATCCCTGATTACACTCACAACCTCCTGGAGGGAAGGAGACTATTTTTTTTTCTCCTTTTGCAGTTCTGAGAAGGGTTATATTTATGGGAGCAAGAAAAAAACATATTCAAAGCAATATGATAAACACATTCCTGGATCCCACTTGAGTTATTTAGATGCATGACAAAGCACCATTGAAAAGTAACTTAAATTAACTCTAATGAGGCAGCATTGCCTTCCACTTCACAGCCTGTCAAACTTCTGCTCCTCTTTCATGAAAGTGCTGCATGTCTGTCAAGCAAAATCAAAATTTCCCCCGAGTGGTTAAAATGTCTACACATGTAGGAAGGAATTGTTATGTGGGTTCTGTTCGACCGTGATTCTTTTTCAAATAATAGTAACTGGACTACACAGTCTGAGTGAACCTCAATGAAACTATAGTCTCCCTCAGGCCTATATAGCAGAAGAAGGTGTCAACAGGAACTTGCTTCTGAACCATGAACTAAACTACCTTCCCAGCCACTGAGCCTGGGGCAAGCCTCCAAGGCAGAAGAACGCAGAGGAAACAAATCTTATGGGCATAGGTAGCAGCATGTAGCTGGGGAGCCATTCAGCGTGTGTGGATGGGCCTGCTTCTCATCAAGAAATGTTGTATGGGTCACTTTAAGGAGCTAGACCATTGTCTAACAAGCCACGGATGGTGTTCTAGGGCTTTTTAATGGAGATAAAACGATTTAATATCAAAGAATTATTATTGAGTGAGGAAAAGGTAGGAGATACAATCCTTGGATATCACTCACAGATGTAGACTCACACTTTTGTTTATTACCTGTATAGACTTCTCTTTGCATATCTGGTTTTCAAAAACTATGCATGTTCAAACAATAGAGCTTTGTAATCTATAATCACAATTTTCGTTCTCTTACTTTAAATGTAAAAGAAAAATAGTACTTTCTTTCTAGGACTTGAACGAAAGAAAAAAATAAGATAAAGTACATAAGCATTTATTTTACAATATTATATAGAAAAAGACGATTATAAAATAGTTAGCATTAAAGCTGTTTTTGTAAACAAATACTTTAAATTATGTGTATGAGTATGTCTGCCTGAATGCATATGTCCTTGGAAGCCAAAATATTTCATGTACCTTGGATCTAAGTAGCAGTGAGTCATTTGTTGTGTTGCGAACAAACTTACAGCCTCTGTGAGAAGAGTAAGTACCGTTAACTGTGGAACCAGTTCTCCACTCCCCTCAGAATGGTTCTCAATGCATTAGGAGCTCAATGATGGAGAACACAATGACTCAGGGGCCCACAAAGAGTAAGATTAAATTCATCTTGATAGTCACTGCAATGGCACTGAAGAATTTGTTAGGGATTTATAATGTTACAGACATGTAGGATTTTGTGTTGTCAAGGAACGAACTGTAAATTCCTGAAATTTCCAAATTTCATAGAACAATAAAATATTGCAGAGAATAAGAACCAATTAGCTAATCAACCATGTATAAGTATTTTTTTTTCTTCGCTTTGACACTTAGTGAGTTCCTCTCAGTACCAGATGTTGGCACCAATGAGAAGTCCACATTGCTGTTCTTTTAGGGAGCAGAGATGTCAGAAAAATGCAGTCAAGGGTAATTTACACTGACAAGAGGAGATAGGACACTGCTCAATGATTATCACCTGAACAAATATCCTAATATAAGAAAATGTAAGACCTATTCCGGAATAAGGCATAGAGCTGCCTGGCATGCAATGCTTCATCAGTCTTGGCCTCAAATCCAAAATTTGAATTTTACCTTATGTATAATACAGAACTGTCTGTCATGTTAGTAAAAACAGGGTTCTAATGAATAAGCTAGTTTCATTTATTATATACGTCAAACTCTTGTAGGATTAGAAGAGTCAGGAGGCAGAGCCAGAGAGTATACAATGCATACACTATACAGGGAGCAAGCAGGTACCCTGAATTATTGCATCAGGAGCAAAAAGGATATTGCATGAAGCTGAGTATAAAGGGAATAATGATTCACTGCTGTGTGACAAGGAGACATCAGGATGGCAGGAACTTTACCTTTGTATTACAAGTGATAAACATTGCTTTGTAAACTAGAAAGGCTTATGCAAATCTATGACACCATCCATACACTTTTATTTAGCTCTGAAGAACAAAACATACAGAAATACGAAACAGAATAAAACAAAATGAGGCAGACATGATTCATTGGTTTAGGGACTATGAGGAAATCTCCCAGAGAGAAATTGACTTATACAAAGCTTTAGCATGAAATGGCGAGTTGCACTTGGACCAGGTGCCCTTTAGAACATAAATCATTTTCCATAGACACTTGTTCCAAGCATGACTGCAAAACAACTTCAGAGGTGAAATCATTAACACCAGTAATGTTTCCTTTGTCACTGGAAGTTTCCTCCACACACACTTTCAGCCTTTGATGGACACATTGCATTAGTCAAAAGCATCTCTTTTCTCATGGCAAATGGCATTTGTAAAGCTTCTTAAGATGCTGACTCCCTTGTGTAGATGTACCCCATTTTCCTTATCCATTCATCAGTTGAGGGACATCTAGGTTATTTCCAGTTTCTGGCTATTACGAGTAAAGCTGCTATGAACATAGTGGAGCAAGTTTCTTTGTGATACATCTACACAGTGGAATACTATTCAGATATTAAAAACCAAGACACCATGAATTTTGCAGACAAATGAGTGGAACTTGAGAATATCATCCTGAGGAAGGTAACTCAGTCCCAAAAGGACATGCACAGTATGTACTCCACTTATAAGTAGATATTAGCAATAAAATACAGGTACCATGTTATACTCCAAAGACAAAGAGAAGCTAAAAAAGAAGGAAGGCACAAACCAGGGAGCTTGAAACTCACTCAGAAGGGAGAGGAAAATAGTCCTAAGAGGCAGATAGAGGGAGGGAACTAAGAGGGAAGGGGATGGGGAGGGGAATGGAGGTTCAGGATCAGGTGTGGGGAAGGACAGGAGAAGGGTTACATGGCCATGAAAATGAATGGAATTTGCAACTGATGGTGAGGAGGTGGGGGGCATCTCTGGGACAAGACAGAGACCCGGGACAAAGGAGGCACCTGGGAATCAATGGCGGTGACCTTAGCTGTGATTCATTGCATTGGGTATATGGAACATGGAGAGGCCACCTCATGTTGCCAGACAAGAACTCCAGTGGAGCAATAGAGACACCAACCCACCCACAACACTTTCAACCCAAAATTTATCTTGTCTACAAGAAATACAGGCACAGGGCATGGAGTAGAGACTGAGAGAATGGCCATCTAAAAACTAGTCCAACTTGAGACCTAACCCATGGGTAAGCAGCAATCCATAACACTACTAATGATACTGTTATGCTTACAGACAGTAGCATGTTGTTCTCTGAGAGGCTCCACTCACCAGCTGACTCAGACAGATATAGACACCCACAGCCAAACAGTGGATGAAGCTCGGAGAGTCTTATGGAAGAATAGAAAGAAGGATTGTGGGTCCAGAAGGGGATAGGACTCCATAGGAAGACAAACAGAGTCAACTAACCTGGACCCTTGGAGCTCTCAGAGTCTGAACCACCAACCACAGAACATGCACAGGCTAGACCTAGACCTCTCTGCTCATGTATAGCAGATGTGTAGCCTGGCTTTATGTGAGTCCCAAACAACTGGAACAGAGGCTATCCTAAAAGCTGTTGATTATATGTGAGATATATTCTTCTAGTTGGGCTGCCTTGTCTGATCTCAATGAGAGAAGAAGTGCATAGCCTCGCAGAGAGTTGAAGTGCAAGGGGGGGATACCCAGGGGGCCCCACCTGTTTAGAGGAGAAGGGAGGGGGAGGTAGGAAGGATTGTGTGTGTGGGGAATGGACAGGAGGTGGGGGGAGTGAGCAGATGTAAAGTAAATAAGTAAAAAAATTAAATTTATTTTAAAAAAATGATGCTGACTTATTCTGTTATAAGCATCCATGAATTTGAGAATACAGGACATACTTTTTCTTCCTTCTCCCATATTGAAAACTAAAATTTACTATGGTGTGCTTGCTGCTTTAGAGCAGTGGCTGTCAATCATCCAAACACTGCAACCCTATAACACAGTTCTTCATATTTTAGTGACCCCCAACCATAAAGTTATTTTGTTGCTACTTCATAACTTTAATTTTGCTACTGTCATTTATATAAGTATTTGTGTTTTCTGACGGTTTTAGGTGACCCCTCTGAAAGAGTCCGTCAACCAGCACAAAGTGATTATAAACCCAGGTTGAGAACCATTGCTTTAGAGTTCCCAGAAGGACTCCTAGTTTCTTGGGATTCTTGACCATTTGAAAATAATAGCCTTATTTAATGTAGATACCTCTTATTTTACTTAATGGCCTATTTCATGTGCTAATGTATCATTGAGAATACAATAGATACATTTTCAAAGTTTGCATGTGTATGTCAGTCTCTTCCTGTTTACAAAGATGAAATCATGTGCTTCTAGACAACCATGAAGTATCAGGAAATACAGTGCCTACAATCCCTATTTGTTCAGTAGTGCAACTAAGACCTGTTCTTGATTACCGAACTTCTCCGAATCACTTTGTGAGCACAGAAGTACCACGTGACCATTGCACCAGTGGTCCTTAGGCCTTGTTTTTATTTGGTGTTTTATTTTTACAGAGTCTGCACCAGAAAGCACTTGACCTTGACGTACAATAAGCAGAAGGACTCTTAGACCCCTTGTATATACAGGGAGTTTGGCTCCTTTCCTCTCCTTCCTGTCATTCTCTTCAGCTCAGATGATTTGCGGGGAAGAGAAACTGCAATGGAAAGGATAGGAACTGGAAAAAGAATGTTTGAATCCTGACCAACTAGTTTCTGACTGTGTAACATTGGATGCTTCTGAATCTGTCTGTATCATTCTCTTCTATAGAATGAACCGAGTATATTTTGATTGCGATAGTATAGAACTAAAGATAAAACATAAAGGTGTTTGCACTGAGCGGATGCTAAGTATTTACTGACTTTACTTTTCCATATACTATTTTCTCACTTCCTACATATCTCTCTGAATGTAAAGGTGAAAGTGAATCAAGAAGGAGAAATTGTGAACCGACACTTGAGGATTTCTGTAACCCACTAGGGCAAATGCCTGGGTACACAAACCCATTTTTTAGCATCTATTTGAGACTATATAGTGAGTCTTTGACAGAGAAACTTGAAACGTGCTTCCTTTTCCATTAATACCCAGAGGTGTGTGGAATCTAAAGTAGGGTTTAACCTCTGAAATCCGACGTTTAAATATAGAATCTGCTCTGATTTTCCCCTAGGGACTATGACCTTGGGAATACATTGTCTGTTTCAGGGCTGCTTACTGTGGGGGAGAGTGGCTGTCACTGACTTTTGTCGTGTCAAATATATTGCTTAGCCCTCAGTATTTACTCCAGAGGGACCTACTGTTGGGAGAATCGAAACAGAGAGGTGTTAAATAGACCATGGTGACTTATTAGCCCCATGGCTGCCTCACATAGGCGCAGTGGGAATCCTTCCCTCCTTAGATCACTAAGGTGATATCCTGTACTTCTGGCTGCATCCTCCACAGCCTCTGCCTTAACATCCACTAGGTTTGTCTACTGTTTAAATAATGGCTACTCTGTGGCCAATGCTGATCCATGCTCTGTCATTTGCCCTTAGAATTATCTAGTGAGGAATCTATAAGTATTTTGAATTTAAGGATGAAACTCGGGTTTTAGAAGTTGAATAACTCATATAATCACCTGTATTACATTGCAAAACACGATTCAAGCCCACACTGACTTTCCAATACCTGGAAAGAGTTTGGTGGTTTGAGAGATTGAAATCTTGGCATGTGTGGGACTCCATCTTTATATTAATGATGTTCACTCATAGTAGTTTATTGGCCTCTGCAAAATACTTCCTTGGTCAGAACTTTTCTGTCTACTTTTCATTAATTTGGTGAGTTTTATATTGTCTTAACTTTGAAAGAGGCTATGTAGACCAAGAAGTACCAAGGAAGAAAAAATAATGTTCCTTCTTTAACAACATATGGGATAATGAGAGCTGACTTTTCACAACCTCCTCCCTGCTTACACTGTTTATATTTATTTGTGAGTAAGAATTTATGGAATCCTCATAACCCCTCTAGAAGTTAGATTTTACTATCTTGTAGCTAAAAATTACAAAATAAATAAATAAATAAATAAATAAATAAGCAGAAGATTAAGCAACTTTTCAGTTCAAGAAGATTCTACTGATAAACAACTGAGATCATGATTTGAACCCAGAAAGATTGATTCTAGGACATTGTCTAATTGCTGCTCCATGCTCACCCAATTTCTACATTCTTTTTCTACATTAGAAGGAGAAATGTATTTACAAAAATTACAACCTCCTCTTTTGTGTAGCCTTGTTGCATCTTAATTTTTTTTTTCTGTTCTTGTAAAAAGAAGACAAGGCGAGCAAAGACAAGAGACAGAATATTTCAGCAGCCCATTTAGACAACAGAGTGCCTGCCAAGGAAAGGTTACTGAGGCAACATGGCTGGAAATAATTTTAAAACATATTAGCCAAGCACATTAGGGGAAAGACATAGAAAGGGCTGCAGGAGCTGCCAAGAGTCATACTTGATTATATCTGGGACCTTCCATTGCTAGGGTTTAAGATATATGGAGAGATGTTTTGCTATCTCTACAATTGACTGCTTGCCAGGGGAAAGGGTATAAAGACCCCAATCTGAGACCTGTGTCCATTGGAAATACCAAATACAAATGTTCAGATCCCAAAGAGTCTTCTTGAAAATCATGTCCTTCCCTTTGGCTGCATAGATAGAGATCAGGGAATGGAGTTCTGTGTAAAGGCTTTGTTTCACTTTCAAATCATGCTACCCACAGCTGCATATGATGCAGAGACAGGAATAACTGCAGTCCGTGTGAGAGATTAGAATCCTCTATCTGCTTGGTTTTGGAAGAATAAATACATTCATGAGAACCTGATGTTAGCTTCAGTGTTTTAAGACATGAGCTTACAAAGGCAAGGAGATCTTGTTAAAACTCATACTCCCTGTTCTTGTAATCTGAATGAAATTCTAAAGGTCTGGGAAGGGTTTTTTAAGAGTCTACGTTAAAAGATGCAATTAAAGAATTTCTGTTCATGAGGTTTGCATATCTCATTTTGAGAAGACATACTAATGGGTCTTCAATGATAGTATAGGATTTGCCTATACCCTTAGTTGTGCCTGTTGATGTTACCAAGGTATTTGTAAATATACTTTGAGTCTGAATCTTATTTCTGTAAGCATGGGGCTGAGTGGAAGAAAAGGACCCTAGTTCAACACCTACTATTCTCAAATTTCTTTGGAAGGGGGGCAGTTGTAGGGGACAAGAAGAGGGTGTATGAAGGAGAAGTATATTAAGGAAGATCACCCAAAGGGATAGAGAAAGATGAGCTGGAAGAAATGTCACCGGACAGTGCATCTGCTCACAGAGATGGATGTGGATGTCCTTCAGAGCTCCTCTACACTAAGGTGAGGGAGCTGGCCCTCCTATTCTCAAGTACACAGGTATGACATGACTGCCTAGAAGAAAATGCGACCCTAGTCTGCAGCCATGGTGATTCACACAGACACCGGCAGTTCATGGTTGTTTGTTATTAGCCTAAGATAGAATTCAGCAGAATATCCTTACATGCAGAACCCTGCATATGATTTCATTTCAGTCTCATTCTTGCGTGCACCCAGGCACGGAAGCAGATGCATAGATAAGACATTGTTAGAAGAAAGAAAACCGATGTTTTCCCAGTGGTCAGTGCTAGGTCTAGTTTCCAAAGAACTCCCACACATTCCCTGAAACTCAGATCAGTCCCACAGTCCCTCTGGAGATCTTTATGATACATGCTTCATTTCATAACTGTTCTTTTCCTGGAGCTGTCACTCTTCTATGGAAAGTCCCATTGGTGTGCTCGTATCTCTTAGTAGGTTTATTTTCTAAGGACTAAGTCAGACTAATTTCTGTATCCCCAACATTTAATGGGCTTATACATAGTGTATATTGAATGAGTGAATGAATGAATGAATGAATGAATGAATGAATGATTACTGGCCACTGAAGAGTTAGGCAACACGAACATTTAAGATAATTCTCATATGTACATAGCATCCTTCTTCTGTAGCCTAGAGAAAGAAAGACCTACCTTAATGAAGCTATAACACAGGAATTCTAATATCCCATTTATGGTCATTTGAGTTAAAATTCTCAATAGGAGTATAGAGAACCTGTATTTTCTAGCAATTCTACTGTGAACATACTTCTTAATCCTTTCAGGAACAGATCACAATTTGAAAAAAAAACTACCTAAATTCTAGAATAATTTTCAGGAAGAAAAAAATGAAAACTTTATGAAGTGCTTCAAATTACAGAGTTCTACTCTATTTCTCTAAGACTGGTACCTGCCATATTGACTTACTGCTGTGAAAGTATTGGGTATCCAAAGAGAGATGTGAAATGGTGAACAAGAAAGCTGGTAGTAGAATTGGCAAAGGTCTTTTTAGTGATTTTGTTGCAAACTACAACTTGTCCTGCTTCCCCAGTAATCTAAATTCTGTCCTCCAAATTCCCAAGCCAAGAAGTGTACTCATGACCTGTATGACTAAGCCCAGCCACACGTATGAATTCCCAGCTTGTTACCTCTATTACATTACAGTCTCTGCTCTCCCTCCAATCACTTGCATGAGCAACCCTGAAGCAGAAAAACCAGTGATCGCCATAATAACAGGTCAGTGAACTCTTAGAGAAGAAAGGAATGCAATGAGTCATACAAATTCCTTATCCATCCTTGGAAATGCCTGAGGACTCCACTTCTTTGAGAGGCTGCTGCCATTGCAGCATCCTAATGATTTATTTTAGATGTGTCCCAAGTGGGTGAGTATCAAAATTTCCTACTGATGGCTTGTATAGGTGAGGGATGCTATTGCTTGTTCAAGCAGAAAAGAACAGCTTAGAAACGTAATGAGGACTTTGACTTCCCCTCAGTGTTTCTATTATGTAAAATCTGCAAAGCTTGAAACCTTCAGAAGCAGTGGAGGGAGAGAGGAGGACTCTGTCTTCGGGCATCCATTATTGTGCCTTGAGTGACTGTTTCACCACAAACCAGTGTTTGCTATAGATATTTTCCAAGGAGAAAATGAACCCCTTGAAATTCTATTACTATTTTATATGTAAGTCAATAAGAAGCCCTATTGTTTATAAATATTGACTACTATGAAGACAATAAAGGTGAAACTTATCAATGCTGAGTGAAACAGTGCACTGCCCACTTGTGTGTGTGTGCGTGTGTGTGTGTGTGTGTGTGTGTGTGTGTGTGTGTACGCACATGAAGGAATACTTCAGAGGAAAAGGCAGAGTAGACACATGAAAAAAAGAAAGTTAATATTCTCACCTGTCTGGTCCCACGCCATACACAGCATCTCTTCTTTTCTCCCAGGAGTAGGGAGTAGTCCCTACCTACCAGGAGAGACTCAAGGCTCAGTGACTTAACTCATTCATTGAGAGGATGCTTCATATTCCCACTTGCTCAGTCCTTTCTTAACTGCTTCATCCTAATGTGGAGGTAAAAAGAGTGGCTCGTAGAGAAGAAAGGGGAAGAGGATAAGTAATGTTGGTAGAAAAATGAACTCCTAAGTTTGATTCAAGGAGATGTCTTCAGAGTTCCTGGGACCTAGCTGTATCATGTCCTGTGTCAGCCTGTATGGTTTATAACATACCAATTCAAAACGTAATGTCCCAAAATGGAAACAGGCTGTTTTGTTTCAAAACCTAAAAGCTAACCAGGCGGTCCTGACTCAAGAGAGGTTGTTAAAGGGACCAGGAGATTGGAAACATCCTTTATGGTCTCCCAGATGGAAATTTGTTGCCAGTCTCCAGCTCAGCTGTGTTCTATCAGCTCCGAGTGTTTTTTTCCCTTGTATGCACCTCTACGTTACTACTAGGGTCTGCTCATAACACAGGGTCGCCTTCCAGGTGTGAACATTTTCAGATGACAAGACTCAGCAGTTAAGCATATCTAAAGTCTTTGTTTCACATCAATGCCCACTTACTCTAAGGCAGTCTGGTGGATAAGCCTGGAGACAGCCTGAAGAGACTCTAACAAGGGCACGGATGTCAGAAGACGTGGTTCCTGAGCACCATCTGCCACCAAGTCAGCCTCTTTCACTCCCTCTGGGCCTATGGTGTGAAAGTCTTCAGGGCTTGGATACAGGTTACCTCCACTTCTAACATATTGTAGCGTCATTACGGTTAGTAAGTCCCTCACTTCCCCTCTTCTGCTTCTGACACTTTCCCTTTAAAACTTACCTCATGCCAAATAATCTTGGTTAATTAATTAATAATCAAGTCAATAGGTTTATCAATTTTGTGAGAAAGAGATTCATTGAACTAAAGAGAAAACAACAATATTAACAACCACAAGAATTCCACTAAGAAAGCTTTTTGTAGTTATCAATAATCTCTTTATCACTATTAAATGAACATTTTCCAATCCTACCATTAATTGATTTACCACAAGCACTCAGTATTGTTGATTATTAAAGTACACACACACACACACACACACACACACACTGCTCCTTTTCTACGACTCTACTGCGACCCCTAAATTCTTTTTCCTAACCTCTAAACATTTTACTCTATACTATTTCTCTCCCCAGGTAAGTTGCCAACCCAAATGCTTACACCATATAATGTCACCTACATACAAATGATTTCCAAATTTATATAAGGAGCCTAGATCTCTCCTCTGGGCTGCAAATGTATATTCACTACTATTTTTTTTACCGGCTCTCTCTCCTTTGTTATCTCAAGGGAATTCAGATATGAGCTGTCAAATTGAACTCAAATACACCTTCTATCCGATGCGATGCGAAATTATTCTTTCAGGGTTTGTTATTTTCGTTAATTGAACCATCACTCAAGGGGTTTTCTTGAGGACAATTGTGTTTTCACACCTCTGTCTCAGTCATACACACAACCCATTCAGTCCAGTCCCACTTTGGACTCCGTGCTTTCTGTCATCTCTTATTGCAGCACACTAATCCGAGTTACCTGTAAAGCAAACAGAGACAGCTTTACAAGTAGACTTTCCATATCCCAGCACATTTCCTCTGTCCTCCTGTGACCTCTCTTTGGATTTCAGTCAAAAGACTCATTTAAAAGCATACCCAGTTTGGCCATCATTTCATTTAAAGCTCTCAGTGTCTTTCTATTGGTTTCAGAACAAAGACACAGATCCTTACTGTGATTCACAGGTTCTTGCATGACCTCATTTCTACTTCCTCTTTGGCTTCTGACAACTCCCTTCCGTTTTCTGTGATCCACCTGCCCTAGCCTTTCCACCTCTCTGATACTTAACTATCTCCCACCTGAGACCTCAGGTGCACTGTAAAGATTTTTCTTTCCCATTTTCTTGTTGACTCTGCCAATCTCAGTTTACAGGAATCTTCCTCAAGGATGTGAGTCTTCACTAGATATATCAGGCTTAGTCATCACCTCTAGCTTTTGTGCTCAAATTCCTGTGAATATCTGGTTCTTAGAATTATCAACTAAAAAACATACAATATATATATATGGGACATACATTTAAAGTATATATGCATACACATCTGTGTATTTCTATACATGTGTTTTTGTTTACAAAACCAGAAATGAAAGTGGAGAAAGGGATCCTACTTTTCTCTTGCTGCATTACAGTAGGGGGACATGGCAGGAGGCAGTCATGGCAACTAAAGCATTAAACAGAGAGATGGCATTCTTAAGTGCAAATGAGACAGAATGATCTGGAAGTGGTTTGAGCCTTCCTTCAGTGATGTGCTTCCTCCAGGAAGGCGGCACCCTCTGACAACCTCTCCAAATAGTGCCAGCAGCTAGGTACCATGTGATCAAATGCCTGTACCCATAGAGGCCATTTCTCATTCATAGTAGCATCGTCATGAAATGCATACACTAGAAAGGAATAAAAAGAGACTAAGTAAGAGAAGAAGCAATCCAGCTGGAGTAGGGGAGGAAGTGTCACTGAAGTCACTGGCAAAGAGGAACAAATGAGAACCATGTACAATGACACATATGTACAAAGGTGGCATGAGGAAACACAGTAACTCATTCAGTTAGATTAAAAGTCAGGTTAAACATCTGAGTTAAAAAAAAAAACAAATTCTTGATTGCCAATGTATCATAAAATGAAACTATCAATAAACATATTGAACTGTAAAGGGCTTGGAGCTTATTGTTAGAGGAGGTGATATTATTAAATTAAATTGGGATATTAATATTAAGATATACCTCTGATACATTTTGTTTGAAATCTCTATGGGATATGCTTTCTGGTTTCCCAAACAAAGATTGCCCTTGAGAACCATAAGTTTGTTTGGTTTTGCCAGGATGTGAATTGAATTTCTGCCAAGATATTCTACTCGGCCAATCAGACAAAGCTCTGTTGACACTTGGGGTGTCTGAGGCATAGTGAGGGCAATTGATCAGACCACATCATTGCTCATTCACCTTGATGAATCCTTTCTGCCTTGGCCTCTGCCAGGGAGGATTACTGAGGAGTCTGGTTGCTGCCACTTCAGAAGGTTGAGCTTGCACAGCTCCGGAGCATTGCTGCACTCTGCACTTTCGATGGATCTGCTGCATCTTGGCATTCTCCTTTCCTTCCCCTTTGCTCACACCCTGAATCAATTTGTGTATAGATGGGTTTTGCCTCTGATGGATTGGAAAAAAAATGTCCAGGTGTTTTACATCAGTGAAACAAATCCATATTTTTATTTAGAATGAAATAGTTATTTACCAATGAAAATTCTTGAAATGATTTTACTGTGCCCTCAGTGGAATTATTTGTTCATTTGATAACTTAACCTGAACTAGATAGTGATATAAATTGTCTACCATGGAAGACAGAAGTCTTTTACAATTTGTGGGCTATGGATGGAGATGCCACTCCACATGAGTTTACACAATTGAAAAGAAAAGATGTAAACCTACTGTTTTAATATAAATGATTGACAATCTAACAAATGAATTTACTAACTGTACCCATCCATTTTCTCCATCTATTCATCTTTTATCCATGCAATGTACACCGAACCAAGTGCCAACTTTAACATTAGAGATATATGTTTTGCACAAGCAGAAATAGTTCCCAAACTCTGTGCTGAAATGGCATAGATCAAAAACATGCAAGAACTTTAAACTTATAGTTACGATCTCTCAAATTAATGAGAGATATATTATCATATGAGGGCATACAACAGGGGTATCTGGTCCATGCATTAAAGAGTGTAGGGAAAGATGGAGTTACCTGTGGCTTATTACCATGACTCTGCTAATTATTGAAGGAGTGAGATAGCAACTGTCAAGTTTTGCACACAGTCCTAATGTTCTTCTAGTGCAGTTTTGAAAATGGACAGAAACTTCCTTTACAATTGTTCTCCTGGGCTATAACACTTTTGTTTCTTCCCAAATGTTTTCCTAGCTCTTCACATTACCACTTGAGACCTTCAATATCTTCCCTAACCTCTAAGAATAGTCTCCAATAATACAAAACTATAACAGTGTACTCAGACCCATGATGACGTCTGATGTCTTGTTTCCTCATGCTCTGTCAGGATGGGAGGGCGCCTACCTCTACCCCTCTCTGTTTTCTTTTATGTATATAAAGTGAGACATCTGATAGAAGGGCTGACCAGAGATGTTATTTGTATATGCTGCAAGAGGCCTCACTATAGTTTGAATAGAATCACTGAGGTTGATAGAAAAATTCATTACCAAAATGCCATAGCCACACTGAAAAAAAGACATGACAACTGTTAAGACTGAAAAAAAAAACCAGCAGGAAAGGTATAATAATGATGATAATATCCTATTATTTACAGAATATTTAGTATATCAAAGTAATATTCTAAATATGCAACATTTTTATTTTATTTAAGAGAGTTGGACTGGAGAGATGGCTCAGCATTTAAGAGCACTCACTATTTGTTCTTCCAGAAGACCCAAGTTCAAGTTACAGCACCCATATCACAGCTCATAACTACCTATAACTCCAAGGAATCCAACACCTCTATGGTAACAAGCTATGCATACATAATACATACATACATACATACATACATACATACTACATACATACAGGCAATACAGTCATATACATCTAAAGAAAGAATAAATAAGAAAATAAATAAATGAATCTTTTCAAAAGAGAGAGAATTCAAAGTCAGAAGCTCCATTTTTGCAGAGCGGTGATGCATTAACAGAAAAAGAGAGAGAGTTAGAGAGAGAGAGAAAGAGAGAGAGAAAGAGAGAGAGAGAGAGAGAGAGAGAGAGAGAGAGAGAGAGAGAGAGAGAGAGAGAGAGAGAAGTGAGGGGGAGGGAGAGAGAGAAGGAGGAAATGCTCACACATGTCAGGACAATGGAGGGAGAAAGAGAGAGGTTTATGGAAATATTTCTAAGGGAACTGTCAAAGGGGGGAAAATAACAAATTCAAGAATATTTGCAAATCTGTGGTGTTTGAACCCGGAATACCTCTCCTTTCTCCCCTCCCACTCTGTGGGTCAGAGGCTATGTATGCCCCAGACTTCTCAATGCACAGGGCTCTAGCCCAGTCACCCATCTCCTGTGGCTCCAGCAGTATGGGTAACTTTTAAGACTATCAAGCCTTCAGCAGTTCTCTTTCTGAGGTGAATATCCTATTGTCAAACCCAAATTATGAGTGTTATGGCCATGTTGACCTCCCTTCTCAACTCAGGGCGATTCTTTCTGGGTTTCACCATACAGAAAAGCCCAGAGGCATGTTCACCATCCTTGTTTGTGAGATCAAGTTCAGATATTTTTCCTTGGTGAGAAACATCTAGTTGAAGAGACATGTTAGTTTCTTCCCCCAAAGAACTGAGTTCCATAGTGTAGTGAAGTTTAATCTGCGTCATCCTCTGCAAAGCAAAACAGTTTTCGATGAAAGGTGGGCGTGCGCCCATCAGACCTCTAGAGTAAAGAACCTAGCTGATATACATACACACATCAGGCCTCCATACTAGAGGACCTGGCTGGTACCCATGCACTCATCAGGTCTCCATACTAGAGGACCTGGCTGATACACATACACACATCAGGTCTCCATACTACAGGACTTAGCTGGAACACATGCACACATCAGGTCTCCATACTAGAGGACCTGGCTGGTACCCATGCACTCATCAGGTCTCCATACTACAGGACATAGCTGGAACACATGCACACATCAGGTCTCTATGCTGTAAGACCCGGGGATGATACATACGCAAGCATCAGGTCTCTACATTATAGGACCTAGCTGATGATACCATGCACACATCAGGTCTCCACACCACAGGACCTGGCTGATATACATATACACATCACATCTCCACATTATAGAACCTAGATGATACAATACACACATCAGGTCTCTATATACAGGACCTAGCTGACACTCATTCACACATCAGGTCTCTATAATACAGGACCTAGTTGACACAGTATATTGACTACCTAAATATCCTAATGACAAATCCTCAGCTTATCTGAGAAAGTTAGCATCTTCCCTTTGATTTTGAAAGACAGCTTTGTTAGATATAGAATTCATGGTTGAAAGCAATTTCTCAAATTTACTAATTAAAAAAACCCAACCCATAGAAGCGACTCAATTAATTCCCAGTAGAATAAACACAAAGTCATTGCCCCAAAACACAGGGAAAATGCTGGAAGTTAGAGACAAGAAGAAACTCTTGAGAGCAGCCAGTGAAATGTGAGCTGTCACTCACCAATGATCTCCAACAGGACTAAAAGCTTACCTTTCAGCAGAAACCATGGGGCCAGAAGGCAGCAGGACAGCACATTCAATGTGTCCAGATAAAAGCACCCTACCAATGACAGCCCAGAAGAGGTAACAAAAGTAGATCTGTATTAGCTAAGGACATTTTTTTAAAAAGTGAAGTAATAATTGAAATAGTGTATTATTGAATTTGCAATATTAAATATGTTATATACTAGGTAGCTTCACCAACAGACATTTATTGCCTCAAAGTCTAGGTTAGTTAATGTAAGTAATGACTGTTCAGATTGTTTTCTGGTAAATTTCTTCTTCCTAGCCTGTAAACATTCCCATTCTCCCTGTGTCATTTAATGATTTATCTTTTGTTGTATAGTCATATGAAGGGTGGGTAGAGAACAGATATCGCATTTCTTCCTCTTAGTTTAAAGGCCACTGGTCCTGACTGGATAGAGCACCATCTCTATGACCTCATCTAATGTTAAATATTCCTTTAATAATAGTTCTGTATTCAAATACAGTTGCCTTGGGTGTTACTGTTAAGCTACAATCATGACACTTTTCTAACTTGAGGAGCTATCCAGAGAATTAGCCAAGTTGAGAAAGTAATTAGAAACTTCAATCTGTGGTTGATTGGTCAGAACTATGTGTGTCTTGGCATGATGAAGGTCTCAGAGAAGACTGTGTGAGAAGTCTCTGTGAGTTCAGTGTCTTTGGAATGGAATTGCAATCCCAGAACTTCATCTTCATTGCTGTGTCCTCTGGAGGTTGTCAGAGCCAGAACGCTAATACAAGATAAACTTCCTGCCCCTGTCATCTCTGTTGAGAAAGTCTACCATGAGCAGCTTTCTGTAGCAGAGATCATGAATGCTTGCTTTGAGCCAGCCAACCAGATGATGTAATGTGACCCTCGCCATGGTAAATACATGACTTACAGCCTGCTGTACCGTGGTGATGTGGTTCCCAAAGATGACAATGCTGCTATTGCCACCATCAAGACCAAGCACAGCATCCAATTTGTGGACTGGTGTCTCACTGGCTTCAAGGTTGGCATTAATTACCAGCATCCCATCGTGGTACCTGGTGGTGACCTGGCCAAGGCCCAGAGAGCTGTGTACATGTTGAGCAACACCACAGCCATTGCTAAGGCCTGGGCGTGCCTTTGTGCACTGGTATGTGAGTGAGGGCATAGAAGATGGGGAGTTCTCTGAGACCCGTGAGGACATGGCTGCCCCAGAGAAGAATTATGAAGAGGTTGGTGTGGATTCTGTGGAAGGGGAGGGGGAGGAAGAAAAGAGGAATACTAGACCATTCCTCCGGTCCCAGTATCATGTCAAACTCAAAGCTCCACTCCAACATTAGCTGCAGGCATTGATGCTTCTGTGCTGTTTCCGTTCTGTGATCATGTCTTCTCCGTGTGTACCTCTCAGTTTTTCCATGATGTCTCAAAATAAAAGCTTTAAGAACAGAAAAAGAAAAAAGAAAAAGAAAAACTTCCATGCCTCGCTGCTACCACATAGAAAGGACTTCCCAGGTCATCTGATTTCTCAATGACCATCTACCGCTGACATAGTTCTTTTTATATGTCAATTTAACTGCATCATGGGTTCTCCAGATATTTCAATAAACATTATTTGGGGTGTGTCTAAGAGGACGTTTCTGAATGAGAGTAATGTTTGAGGGAGTAGACTGAGTAAAGCAAACTCCTTTCACAAGGTCTCAGAGCATCATCCGATCTGAAGTACTGCATGAGCGAAAGACCAAGCAGGAGAGTTCTCTCTCCACCTACATGGGATATAACTGAGACACTGGACCTTTGCCTTTGAACACAAAACTCGACAGTCAGAAATGACGCTACTGGTTCTCTTGTCTCTCACCCTGGTCCCCAGAAGTAGATGGAGATGAGAACCTATATCTCACAATAAAAGTTCATGTTGCTTTTCTACCTCAGTCTCTGTCCTGTTTGTTCTCTATCGAACCATGACCAATGCAACCTTTGTGGGGTACTAATTCTCAGTAAATTCTTGGTAAAATTAATTATGTAACCTTTTATTTTAAAATATCTATGTATCCATTGATGCATGTATCTAACTAATTAGCTTATCTCATTGAAAGTGGCTTTATGTAATTTTACTATGACTAACTTACAATTCTATACCCAATAAACAAAAGCACTATAAAATGTATTTTGGCAACTTCATACTAATTTCAGTAATAAATAATAAAGTATAATTTGCATGATCTTATACTATCTGTTCTTAATAATCTTTATATCAAGTTATTTTCAATTGGAAGATACATTTTGGGTAATTGGGCCAAAAGCTTTTTGTTGTACAAATGCTCAGGCTGAGTCCTCTTTAGTTGATAGGAAATTCTCTTTTAAAAAATTCAAAATTCACAAAAGGTATTGGGTTTGTTTCTAAATTTTAGAATTAATATAATTTGATTTCCTTTAGTAGCAGGAAGTGAAAAAGCCCCCAATGAGCTTTTAGAAGTGAATCATATCTGACAAGCTATGACGGGATGCAAATGTTGGCAATATTGTTGGTCATTAGCTTGGTTATAGGAGGAACAGAGTGACTTTTCTGAAAATAGGATTCTAGGAACACGACACATTCCCCGAATAAAGCACATTTATTTTGGCATATTCTTTTCTTAAAGTAAATATTGTCTCCAGTTCAGAATAACCTTCTCTAAATTAAGGATCTCTAGAGTCTCAGTGTTACATTTCATAATTTGACATTTGATTAAACCTGAATGTCTCTACTGTATAGGCTCATTTTCCAGACATTGGATAAATCTATCAGTGTCTTTCTTCTCTTTCATATCACATGAAATACCCTTCCCTCACTCTTTAATAAAATTATTCTGCATTTATAACACACATTTGACCTCCCATAAGTATCTCATGAGCGTACAAAAATTAAATATGATTGTATAAGATAATTACAAGATAGTAAACCAAACAAAATAAGGCTCTGATCTTCCTTGAAAAGAAAAACAAACAAGCAAGTTTTCTAATTGCTCTCATAATACCCTGCTCCTGAGGTCTTCCTTTGCTTATGCATTCTTTATAATACGCTGACCCAATACGGATCTCCTATATGTGGCTAAGATTACAACAACCATATTGTTAATTCTTGCCTGAGGTTAAAAACATCCTTTAAGCTCCTTTCTTTCTTCTCTCTCTTCCCTCTCCCTTTCTGCCTTCCCTCTCCCTTCTCTTTTCCTCTCCTCCTCTCCATTTCCATTCCCCCATTATCTTCCATTCATTTTCTTCTCTTCTTCCACTTCACCCTTGGGGAAATGTCCCTAGTGCTTGACCAACTAGAAAATCTATATGAAAAACAATACACTGAACTCATAGTCATCTGTAGTCTTCTTAGCACACAATAACTTTAGGTCATTGTCTTAGGAAGAGCCCCTTCCAAAAGGTTTGTCCTTCCTCACATATGTACGCCATGCTTCATATATACCTGGTATGTTAAAATCCCACAAAGACTTATTAATCTGAAGAATAACTTTTAAAACTTTTTAAGCTTCCTTTTAATTTTATGTGCATGGGTACTTTGCTTGTATATGTCTTCTTACCACACGGGTTCAGTGTCTGAAGAGTCCAGAAGAGGACATTGGATGCTCTGGACTGGAGTTATAGATGGTGAGTTATCATGTGGGTGCTGAGAACCAAACCTGGGTCTTCTAGATGAGCAAACAATGCTCTGAGGCACTTCTCCAGTCCTTCAAGCAGAAGGCCTACTGGTTATTGTATTTGCATCAAAGAAATATAAGAAATACCTAACAACTGTTGTTTCTGTTATTGGAAAATAATTTTATGAACTTCAGTCACATTGAGATGTAGGTCTCATTTCCTGATCTGCCACATGTCCTGTTTAAGCCAGTGACTCATGAGTACATATCAAGCATAGAATAAGGGACACATGGGAATCATGATGGACAGATATTTATTGTTTGTTCAAAATTAGCTGTTTTAACTTAGATGCATGTGCATTTGCATATTTGGTAATACAGAAAATTGGCAGTATGTTTCTCTATGGGATTAAACATTTTTTTTGCCTCTGTCAAAAACAAAGTGGCTACCATAGATTTTCATTTTCCTGTTTATTACAAATCCATGTCATTCCATTCCGCTGAGTTTCAAAACCCTCACATGCAATTCTATCACTGCTTTTTCTGTACTTTCCTTTCAGAATCTGAACTTGCTTATTTGGACATTTGGCTTTCTTTATCTTTCTGGGTGTGGTTAAGCTCTAATGGACTGACAAAATGTCTGGGTTTTGTTTTGTGAATAGTTATTGGTATTATCTACTTTGCTGGCACACCATAGCTCCTTGTCATTGAGAGGAAATGCATGGGTTAAGAAATAAAACACACTTCAAAGTCATATTAAAGCTGAATCTAAGAAGATGGTAGAAAGAGCTGGAAATTTCAAAGTGGTAGTATACTAAATAAATGCAATGTTAAAAAGGCATGATATATTGCAACTGTAATCAAATATACTTACTGTTGATAATTTTGATTAAGGAAGTTGTTAATAGAGTTGTGTATTCAGGAAGGATATCATGACTTTATTTTTAGAAGCACAACCTCTCAAATTTACAAGTCATATGAATTAAATGAATCCAATGATCTACATGTAATTGAAAGCCATCCTTCCAGTGCCGTGGAATAATTTTAATTGCAAATGTTATTAAACTGTCCTTGCAAATACATTCATGGGAGTAAAGTTTCCCCAGTCTTGGTAGTATTTGGTTGGTTCAATGCACGTCAGACAGTTATTAAAAGCCACCCAGACTTAAAGTAGTTTGCCTTCTATTTTTTCCTAAAATATTCACCTCAAATTAATTCTCTTATATCAGATAATGTAGGCTTTCCATGCATGGCTCTGTCACAGAACAATCAACAGTTACTTGTGTAAGATCCAATTTTTCAATAGAGAGAAAGCTTAGAGCTGAAGAAGAAATATGAATCATCCATCTCATGCCAACTATGTGTAAACAAAGCCAAGAAAGCCTGGTTTTTAGAGGCAGACATATCTCTGCAATCTGTGTTTTTACACAGAAGAGCACAAATGTTGCCTTAAAGGTTTCAGGTAACATTTTGAAGTTGAAGCTTATAGTTATTCAACTATGGGTAAAAGCATGTAACCTTCCAGAGAGGTCAGATATGAACTAAGATCAAGACTTTGAATTGTAGCAACCAATTGTGTATCTGGTTGCTATGACTGTAAATTAATACTTGTAATTCAATTTATTATTATGTATTAATTTAATGTATTTATATTTCATGACTCCCACATAATTGCCTCCTCTTACAGCCATTTGGTGCCTCCTTAAATTTTTACCTCCAAGGCTAACATTCCCCTTCTTCAGTCAATGTAGAGCTAACTACTAGAAACCTCAGGAAAGTCACTGAACGGTAGAGCTCACTAAAATCACTCAAGCTAGACAAAGCCAAGACTGCTCACTGTTTTCACCACTTCTTTCTTTACACAGCAAATCTGTCTGTTTGATGATCTATAATATGTCTGTCTGTCTATAATTTGTCTGTGTCTGCCTGTCTGTCTGTCTATGACCTACCCATCTCTATCTATGAACAGTAAAGATATTTCCCTACATTCCCAGGTTCCCATCCCCTCCTCCTTGCCAACTCTCCATTCTGCAACTTCTTTTATGTGACATACCGTGTACTTTTTTTTTGAGAACTGTGATTAACATTATATTTTCAGTAACAACTATTTCCTGGTTTTGTTTGCTTTTCTGTATATGAATAATAACAACAAAACTACTGTTTAAAATAATGTAGATGTCCTATTTTCCAAAATACTGATTGATTTTTATTTAGAATAGATGAGAAATACACCATCTCTGCTATATCTTCTAGACTGGAACTACAACTTTTTTTATATACCAAGGGAAGAGATCCATGTATGAGTACTTCTTTATTAACTGCATAGTTGTCTTCATTTGGGTTTTGGTATAAAGGAATTCAGAGTCAGATCTCATTAAGATTCTTACAGCGATCTCTTGCCTCCCTCTTACTTCTCTTACCTCTCTCCCCATTTCTTTCCCCTCTCTCTCCACGTGGTCATGGCCGGCCTCCACCTCTCTACTTCTCTACTCTCTTCCTCTCTCTGCCTTTCTCTGCCTCTACTACCCTCTTAACTCCCCTCCCCATGCCCTAAATAAACTTTATTCTATACTAAAAAAAAAAAAAAAAAGATTCTTACACCTTACTGGATTTAGGGCAGAGTATCTAAACTTATAGTTGCACATATGTTTTGCCAATAACATCTGCTTAATTCAGAGAATCATGTTGATAATTAAATTAAAACAAATGCTACAAGGAAACAGAAAAATATCTGGTTGTTTTGTAATATAGTGATTACAAAAGTATCAATGAAGTCTCTATTCTTATCAACTCTTACCAAGAACTCACTGAGTCTGATAATCACATTGTATGTTCTGCAAAACAATATATGTCTTTGAACACCCACAGTGCACACACACACAAGCAAAAGCACACATGCTCATGCACACAGGGACACAAATTCAAAGACACACAAACACACACACATACACAAAACACATACACATACGCACAAATATATACACACAAACATACACAAAATATATACACATATACACACAAACACATACAAATATACACACACATATATACAAACATAACCACACAGACCCATGCACATATACACAGAAACACACACACGCAAACAACACATAAAACATACACATACAGACAAATATACACATATAAACATACACACACAAATATATACACAAATATACATAAAAATACAAACCCCAAAATACAAACCATACACATAAACGTATACACACAGACCCACACACATATACACATATACACGTACACAAATATACCCACATACCCACAAGCATACACACTCACACACAGAGAGAGACACACAAATACACAGAGAGAAAGAGAGAGAGAGAGAGAGAGAGAGAGAGAGAGAGAGAGAGAGAGAGAGAGCAGGGTGAAGCAGTCTGACCCAGACAGGGGCAGATTCTTATGTTCTTGCCTTTTAAATCTTAGAATTTCTTCCTTCTGTTTTTGGGAAATTAGAGTGGTTGAATGATATATACATACATGCATGTTCTCAGTATAAATAAAAATGTATAATATATTAATGACTTTGTTTGTAAAAAGCAGAAGAACCCTCTGTCTCCATCAGCCCATGTAATGCAAACATCCTACCTCAACTCAAACAAGAATGTTGTAAGCAAACATATACCCCAGGGAAATCATTAAAAATCAATGACCCAGAGTTACGCTGGCATATATTTTTAAAGCGTTGTTTATCTGCCCTCATTAAAAAATATCTTTACACAAGACAGTAATCCTCACTGTGTGAATTAATAACTGTGTTTCTTTTGAGTTCCATTGTTGTGCTTGTCTAATTCACGGTTCACTGCTTCCTGGTCCTGTTTTGTGTACCGTGCTATTTACATAGGCACTGGATTATTATCTGCCTTCTGAAGTGACAGGCAAAAATCTGGGGTTTCTGGGAGCGGTGGGGAAATTGCTTGCATAGAAGAAATGTGCTTTGTGCTTTTTGTTAAAAAAGGAAAACAGCTATCCAGGCAGTATAAAAATCGGGATTAAGAAGCAACAAGGACAAAAGCATAACAAAGTAGATGATAGGATAGAGAAGAAATAAAAAAGCTTGTTCTCTAAAGTACAACTGTGACGAATAAACGCTGTAACAGTATTTCACTGAAGCCTCTTAAGTTCTCAAAAGGCTGGTTGCATATTTAATAACACATACCCAATAGCCATCCTGCTGCATAGGGAATGTGTGCTAAGCTTCCTCTGGATGTCTGGAGCCATGGATAGTACTACACTTTGTGTTCACTATGTTGTTCTTGTACTTATGATAAAGAGTAATTGGTAAACAAGCATGGTGAGAGACTCCTTCTTAGCATGTGTCTGTAAAATGTCGGTTTTACAGTTTCACCTTCTCACCCAAAGGGAACACTTTATATCATCTCATTGGATCCTAATTTCTGTTATTCCTCTTGCCCTGTGAACCTATTTTTAAAGACTATATGGAATACTTAAACATAGCATTGTGATACCTCCAGTCAGATCTCATTCCACTATTGGGTGATCATGGGCCTGAGGTAGACACAGTGTGACATCTCATGCTAGGAAAATCAAGACAGGGAGATTTCATTGCCGTATTCAGAATAGTACATAATTTCAAGGAAGAATTGTTTATTTCTGGAATTATCCAGTTAATATTTTCAAATCACAAGTGGCATGTGGGTCACTAAAACTATGGAAAACAAAGCACAGAGAAGGGATAATAGCTGTATTCTGAGAGGTATCTAGACCCTGGAAATGGGAAAGGAAATTGAAGTGCATGTGGTTGAGGAAGCATCCCTGTGCTGACACTTCATTTGCATACTCGCCCTGACTCAGCCATTTCCTGTTTCCCTCAAACACACGTGAGGGCAGTTCTTCCAGGGGAGTATTATTATGACTGAGAATCAGATAAATGTGAAATGAAAGAAGACGACTCCAGGGACCCAAGAATCCCCTGTTCTAAATGACAAGTGATTTGAGCCCAGCCAGCACATTTCAAAGCATTCCTGGTTTTATAAACCATTACCATCATTATGTCCACAAAAGGAGAAGTCTACTCATGGATTTTCAAGTCAGTCTCCACTTTAAGTAGTTTTTTTTTTTTTCCTTTTTTAAAGTCAATTGAAAAGTTGAGTTTAAAAATAAATAATTCATACGAAGGAAGCTTTTGGACAAATCTTTCTGGAAGGCAAAAATTGTATAGTTACGGGAGTATGAGACTAGAAGGCTTTTTTTTTTTATTTTATTTTAGTAGAGTCACAGGGAGACTATCCTTATATAAAAATAAGAAATGTGACTAAAACTCCCTTAGCTTTACATTTGACTTTATGAGTCCTGAAAAACATGGAAGATGGCTTTTGTCTCACCTGTTTTCTCTTCTTTTCTTTTTTGGTTCCTCTACAATCGACAATGTAATGGCCTTGCTGTCAGCTCAGATCCACTGGTCTGAGAAGTACTTTTTTCTGGAAGAGGACAACACTCTAACATATGCATAAATCTTTAAAGGATAATTACATAATCACATTTGATTTTGCCTGGGTCATTTGAAACCATAGCTAGCACCAGACTTTTTTAGCTGCTGAAAATTAGCTGCTTCATAGAAATTCCAAATTATAAGTTTTGGGAAGGCAATGAGTCTAAAGTTTTCAAATGTAAATCACCTATGTAATAAATACTTTTAAATTATCTGCACACATGTGGTTGTGTGTACATATATAAAAGCACATACTCCAGTTACTTTCAAAATTCAGATTCAGCTGCCTCAATAAATATGTAATGTAATTGTTTTGAAACACATGTTTAAAGTCAGAAATATCTTCACTGAAAGATTTAATTGTAAGGAGAATCACATATTGATTGGAATAAAGAAAGTGGTAGATTAGTATTGTAAGACTTGGGTCTTAAAAATTAAATAAAAGCCAGGCAGTGGTGGCAGATGCCTTTAATCCCAGCACTTGGGAGGCAGAGGCAGGTGGGTTTCTGAGTTTGAGGCCAGCCTGGTCTACAGGGTGAGTTCCAGGGCAGCCAGGGCTACACAGAGAAATCCTGTCTCGAAAAACCTAAATAAATAAATAAATAAATAAATAAATAAATAAATAAATAAATATGCAAGCAAGACAAATATAGGATCAGACCTTTACCTCGACAAACAAGATATAATACAGGAAAACCACTGTGCTTCCCAGGATTGTTTTATGGTTGCTTATCTTCCAATATTGGAAAGATTTTTTAAAAAATGGTTAGTTAAAATAACATGTCTATTGGTTGTTTTCCTCATTGCAATAACACATACAAGAAGGAGAGATTTGCTTGGGCTCATGGCTTCAGCAGGCTCACCATAGCATGGTGGGGTGGGCTTCATGGAGTGATGTAGCTAATGGCATGGTAAGTCAGGAGGGAGAAAGGAAGGGGTACTTATTCTCTTGCCTTTCTCCATCTTCTCCTGATTCTGCACAGGTCTCAACCCATGGGATGGTGCTGTCTCCCATACAAGATGAGTCTTTTCACTTTATTTAATCTTTGGCTCTTCCAAAAACACACTCCCAGGATTCTCCAGTCAAGCATTTCGGTCAATTTGGGAATGGAAATTAGCCAACATGTAGTGTCACTTGTTCGAGTTCTGATTCAAAGTAATAGTCCTGATTTACTTTTCAATTGCTGAGACACAAAACCATGACCAAGACAACTTATAAGATATTGTTTAATTTGGAGTTTACCATTCAGAGAGTGAGTACTGAGCACCCTGCCCGAGCATGACAGCAGGGAGGCAGACATGGCACTGGAGCAGAAGTTGGGACTTTAAATCTGATCTATAAACACTAGGCAGAGAGAGCTAACTGAAATGAATGGACTTGTGATGCCTTGGTTCTGGCCATCAGTAACACATCTTCTTCAACAAGGTCACACTTCCCAAGAGTTCCACTGAATGGGGACCAAGAACTCAAATATAAGAGCCTATAGTGGCCATTCACACTCAAACCACCACACCTTGTTCTATAAAATTCTAGGTCTTACATTACTGCTATAAAATATACCACCTCTAAGTCAGACTCTAATGCAGATGTTCTCTTTTTGACTGCAAGAGGATGAAGACAGAGGGATTGTCACTGAGAACCAACTAAGCCCCCAGGCTCCCTGATGTTTAAAAGATGAACCTTACATCCTGCTTAATGCATTCTCAAGGATGTGTCTGATTTATGGAGCTTAATGTGCACTTACAACATATCTGATTTACAAAGCTTTCTTGATTAGAGGGGAGCTTTTTCTTGGTCTATTATGATTGGCTTGTAAAACTCAGATTATGCATTAAAAGCAGCCTTTCTAATTTAAAAGTTTACTGCATAGAGCTTAAAGGCCCAGAATCACAAACCTTTGTCCTTTCCTTTACTAGCTGTGTGGCCTCATGAATCCCCTAAGCCCTATAAACCTCAGTATTTTTTTTATTTGTAATATGTAGATAACAGTAATAACTACCTAATAGGTGTTCTGTCACAATTAAGTAGAACACTGATTCTAAAATCCTTAGCAGAGTTCCTGAGACTTATTGTGAGGTCTTTAAATACTCATGTTTGCTGTTGTTAATATAGCAGTGTAACACAACACAGGCCCCTTTAAGAAATGAGATAGGATAACCTCCCAACTTCATACATCTATGTCTTTAATTTGACATATCTCTGCCCCCTTTTATTCTTTCTGTGATGGTCTTCAGTCGAGTCTAATCTGTTCTCTCTTTAATTTCTTTCTTTTTCACATCGGACTATTTCATTTTTGAAGGTAACAGATAACACCATCTTAGAATTTAGTGTTTTATGTTTGAAATTTCTACACTAAATGAGTAAATATAGACTAAGCATTAAGGTTATTACTAATTTTAAGATGATAAAATTAGATCAAATCTTTTTTTTTTAAGCTGGCCATTCATATGCTACAGGCAGGAATTGAATGTTAGCCATCCTAAATTGAAAGGTACTTACATTGTCAGCAGACCATAGATTTTAATTAGCTAGTCCTATTAAGTGAAAAATGCAAACAATGGGCTGTCAAAATGGTTAAGCAGATAAAGGTATTTGTCAACAGGATGACAACCTGAGTTAATCCCTGGAACTCACTTGGTATAAGGAGAGAACCCATTTCTTCAGATTGTCCCCTGACTTCTGGGGACAATCTGGAATACTGGAATACTGAATAGAAATACTGGGGTTTGCACCCTCTGACCCCTTCACACATAATAAAAATTCAGTAAAACAAGCAAACAAGCATGACAACAGAACTCACCTCTGAATTATATAATGTTAGAAGGTTCTGTTATGTTAGATAATTCTAGATTGGACTATGCACTGAAGGATCTACTGTCAGCAATGTGGTGGAGAGGCTACTAGTTTTAGTTGGGCTTTCTCTTCTGTTATTGGGTTGACTTCTTGTGATGGTATTAGCTGAAAGCATTGTGCTGCTGACCACACCACCTCTCATTTGGTCCTAAGTATAGACCTGTTTGTTGCCTTGATGACCTGATAAATCTGGAAGACCAGAGAAGACCATGATAACTGGTGGGTTTGGGGTATATAACTGATTATGTCATGTCTTCCACTGTATTCCATTTACCAAAGCAAGACACATATCCCAACCTTAAAGAGTAGGGAAAGAGTTTATATAACTGAAGCAATCGCGTTCAAATTGCAAGTATGGAGTTGTAAATATGGGCTAGGTGTGTGTGTGTGTATGTGTGTGTGTGTGTGTGTGTGTGTGTGAGTGTGTGTGTGTGTGTGTGTGTGTGTGTGTGTGTGTGTGTGTGTGTGTGTATGTGTGTGTCTTTGTAATCAGTTTTCCACATCAGCCATCTGGTAACTTTGTTTGCCCCTGAGATGATCTGAGTGCTTTCCTGTGTTCATTTCTTTCTAAGTTTGAAGAAATTGAAGGATATTAAAGTGCTTACCTACTTGTCCTGGTTCAAAACAAAGGACTGTAACTGCCTCTATAAAGAGTGAAATATTAGTGGGGAAATTTCTCATTAAGGATGACTTTAGCTGAGTGCCTACAGTAGTGCATTGCCATAATCATAAGAAAAGCTTTGAAATTATTTCCTGGCCATCTGTCTTTATTTTGCTGTACTATACTGACTTCCCCCAAGAAAGCCATGCGCCAGGGAGCAATGGGGGGAAAATCCACACAATAATTTGCAAACACAGATTTCTATGTTTTTTATGGCCAAAAGAGGAATTCAGTCAGCTTGGTCTGGATAGCCCTATGGCCACACTGCAAAACCCTTGCAGGTACCCACTTCCAAATTTATCTTTGCCTAGAGCCTCATCTGATTTATTTTAAAGTGTATTTCTCCAAGATGCCCAAAGTCAAAACATTATTTACAATGTGGGCCTAGAAACACAGCATACTACATCTATTTTCCAGAACAAAGGAGGGTGGGAAATTCATTCCTATGACGGCAAGAAAATATAGCTCCTTATTTATTTACAGCCTTCTCCCACTTTGAAAGAGTAGCTAGCTTGCACAATTGGCAGCGAGTTAAGCCACACATGAGGCAGAATGGAAAATCAATCTTTTGTATCAGTGTTGCTCTTGATTGAGCAGCACCTGTATGTTTAGAGAGAAGGAAGAGGGAGATTTTGCAGATATCGATCTCAAAGTCATCATTGCCCATGTTCAGTGATAGCAAGCTAGCCTTTTGTTTCCATCCAACATTTGTTTGAATTACTAGAAGGGTGTAAGGAGGCAAAACCCAGCAGTTGTCGCTACAGAGAATCATAGCATTGAATTTGGACCATTGAATCTGTTCCTCTGAGAATCAATGGTTTCTCTCTGAATTTCCCTGGGACCCACAAAGATACACTTGGCCACTGACATTCTCATCCCGGTGAGTGATTAGACTTACTTGCTAGAGGAATGTCATTCTTCTGGAAGGAAACTGAAACTTCATAAGCCCGAATCTGAACACCAGTGTTCATATTTTTCATTTTCATTATGTATTCACTCTATCTTCTAACAAATGACTGCTGGAAGGTTTATTCCCCACACAAGGTGCATAAAATGAATACTCTAAATGGTTGCTACTAGGAAATTTGCATGCAGAGGGAGAAAGGAGGATAATTTTCTCTATAGGATTCCTTCTGTTATATACAAAGAACTGATTATTAATGTGAATTCAGTAACTGCCTATTGACCACAAAAATGCACCCAACATCATCCAAAATAGTATTGATAGTATCAAGATATAGGATGAAAAATTTCCTGAACTCTAAGAGGATATGGAGTGGCATAGACGATTCAGTGCAATGAGATTTGTGGTGATACTATTTGAGAAAAAGAATTAAAGTTAATCGGAGTCCGGAGTCCGAAAGTTTGCTTTGAATTAAGAATAATGACTGGAGGCTTCTTGGAAACTGATATTTGGATAGGTGGTCCTCTCCTGGTTTATAACCATCACCATTGTTTTCATTTTATATCATATTATATACTTCATTCTGTCCTCCGCTGACCAACGGTATGTGGTATGGATACTGTCACTGCCTTGTTTTGCATTGGAATTTTTTTTAGAATATGCCTCCTTGCTGTGTTGTGTCCCTTCTGTTTATAAAGAATGCCTCAGCAGAAATGTGCTCAAGTTATACCTATCTTAAAACCAATGAGGCTTTTAGCAGAGGGAGTAAAATAACATTTCTCTGCCTTTATGTTTCTTCATTCAATTGCAGCTGTCCTCATCAACTCTTCTGTCCTTAGGGCTATAAATAGAGCAGTCTCTAGACGTGTTTCTTCTATACTGGGGAGAGGATGAATGTGTTTTCTTCGGTTGTATAAAGCACTGTTTGGGATGGAAGTTTTTGTTAGTTTTCTACAGTTTGCCTTATGCACATGATATCCTAGCCTCAGAGACACAAGTAATATAGGAGAACTAGGAATTATAAAATGTAGTTATGCATTAACAATAATTTCTGTCCATAGGAAGGCAAAACAAATTGTTCAGATACATGCTTCTATACGTATTCTTGTTATTTACCCAAGTCTATCTATAAAGTCTACCTTCTGGACCAGAAGTTAGTGTGCCACAGCTGCTAATCAGACTGCATTACATAGGCATAACAAATCCCTGCTTGATAGATTCAGTTAAAAGCAGAGTGGGTTATCTGTAGATCAGTTGCCTCTCACCTAGGAACATAAGTCTTCACAATTGTCAGTCTATACTAAAAGGGAGTTTTAATAAACTATTGTCTCATTTCATAATTTACAAAATAACTTTCACTAGATGCTGGTGGCACGGCAGATGCTATTCTTAACAAAATGTGGAAAGGTGACTAAACAGGGTAAATTTGCTCAATGTGATTTATCTCCAGTTGCATCCATTATCCTGTTAATGGCATAAGTGTGTATGGGGGTGCTGGCTCCTTGCCAGCAGGTCCGAGCAAGAGGAAAGCACCCATTCCAGCTGGGTCGATGGCCAAAAGAAATATGCCAGGCCAGGAGTCTTGTCAAAGCAGGAACTCACTTTATTAAACTAGGCACTTGCTCATATATAGAGAAGGCAAAGAGGTAGGTATTTAGGTATGGGAAGAGATGACGTAGGAGGTGGGGAAGGGTGACAGAGGGTAAGGGGTAACTGACAGGGCCAACGGCAAAGCTTCACATCAGAAATGGTGGGGCGGAGGCAGGGACAAACAGGTCTTGCTGAGTCACCTCCATATGCAAGTGACTGAGACAGGTCTCAAAAACTCAAGCCAGGCTCGGGTTTGTCCTCAACGGCCAAACCAGGGTCAAAATAGGGCCTAATGTGTGTGTGTGTGTGTGTGTGTGTGTGTGTGTGTGTGTGTGTGTGTATACATGTGTATGAATACCTATGTTCTTCTTCATGACTGAAAGGAATTGTATTACACATATATGCTACAGTTTCTTTAGCCATCTCATTGTTGTTGGACAACTAGGTTGGGTCCACCCCTCAGCTACTATGAAGAGTGCTGCAATAAACATTATCATGCAAATATTTCCTTGCTATGTCTACTTGAAGTCCTTGTGGTAAACATTCAAACTCAGAAATGCAAACATTCTTCTCTTATTTGTGCTTTTCTCTCTTTTAAAGTTTCTATGTTCTAGGCATTCATTAAATCATGTAAGTACGTGTGGCATGAAAGTACTAGTAGAAATGTCTGCAGGACAAAGAGGAATAAGAAGAGAAGAGTGGGATAGGCAGCCACATAGGACACCAATGGAAGTGCTAGGTACACCATGGTGTTAGAAGCATCAAGGGCTAGGGATCAGTGCAGCTTCACAATTAAGCAATGACAAATTGGAGATAATTTAAATGTTAAGTGAATGTTTGCCCAAATTGATAAAAGTAGAATTAGAATCTGGTACTCCATGCTACCTGGAGGAAATGGCAGCTTAGTGAATATTTATCCTGGAGGAATGGCTGGTGGAGGTAGATTTAGAATCTCTAGGATGGATGGTACTTTAGGTGGCAAAGCCAAGTGCAAGGCTCAAGGATGGAAAGATTTTGAAGAAGCACGGTGTGGTCAGAGAACACCAGAGAAAATGGGTAGTATTGAGTTGATCAACAAATACACCATCTGATTTTGATATGGTGAGGTCAGTAACTCTGCTTTTGTGGGCTGTGAAGACAGACACTAGATTGGGGTGGGTTAACCAGTGGAGTGTCTCAGCTCCTCAGTCACGCAGGGACACAAAGTTGTTCCACCTGTGGTACTGTCACTTGTTTGCTGTCCAGTGATATGGTGCTGTGGATTCTTTTAGAGTTTGTGGGAAAAGCTAGTGTATGGGGGACTGGACAGGAGGCTTCTCAGGAGGGAAAAGGAAATCCTGCACATCTCACCACTTATACCCCACCAGCCAGCTCCCACGCCCATGGACTCTTCCAACTGACACCTAGGGGAACAGAAATCTGCCGTGGATATTGCTCTGTCTTCTGGAGTTGGAAAAATAGCAATCAAATTGTTTTGAAGTAAAAGTGATATTTCGCAGGGGTATTTCAGCTGTTGCTTGCACTAATTTCCTTACTATAGTTGATTTATTAGGAAAGACACAAATCTTCCTTCCTCTCTCCCTCCTTCCCTCCTTCCCTCCTTCTCTCTCTCTCTCTCTCTCTCTCTCTCTCTCTCTCTCTCTCTCTCTCTCTCTCTCTCTCTCTTTCCTTCTTTTTTCTTTCTGCAGTTATGCTTATAAGCTCCCCTTTTTCTTCTATTGAAAATGGATGTTTTTCTTATTTAATATATTTTTTATTACAGCTTCCCCTCTTTCTACTTCTCCCAGTTCCTCCCTACCTCCTCCATTCAGGTAGATTCTCTTTCTGCATCTCAATAGAAACTAAATAGGCTTCTAAGGGATAATGATAATAAAATAAAATGAAAATAATAAGATACAAACAAAAACTAACATGCCAGAATTGGACAAAACAAACAGAAATGAAAAGAGCCCAAGAGCAGGCACAAGAACAAAGACCCACTTGCACACAATACTCAGAAATCCCATAAAAACACTAAACTGGAGGCCATATATATACACTAAGAATCTGGTGCAGATCCATGCAGGTCCTGTACATGCTGCCTCAGACTCTGTGAGTTTATATGAACTTTGATAATGTTGATTTAGAGGGTATTATTTTCTTGGTATCCTCCATCTCTTTCAACCTTACAATGTAGCTCTTATACTCTTTCTGTTTTCTCCTCTGCATGATTTGCTATGCCACTACGGGAGGTATTTGATGGTGAACTTCCATTTAGGACTGAGTGTTCAAATGTCTCTTACTTCTGCACATTTTCTGTCTGTGGGACTCTGCATTTGCTCCTGTCTGTTTCTGGAAGAAGCTTCTCTGATGATGGCTGAACAAGGCACTGATCTATGAGTACAACAGTATGTTATTAGGAGTCATTTTATTGCTACATTGTTTCATTTTTGTTCATTTTAGACCAGTAATATTTAGTTTTACCCTAGGTCCCTAGGCTATCTATTCTCAGGTTCTTAGTCAACCTAGCCATGTCCGGTCTGGGTCTCATCTCATGGAGTGAGCCTTAAGGCAGGTCAGATTTTGGTTGATTCCTCACACAGGCTTTGGGCTGCTATTGCTTTAACATATCTTTCAGGCAGAAGAGCATTGTAGATTAAAGGGTTAGTGGTTGGGTTGGTGTTTTTGTTTCTCTTTTGGTACTGTGTAAAGTGCTTTCCCGCACAAAACTGATAGAATCTGAAGGTGAAGGTTCTATGTAGGCACCAACTTGACTTCCCCATTGTAAATGAGTTGTATAGATGTTATCTACAGCAATGGCACCTTGTTGTAAATTTGTAGAAAGCAATCTAGAGTCTTAGCAGCAGCCTGGGTTCTTTAGGGATTCCCATTGAATGTGCTTGGTTAACAACTCCATAGATGTAACCCAATTCTGGTCCTGAAAGCTTCATTTGGTGACAAGAGAAGTCCAATTAGAGACTTTGTCTTCCCCACTACTTGGTGATTTCATTGAGTTTGCCTTCATAGATGCACACACTTGATGAAGCTTCTGCTGGCCTATGTTGCCATGCTCCTCTGCACATTTTAGCTGTCTTCCCCACATTCCTCCCTCTTCCCCCTCTCCCCTTTCTTCCAACTAGTTCTCCCATCCCAGACTTCCATCCACTTATCGATAACCATCCATTTTATTTCCTTTTATAAAGAGATCTATCTTTTGCTTATATTCTCTTACTATATATCTAACCTCTGTGGTTGCATGGATTGTAGCTGCGTCATAGATTTAGGAGCTATCATTATACACACATAAGCCAATGCATTCTGTATTTGTCTTTCTGGGATAGTTCACATGGAATCTTTTTTTCTAGTTTCATCCATTTGCTTATAGATTGCTTTTTTTAATGGTTGAGTAATAACTCCATTGTATAAATGTACCATGCTTTCTTTATCCATCTGTTCAGGAACACCTAGATTGTTTCCAATTTCTGGCAAGTATGAATAGAGCAGCCATGAGTGGTTAAGTGAGTATCTCTTCTGTAGGATGAAACATCTGTTGAGTATATTCCACGAGTGGTATGGCTGGATCTTGAAGTATTTCAATTTCCATCTTTCTGAGGAACCACCATACTGATTTTCACAGTGGCTGTACAGGTTTGTATTCCCACCCCAATGGATGAGTATTTCCTTAATCCACAATCTTGCCAGCATGAACTGTCACTTGTTTTGTTGATCTTAGTCATTCTGACAGGTGTAAAATGAATTTTTTTATTAGAAACAACCAAAAACCAGCAACAAGATTTTGATTAAATCTGCCTTCTGGTTTGAAGGGAAATTTTCATAGTAGTTGTTAGACTCTGATGCCACCCATATGGGGTTTCCTCATAGCATAGTGTTACATGGGATTTGGGGAATTAAGAGGCAAAAAGAAGCAAAATACAAACACCCAATGATTATTATTAAGGCACTTTCTTTCCAAACGATGTGAGCACTACCTAAAGCTGTGAGAACTTGGATAGCAGTTACTCAGACACAGGCTGGAGATCTTGCCAGGTGTCTGACAGTGTCAGTGGTAGGGAAGGCAGGCAGTGTAATTGCTCCACTATATATGATTATGGCCAACAGATCTGACAGTTTGGGGGCTCTACAAGACACTAGCATCTGGGAGAATGTAGCCATGACAGTAAATATTCTCTAATGAGCAAATAGGCAATGGAGAAATGAAGAAAAGGTTTCTAAACAGTCATGAGAAAGAAGAATTTCATAAAAAGCAGCTGTAGTTGGAAATAACTTCTATGGGGTGGAGGATTCAACATTTTAAATCTAGGGCCAACAAGATGGCTTGGTGGGTAAAGCCACTTGTTCCACAAACACAGAGACCAAATTAGATCTTAGAATAGTAAAGACGGAAGAAGAGAACTGACTTCACAACATGTTCTCTGATCCATGTGTTCGGGCTCTCCTCCAACCTGCCTCAATACTAATAACAAACTTTAAACTCCCAAAATTCTGACCTCAGAATCCATTGCAAGGATTCCAGATGAGGTGGTCTGAGCCACTCAATCATGGCAACAAATGCCACATCATATGTCTTCCTAGACAAGCAACGAGTTTCAATAAAAAGGGAAGGGGCTGCATAACCCTGTGGAAGATTATGCAGATGGGTTGAACAGATGTGGATCTGACAGAGATTTGTCATGGAAAAAGACTGCATTACCTGATACCTTGGCCAAAGATAGGACAAGGAACTATATATAGGAAAATTAAAAAAAGAGATAGTAATATGCTTTCTTACAGAGGAGAACAGACAAGCCTGTGAAGGCCCATTTATTGTTCATCTACAGATAGTTTATTCCAAATTAGAAGCATTATTTCTTATCATCACAATGAAACAGTGCTTATGTAGAAGGGATATCATTTAGTTCTCAGCTGAAGTAAATGAACTTAGTTTTACCAAAACTGATATAATTAAATCAAGGGTCAAGAGAAAAGTTAATAGAAACTTCAAATGTTAAACCTACCAGTGCACTTTGGAAATAATTGCAGATATAAGAGACATCCCAAACTGAAAGTATTCATTATATCATTATATTCTTTTCTTGTACTGCATGTCATCTTTCTCTGTCCCTGCCCCCCCCTCATGTGTGTATGTGCATGTATGTGATTTGCATCTATATTTTTATGCACAGGTATATGAATTCCAGATTTATATATGTGGCAATGAAAGAACAAACTTGGGTGTCCATTCTTGCCTCCTACTGTGTTTGAGATAGTTTTTTTTTTTTTCTTGTTGCTTGTTGCACATGCTAAATTAGCTGGTCTATGCATTTCTTCAGAGTCTGTCTCCTCCTTTTTACTTAACGAGGGTCCACTGAGCTTATAGAACATGTTACTCAGCTTTAGTGTATTCTTGGGAATGGAATGCAGGGTTCATGCTTGTCTAATACTTGTTTCTATGCAGAGACATCCCCAACCCAAGATGTTCATTTTAAGGAGAAAATTACACTGTTGAGAAAAATATTCATCAGTCAGTTTGCTAACAGTCTACTGCCAAATTTCAGGATGTGTAAACAGACGTCTGTTTGCATTTGGAGAAGTTGCTGTGTGAATTCATTGTAGCAGGAGTTTATGACAGACAGTATGTGCCAAACTACATATATCTACTGTAGTTCACATGATATTGTTAATTATTATGATTAAAAATTATGTAGAAGGGGCAATTTTCATGCATGTGGAGAATGTGTTTTATTTTGATTTTATCATAAAATAAAATATCAATAAAACATGGCACAAAACACTTATAACATTCAGTAACATTCCAGTAAGCCTAGAATTCCTTTTACCTATACTAGCTCAGTAGTTCTCTGTTCTTCCTTTAAATTGGACAATGCTATGATATATATATATATATATATATATATATATATATATATATATATATATATATATATATATGCTTATGAATGCATACATATGCTGAGCAACAGACTAAATAAATGCTAATATTTGGAATGTATTCACAAAACACAACTCACACAAATTGAACTGTTCTATTCTTTAAAAATACACATATTTTGGGTACTCATGATTATCTAATAGTCCACTGTATAAAATACCACCATCTTTTAGTTGGTGTCTTAGTGAGTATTTTACTGCTGTGAACAGACACCATTACCAGGGCAACTCTTATAAAAACATCATTTAATTGGTGCTGGCTTACAGGTTCAGAGGTTCAGTCCATTTTCATCAAGGTAGAAAGATGGCAGCACCCAGGCATGGATGGTACAGGAGGACCTGAGAGTTCAACATCTTGTTCTGAAGACCAACAGGAGACTAGCATCTACAGGCAGCTAGGAAGAAGCTCTCAAAGCCCAAACCCACAGTGACACACTTCCTCTAATAAGGCTACACCTACTCCAACAAGTCCATGCCTTCAAATAGTGTCACTCTCTGAGCCAAGCATATTCAAACCACCACAGTTGGAATACCTTAATTCATATTTTGTCCCTTTGTAAATGAATCAATGATTAGATTATTTTGTTCACCGAAAATTCTCAAGCATCCCAGTGTTCATTGCTGTATGGTGGTATGTCCATCTCCTTTGACAATTATTGAGCGACTCTATAATATGTTTGCTAAATCTTATGCTCAAAGTTTTTCATTATTTATTGTCTTGATGCACTTACATATAACCCATATTTGACAATTTCTAATCTGTCATAAATGTAACATTGTGGGTTAGATTCAGGAACATGAATGTCTTCACACCCATGAAATCCAAACTGAGTGATTAGCTTTCACATTTCAAGATCCTAAGGCACACTTTGGTGTCTACATTCATGGAAATAATAAAGAGAGGACTAGGACACAGATTTCCAGTGGATTTCCTGCCATTCATTTATGCATTTACCTTCATTACTCTTTGCTTTACCTGATACTGTTGAAGAGTTTACTTAGTGGGAGATGATATTCTTGCCCAGGGATATATAGCTGTGACAACAAACATGTCTCCTAGCACTTACTGTCAATTTGAAGGTTACCAAAAATCACCAAGTAAAACAATGTGCTGAGATTTGAGATAGGAATGATGTTATAAATAATAATTTAAAATACATGAGAAAGACTTTGAGGAAAGAATAGATTTCAGATAGTATCATCAGCAATAGCTATAAAGGTTTAAGATGCAAGGATGCTGTTCTAAGATGATTACGTATCAAGCCTTCTTAGCACAAAAGCTCAGGGAGTGAGGTGGCACTTAAAGCTTTTCCTTGCTAAAGACCAAACAGAAATCCAGAAAGGGTAATAGCTTTCTGAGGCCCTACAGCTTGTTGACATGTGCTGGTAGGAGCAGTATCTTGAAAAGGTCACACTTGAAGTAAGGGCAGGCTGAAAAGCATCCCATGGCGTCAGAGAAAAAAAATCAAATACAAATGTATTGCAGGCAAGATGCTTGATCTATTCCTGGCAAAAAGAGGCTGGTATGGAAAAGTTTCTGGAAACTTCTTTATCAAAAATATCCCATTGAAACAACTTTGAGGCATGACACATTTTATCTGGAGTAGTGATAGATAACATGTGATCTCAAAATAAATACTCTGGAAATTAGTATTTTGGGCTTTTCCATGGTGGACTGGGGCTCTCTGGGACCACATACAGGTGGAAGATAGCATGCCAGCTGTTGCATTTTTCAAGATGCAGACTTAGAGTCAGGATAACTAGGAGATAATGGATAATCAGATTTCTACTTGATAGCCTCAAAGAAGAGTTATAGAAGTCAGGCCAGCTAATTTTGAAAGAGCCTAACAGCTCTATAATTGCAAGTAAGTTACTCATTAATCTCATATCTCTCGGCTCTATCCCAGCACTTAGTGTAGTCAACTTTGACGAGTTCCTTAGATAAAGAAATACAAATATAATATTGAACATGTGGGTGACATGCACTCTAGAAGATGTGTTCCTAAATTTGCTCTCTGACTTAGTAAAATGTAAATGCCTCTGGGTGTGGTGGTATAATTCCAGTACCCGGGAGGCAGAGAAAAGAAGCCTGCCTAGTCTATAGAGTCCAAACCAGCCTTGGCTACATAGGGAGACACTGTCTCAGACTAACAAAACAAATAAAAAATTAAACAAGCAAAACAAAACAACACACATTGTCTAATAATTATTAGGAGAATAAGATGAGTGTCAAATATTTCCAACTAGTAGATTACAAGCCATATCTGCCAGTAATACACAGTCTTCTCTACATCATTTTAAGGTGCTTTGGCGAACAAGAAAGACTAAAGTAAGCCACCATGGAAATAAAGGTGTGATAGTTTGAATGAATAGTGTCCCCCATAGGTTCAACTATTTAATCACTTAGTCCTTGGATTGCAGAGCTGTTGGGAGAGGTTGGAGAACCTTAATGGAGGAAGTGTGATGCTATTCTTTAGCCTTAAGAGTACCAGCCTCGCCTCACTTCCAGCTTGCTCTCTCTACTTTCTGATGAGATCTCTTAGCTTCCTACTTTGGCCACCTGCTGTCATCCCTTCTCCACTCTCATTGACTCTAGTCTCTGAAATTGTGAGCCAGAAAAAGGTCTTCTATAAATTGATTCTGACTATGGGGTTTTAGCAGAGCAACAAAAAATATCTAATTGTGGGGTCAGGGAGCTGTGGGACCCCAGAAGCAGGCCTGGAGCAAAAGTAGGGTTGAGACTTGTCCCAACCCTGGAAATCTCATCCTGAGATCTGCAGGTGTAGGATAGCTTCCCATCTGTCCCAGACCTGCCTGTCCTGGTGCATGTAGCCCTGTGCCCCCATCTTTGCCATGTTAAACTTTTTTCCCATTATGAAGTCATGTCCAGCCACACCTGGAATTCCTCCTTATGCTAATGAAGCATCCCCAGAACTCTGGCCAATGATGCACACTCTCCCTCTAAAGGTTTAAATAACCTTTAATCTCCTATTAAAATGAGCTATCTCACTGACTCCCTAGAGTCTGTTTGCTCCTCTCCTCATCCTGAGGTCACTTAGCTCCCAGCCATTCTGCCTTGCCTCCCTTCCCAGGATCCATTGGTTGTGATTGAAGATGGGTAGGGAAATGGAGCCTAAACAGCAACTAATATAAAAGGTTATGGAAGTGAGATAATGTGTGCATAACCTGAAGAGACAGAAAGAAGTTTAGTATGACGATAGAAGCTGGAGTTCAAAACCTGCCTTTACAAATATTACAAACTGTTGGGTCAAATAAGGTACAATGTTTATGACAAAGGGCGATGGTTAAAGCCTGGGATCACTGTAATTATCTTAGAACAAGATCTTTGCATTTACCTTGTACCTAACCAAATCATTTATATAGTTAATTATCTTCCTAACATCTATTATCTATATAGCTGAACCAAGGTGAAGCTTCTAGCTTAGTGAGGTGTAGTTCTGTTTAGCATACCAAAGAAAAATTAGTTTTGCCCAACAATAGATTTAGATGGCTTAAGAGGAAGTAAGTTCTCTTACACTAGAAACACTAGCAGAGATCGTGGTAGAAATCGGAACTGGATGCATGGACTATGTTGGCAGTTTGGCCAAATTATCAAGATAGTCCATATTCTTCCCATTTTCTCTCGTAATACTCAAACTCAGAAAGATAGGTGGTAGGGGACATTTAAAAACAAACAAATGAAAAACAATGTTGATAGAAGAGTTTGGGGAGACTGTTTATAAGGCATCAGGAGACAGGGAGAAAAGTAAACACCATAAATAAGAATTGCCAGGAGTTTTCAGGAGATAGAGTGAAGAGCTGCAGATCTAAAAGAAGGTTCTCCATTTCCCAGACAGTCATAAACTTACCCTCAACCACTGCAATTAAATGAAGTGGAACCTGCGCAGCTGTCTCAATATATAAGGTGGTCACCTGGAAAAGTAAAAGTATATTTTCTTCCCAGGAAAACAACCAACTTGAACTTCTGACAGGGCAGCATCTCAAGGTTTTCAAATCAATTTATAAAACATGACTGTCAAATCATTTGTGGTCCAGGATAGATTAAGTTTGATCTGTTTTTAATTATTGTAATTACTAAACTGTTTTGTGCACTCTGTGTTCTCCTTACTCATGAAAGCAACCAAACATGCAGGCAAATAGATTTAATTTTACTGTGTTCCCTTCTTAACTTCTTAGGTGTTGTCACTTGAGAACTCTTCTATTCCAGGACCTTACTTTTAACCCTCACCAAATATTGTTCATGCAGTGTGCTTAGAAGGGAAGAGAGCAACAGCTTTGCTTTATGTTCTGTGGAAATGTTTTGGATTTTAAACCAATGGCTAGTGGGCTTGCTCACTTTTCCTTTTCCTTTCTTTAAGATAAACATGCAACACTAAGAAAAAAGATATGGGAATATTCTCCTGACATGCCAAAATTATAGTTAAGACTTTTATTTACATTTCCATCACATTTTATGTAGAGCATTATCCACAGAATGCATTAAAAATACAAATTTGGGGGTTCCTCTTTAGACCCTAACAAAGCAGATTTCTAGGTAATGTGTTCTGGAGATGCATATTTTAAGAAGTATCTGATGCACATAGATACACGAGAATTGCTAGTGGTATAGCTGCCTTGTTCTGAAAATGTTTCACAATTCTGCTAATGGTTTTAGGGTCATCAGAACAACAATATGGGTTGTAAATGAAGTATTTCTGTGTTTTGTTAGAGATGCTGAGAATTTTCAAAGAAACTCACTGCTTAAAAATCTTGATAAATTGACTGATTACAATACATTGGAGAGTGAAAAAGTGAATATAGAACTTGTATTATTAACTTTAGTAGTCTCTATTGATACCATGGCGGTTTGCTAACTGCCTACGTGTGTGTGCGTGTGCATGTGCGTGTGCGTGTGTGTGTGTGTGTGTATGTGTGTGTATTTTTTCCTCTGAGCCTACCAAAAGGCTGATTTGGGCAAAGCTTATGGCATCTCTATTCACACTACAAAAAAAAAAAAAAAAAGTGTATGTAGGCTGTTTCAATTCCTGGGCAGGGAATTGAGTATCATTCAGTGGTACTGAAAATAAGAAAGAATTGTGATCCAGGTAGTAAAGCATGATAAAGCATGATAGATGGCTCAGGAAGGCCAGTTGGCATTTTTATTTACCCTTTCCCATAACAGAACAACAAGAGGGCACTCATTCAATTGGCGGAATCAAACAGCAGCACATTCAAAACAAATGATAGGAAACTTCTCAGCCGTAATGAACTGAAGACCTTGGCTACTGATTAGCAAGGGAGATGACTGAAGCAATTAAACATTTGTGGGCACATAATGATAACATTTTACAATCCAAATAGGTAGAATACATTTGACAAATTTGGCTAAGTTTGGATTTTTTTTTTAAAGAAATATCTGTCTTACTACTCAAAAAAATTCTGATCTTTAAATACAAAAAGCATTGCTTGCACTCAGATAGATGATGGAGCACTCTTACCATGGATTATTAAATCTATGAGAAGAGTGAAGGGGTCTTTAAGACCAGGTCACCCTCACATTTGAAGATTGGCTACAAACACTCTTGGGAAACTGCAGATTATTGTATTTGCAGATAAGATTTATTGCCACAGCATCATTCTAAAGATATACAGTTGTATTGAAAGGGGGAAGTCACAGAAAAAATTCTGTTGGCAGATTGCTGGGGCAGGGTTTCTTATGCTCTCTTCTTCCCAGAGAGGGTCTCACAGTGAGACTGAAGGAACACACGTGTAGTGCTTCTGTCCTGAAATGACTGCAAATGGAGGCTGACCTCGAAGGTGCTCTCCCAATAGACCAATATTCTAGGTTCCAATAAGTAAAGTTTGTGTTGGACATAAATAGTATTGTCTACACAAACAGTCAGTACCATGTTTCTCCCTTCACAGTTAGCTCAGCTTGCAAGCAACTCTTTCTAGGGGTTACAGTAGCAAAGCTTCTGTGTCAACTCTTTTTTTGTAAGTATAGATAAAAGTGGAAAATGTTAAGATTCAGGGATTAAAGGGACTTTCAGTTATAGCAGATACTAATGACCATCACCCTATATACTACATGATGGGGAAATAAGCTACTAAACAGTGTAAGAGAACAAATCATTTCGATTGCCTTAAGGCAAAGATAAACCTGTGTCATCCATTCATAGAAAACTCGGTCTTCCTAAATTTCTCTTTATCAGTTGCCTTAGTCACTTCTCACCATGATGTATGTGAAACCTAAATCTTGACATTAATTAAACTCCAAAAGAGAACAATCTAGAATCTTCAGAAAGGCAACTCTAATATTTATTTATTTTGTTGCTTCCTTGCATTAGAACAAATATGCTTTCTCTGAAAGATGACCTTTTTAAAAAATATTTGATAAACTACCAGTATAAACACAGGTATAGAAATGCTTCCTGAATTTTCAGTTTTAAAATGTATCATGAGTCTCCAGATTCCCACGTTGAAATACACCACTGGATCTATTTCAAGGCTAGAGAGGGAATAGAGGTGGGTTGAGGGTGGAGATGAAAATGCATTTATCTACAAGTATGATTAAAACAGAGGTTCAGCATTCTGACATAATAAAGGCTAATAAATCTTGTTAAGATAATTGGCTCTTAATGCATTTAATAAATGAATTTATCTGACTGAAAACAAAAGTTTAACTTGTAGAGTGTCAGTAGCTTGTATGATATTTTATGTGTTGTTCTGGGTCTGTATGTATATACATACATGTGACTATGAGTGTAGAACCTCAGCCGTCATTTCTTAGACATTAACACCTTTATTTGAGACAGGGTCACTTGCAGGTTTTTAATTCAACAAGCAGATTAAGGTTGTTAGCCTGTAAGCCCCAGGAATCTCCTAGCTCTGCCTCAACACTTGATTACGCATGGGCACTACCATGTCTGGCTTTTTTACATAGCTTTTGGGATTCAACTTTAAGTTCATGCTTGCCAGGCAAATGTTTCACCAACTCCTCTATTTTCCAAAGCCCTGTATCATGTCTTACATTTAGTTATAACCCATTGGAAAGTGATTTATTTAAAATGAATATATGAAGGTTTTAAAGTAAAGATTACTCTTCTAAATCTGTTTTAGAATTTATATCTTTTGAGGTTGTCCTATTCAAAAATCAACATAATAGACTCCTCCACCCACTCTCACCAGACCTGCTGAGCTAGAAACATAGAGGTTAGATTTCTTCTCTGCGCCCATTCCCCTGCCTGCCAAGAAAACATACCCAGCTGCCCAGAGCATTGTGCTGTCCCCTGGAGCTCAACTGTCCTGCCACCACTCTGCCTTTCTCAATACCCTACCTGATTTTTCCCCAGGGGTCCACCCAACTGCTTCAAGACTTGCATTGCCTCTTGAGTTTCATTGTTTATCCCAAGGATATCTACCAGTGGCCTACTGCAACAGAAACATCAAGGTTAGGTCCCCTCCCAATACCTGCTACATCAGGAACATCCAGGGACAACCAGATAGATAAAGGCCAGCATAAGAACACAATATACACAAACCAGGGCAATATGACACCTTCAGAGTGCAACTATCCTGCTACAGCAAGCCCTGGATACCCCAACACATCCAGATCTCAAGAAAATGACCTTATATCCAACCGTATAAATATTATGGAGGCCTATAAAAAGGATATACAAGAAACACAAGAAAATACTATCGAACAGGCCTTTAAAGAGGAAACAAAAACATCCCTTAAAGGAATAGAGAAAAAATACAATTAAAGGGGTGAACTAAATAAATAAAACTGTTCAAGACCTGAAAATGGAAGTAGAAGCAATAAAGAAAACACAAACTGAGGTAATCCTGGAGATGGAAAACACAGGGAAGAGAGCAGAAACAACAGACACAAGCATCATTAACAGAATAAAAGAGATGTAAGAGAGAATCTCAGGTGTAGAAGATACAATAGAAGAAACTGATATATCAGTGAAAGAAAAGAGCTTTATTCATAATAGACAGAAACTGGGAAAAAACTAAATGCCTCAACTGAAGAATATGGACAACGAAAATGTGGTATATCTACACAATAGAATACTGTTCAGCTATTAAATCAAAAGCCTCATGAATTTTCTAGGCAAATGGATGGTACTTTAGAATGTTATCATGAATGAGGTAACCCAGATCCAGAAAGACACATACGGGGTGTACTCACTTAAAAGTTTACATTAGCCATAAGATGCAAGACAACCATGCAGGACAACAATACACAGATCCAAATACACTCCAAGAGAAGATGCATGGATCTCACTCAGAAGGGGAAATTAAATAGTTAATGGAGGTGGATGGAGATGGGGAACTGCGTAGGAGAAGGGGTGAGAAGAGGAATAGGGGTATCAATCAGGTATGGGGAGAGGTGGGGCAGAAGAAGGTTGGGAGTGAGAATGGAGATTAGCAGGGGCCATTTCTGGTGACTAGCTAGAGGCCTGAAACTGGGGAGAATCAGGGAGTCTATGGGGGTGACCCTACCTGATATTCCTACCAGAGGGGCATATAGAGACTAAAGAAGCCACTTCTAGAGGAGGAAGGGGAACATAAATCCACCCCCAAAACCTTCAACCCAAAATTTGTCTTACCTACAAGATGCGCAGAGATAAAGATGGAGGAGAGACTAAGGGAACAACCAGCCAATGACCACTCCAAATTGAGACCCATTGCATGTGAGAGCCAACCCCTGACACTATTAATGATATTTTCCTATGCTTGTAGACAGGAACCACAACTGTCTCCTGTGGGGCTTCATCCAGCAGAAGATGGAGGCAGATGCAGAGACTCAAGATAAACATCAGGCAGAGCTCAGGAAGTCTTGGGGAAGAGTGGAAGATAGAAGTAAGCAAGTTGGAGGGGTCAAGGACACCACAAGAAGACTTATAAAGTCAAGCAACCTGAGACCGTGGTGACTCACTGAGCCTGGGCCACCAACAAGCAAGCATGCAGAACCTGGAGCTAGAACCTCTACCCATTTGTAGCAAATGTGCAGCTTTGTCCCTAAGAAGTGGAATGGGGGCTGTCTTGATCTCTGTTCCTTGCCATTGGATCCCCTTCTCCTTACTTGGACTGCCTGGTTGGGCCTCAATAAGAGAGAATGTGTCTCGTCCTGGTGGGACTAGATGTCCCAGGGTGTGGTGGTATCCGGGGGAGAGGTATCCCCTTCTCTGAGGAGAAGAATAGGGGATAATGAGGGAGCTATTTGTAGGGTGTGAAGAGGACAAGAGAAAGGAGGGGGCAGTGATCAGGATGTGAAATTAATAAAAAATTAATTATTAGAAAAAATAGTCAACAACAAATGACAAATAATAATTCTACATTCTCATACCTTTATACAACTTCAGAAATTTAGGGTTGTAATATTAATTAGTGTATTAGAAATAGTTTGTACTTTCTTTTGGATTCTGACCTACTTCTCTATTAGTTCAGAATAAACATTGGCAAATCCTTATAAAAACAGAACAAAACAAAACAAAAAACATAATAAGTTTCCTATTTATTGAGGCTTACTCACTGAGTACATTTCACTGCCAAACCAATCTTTGAAGACATCCTGCTAATATTGTTTCATGTTTCAATTTTTTGAAAGGTTTCTTTTAGCTTGGGAGTAAATCTCTCAATCCTCACCAATACCATCCCACCTAATCTTGTTCCAATTTAAGTCTCCACTTCAGGACTGAACCAGCTGCAGAGCCTATGACAACTGTGTTGGAATTGGAAATGTGATTTATTCCATTGTGTCTCTAAACAAGATAGAAATGATCAGACTGGCCTACACCCCCTCACCAGTTTCTGAAATTTTGACTATTCTAGGTCTACAGAACATGGTCTATCATGGTGAATGTTATTTTTACCTCACCGAGATTCTCCTTGTTGCCTAGATGGAGAGGGATGCTCTTAGGAATTTTGTTAGGTAAGTGTTGCTTTCATGGCTCCTTTCATACTACTTAAAATGTTTCAGTCTCTTGTCTAATCTACAGGGTAAGCCATTACCCTGCGGCGAGTTCCTATTGGCTTTCTGTTCCATGAAATCCAACGTGGTGGAAAGATGCTTCTGTGTAATGCCCTCCCACGTAAATCCCACGATGTTCTCCTGCACTTGTCCTTCTGGGGCTTTCCCGAGTACATTAGATAGATCCTTTGATTATTTTGGTGAGTAAACTATTTTTTCTCTAAGCAATAGGAAATATTTTCTTTTTCAGGAAATGTTGAAATATGTCTTCAATTATTGATCAGAAGGCTCTAAGCAAAGACCAGATGGAATTAAGTGTGGTCTTGAAAGCAAACACCAGGTGTGGTCTTTTGTGGGCCCTCCAGGCAAAGGAAGACAGGTTTGCTGTGGCAAGGAGATGAAGGCTACCTCTGTCAGCTGTTGTCTTTAGGGCAAACTGGGGGTTCAAGATTCTCACACTTGTCAGTCAAATGCCTTATTTTAGATCATAGTTACCAAAAGAACTTGAAGCAAGACCTTTATTCAAGATAGGTATTCAGTTTCTTTTGCTACCCTGCTAATTCTATAACTAAACCTTGGGTATGAAATTTGGATTTGTATTTGCCTTCTTACTATAGAAAATAAAATGTTTTAAAACATAGCTGTATATACTTTCTGTTTCTCTTTTCTTTTTTCTGACATTTAAAAATGTAAAAGATTATGAAAGCAATTGTTTTGGAATAAAGTCAATACTTTTCAAAATCCTTATAATTATTGCTAAACCCTGAGTTCTGTGTTTCATGAATTACTATGTAAACTATTACTTCAACTTTCACTGTTACTTCACTGCATGCCATCACAGGTTAGCATTTTAATAACTGTATTGCTTCAATATGAGAAAGATATGAAGGGGAATCACTTGTCGGTGGGATGCCATGTGTATGATTTGCTTGCATGAGGCCACAATACTAGATGATACTGCTTATTGCTGCTTGTACCTGCTGATGGTCCCTGTTCCCTGCTGTCAAAAGTTGAGGGATGCTAAAGCAGCTATAGACACACACTTGAGATTTTCATTGCCTGCCCATGACTTTTATATCTAGAGAGAGCAAAGAAACCCTCAACTGTCAGCCACATTGGTGACAAGTATGGAGAGGGATCTTATACTTGCTTATTTGAGCACCATTGAAGACATTTCATTTGTTTGAACCATGAATGATCTTTTCACAGAGTCCATGATTTGATGCAATCTAGCCTGTAAGAAGTTGAAAGAACATAGAAAGTCATATGGCAAAATTTTAAAATAATGGATATTTGCCCTTATTATGCATAGCTTGTTTTTTTTTTTTTTTTTAATTTGTAAGTGCATGAACTACAAAATGTTTGTGTTAATCAGCATGTCCTTAGGTATTTTTATTCATTGATCACACTTGGATATTCTGGAGAAAACAAAGTTTCTTAAACTTAATAAACATTACATTTCAAAATAAATGTGAATAAATACAAATGAATCTACATCTTATAAGACATAAAGGCAACACTCCTGTCTTAGGATTTTAGTGCTGTGATCAGACACTGTGATCAAGGCGACTCTTGATAAGAACAACATTTAATTGGGGCTGGCTTACAGGTTCAGAGGTTCAGTCCATTATTATCAAGGTGGGAACATGGCAGCATCCAGTCAGGCATGGTGCAGGAGGAGCTGAGAGTTCTACATCTTCATCTGAAGGCTGCTAGGAGAAGACTGTCTCACATGTGGCTAGGAGGAGGGTTTCAAAGCCCACCTCCACAGTGACACACTTCCCCTAATAAGGCCACACCTACTCCAAATACTGCACTCACTCTTCTAGTTCAACGTTCCAAAGTCCTTCCACAGTCCTCCCCAACACATGGTCAGGTTGTCACAGGAATACCCCACTACACTGGTACCAAGTCATCAACAAATTCCCTTATTATATAGAGACTACTTGTAAGTTCTGTGACTCTAGAGAGCCCTGACTAGTACAGAGACCTAGGGTAGAATCAGACAAAACTGGAAAAGAAGTCAATGGAATGATTCCTACTGATATCCTTCTATACACATAAGATCACTTTCTAGACCAATACTCATCAGAGAGGATTCCTCCAGCAACTGATGTGAGGAGATGCAGAGATCCATAGCCAAATATTAGGTAGAGAATGGGGAACCCTGAAGAAGAGGGACAGGAAGTACTGTAGGAGCCAGAGGGGTTTAGGACACCAGGAGTACACAACCTACAGAATCAAACAAGCAGGGGTCATAGGGATCACAGTGACTTGGTAACAATGGAGCTTGCATGGGTCTGTGACAAGCTCTCTGCATGTGTGCTGTGGTTATTTAGCTTGGGGTTTTGTGAAGCTCCTATTAGTAAAGTTGGGGTGTCTCTGGCTTTTTTGGCTGCACCTGGGATAGTTTTCCATCTACTCTGTTGCTTCATCCAGTTTTGCAATGAGGGTTTATGTCTAGTCTTATTGCATCTTGTTAGACCGTGTTTAGTTGATATCATTGGGAGGGCTGCTCTTTTCTTAAGGAGCAGCAGATTTAGGGCAATGAGACAGAGGGAGATGGGCAGCGAACTGGGAGGAGGCAGCAGTTGGCTGTATTGTGTGTGAGGGGAAAAAGTCTGCAGAAACTCAACCAACCAGCCAAACAATGAAACAAACAAAAAGCAATGCAAAACAAAAAACAAAGAAGGAAATACTCTTCTGACAGAAGAAACAAAGTACAAAGGGAAAGAACATAATTTGGGGGAATATTTCTTATAAAGAGTTGATACACATATTACATAAGTAACTCAGAAAAAATAGTTAATAGTAAAAGAAAGATAATTCAATTAAAACCCAATTTTTAAATGCACAATGAACCTAAAAAGATATCTACAAAAGACACAGATACCTGAATGTATATAAATAAGGTTGAGTTTCAACTGAGGGATATAAACATTGTAAGACACTTTATATTATCAACCTAAGTTAAGTTTGAAAGCCAATAACATTTTTCAAACATTTCTGTAGTTTTGTTCAACAGAGAAAAATCATAATGTATTTATAGCAAATATAATCACTACAAAATTGTCTGACATTCTGTGTTAGCAAATATAGAAATGTTTGGCTGTCATTTTTCATTTATCTCTTAAGATAAGTGATGATAACAGTTCAGGATTGAGTATCTGTAACAACAATCCCCTTTTCCTTCATAACTTCATTAATAACTTCTAAGCTGAAGATTAAATATGTATCAGTGGTATTTTTCTATTCATAGGAGAATTTTAAAATATATACTTTATAAATTTCAGATAAGTCTGAATTTAAAAGGTCTAAAAAATCTCTTAATAAGTGGGAATATCATCAAGAATATAGAAAACTCTCCATTAATATATTCTTCATAATGTTAACCAAGACTAAATTGACAAAATTCTCTTCTCTGGCTACCGAAACAGAACATTATTTCAGTCCTGTGAGCATTTCAGTGTTTGATGACATTTTTTGGAAGTGTGACTCCATGTTTGCCACTTTATCTTTCTGTTTTCTTCTTCATCACAGTCTCATACAGACGATAAGATCGTCACTTGCAGTGTTTTTCTAGTGATTTTTACCTGTATCCCTTCCGTCCCTGTGAGGAGAAGGCTAGCAGAAAAAAACAATCTATCATGTCACTGTTAACTCTAGGTTTCATAGTTTATACACAAAAAATTCCCAGCAGTTATAAATGAAGCCAATTAAGCATAATGAGACTTCTATGTGGACTTTCATGAATTGGGAACTGTATATTGAGGATCTTAATTCTCTCATGTAAGCAATTAAAAGTATCAAAGCCCTTTGTGGGCTGCTCAAGGAGACTCAGAACTGCTTAGGACCACCATCAACTACTGCGCTTTTATCTTCAGTATTGGTGCTTAAAATGTTAACTATAAGAAGCACAGAGCTTGGGTGGGAGGATGGTTCAGTGGGTAAAGTACTTGCTGTGTGAGTGTGAAGATTCAAATCAGATTCCCAGAACCAAAGTAAGGCCAGACTCAGTAGCACATCTGTAATCCCTATCAATAGATCAATAGATATAAAGCAGTAACAGGAAACTCCCTTGAAGCTTGTGGGTAAGATAGTCTGATGTACACAGCAGTAAACCACAAGAGAACCTGCCTTAACCAAGAAGAATAGTAAAGAAAAACGTCTGAGATTATACTCTGACCTTCACATGTAGAAGGGGATGTGGAAGCATCCCCTCGAACACACACTGCACAAAAGATTAAAACAGAAAGCTGAAGAATAAAGGTTGCGGGCACCCCTGCATCTCTACTCTCATAGAAACTACTATTGTCATATGTATTGTGATTCAAGATTGTGTTTTGTTCACAAACTTAATTTCAATGGAATCTTGGAGTATGTGATCATTTGTGACTGACTTAATCTCCTTAGCAAATTGTTTTTGTACAACCATGCATATTGTTGTAGGGATGATTAGTTTATTCCTGTTTCTTGCTGAACTGTAGTGAATTCTGTGGAAATATTACCCTCTGTTTATATCTTCTTCAGTTGGTGGGCATGTTAGCAACATTTGGCTATTTTAGTGAAGAATTGGTATAACTCTTTTATAGATACATTTTATTGCTTTATTTAGGGATAAAAGGGCTGAGTAATAAGATAAAAATATTTATTTCTATAAGATACTAATATATGTTATAATTGTCTATCTTGTAGGACTCCTAACAGGAAAATGGGAGTGTCTTTGACTTTTATCCTTCTTTTGGGACCCATTTCCTCCTACTAGGTTTTCTCATCCAGCCTTGATGTGAGAATATGTGCCTAGTCTTGTCATAGCTTGTTCTGCCAAGTTTGGCTGATGTCCCTTGGAAGCCTGATTCTTTGTAAGTGCAGGCAGTGGGCAGGTGTAGATCTGTGAGTGAGGAGAAGTAGGAAGAGAGACTGAGGGGAGGGAAGGAAGGGGAAACCGGGAAACAGAAGTCAGGATATACTATAGGAATGAAGAATAAATTTAAAATAAGAAAAAAGAGAGAACAAAATCATTGGATTTATACTAGGTATCTTACACCATTTCCTGAACAATAATATCTTGGAGTTATAGTTGACCCTTCCATATCCCTTGCAACTTTTATCACTGCCAGTCATTTTCATTTTAGCCATTACAGTAAATAATAGTTATCCCTCACTGTGACTTTTCTTTTAGATTTTCCAATGACCATGAAAATTGACCATCTTTATGTGCTTAGTGGTCTTCTCTACTGGCCATATAGATGAGCTTAGTTAAATGGATGTCAATTTTATTTTTAACTTTTAATAGTGGTTATCAGCATATTGAATTGCAGGATTTAAAAAATACATATTTTGAAAAATTATTTTTAGAAGATATATGGATTGGAGATGTTTACACGCAGCATATAGCTTATCTTTTAATTTTTAAAAGGTCTTTTAGAAAACGTAGATTTGTAAGAAAAGAGAATGTTACTCACAATTTAAAACCAGTTATACTTAGGTAGTGATAAGAATTTTGAACAGGATTTTTTTTCAAAATAATCCAGTGAAAAATGTTCTGAATGCGTATCCAATGAGTTCATCTCTTTTGTGACATTATTATTGAGGATCATAGAAAACACTCAGTGGCTGCTATTTTTAGAAATACTGAGGATGAATACAGAAGCTGAGTAGAAAAGTAGAAAAATACCATTGCAGGTAACTTTTATAAGGATCATTCTAGTTTGAAGACCTAGGATATTGTGTCTCCAGCTGGGAAACGAAAATTGGGGTAAATTTACACCAAGGGGGATATTGTTGTAGAGCCTAACTTGGCAATGAGCTAGCTTTTTGCAGGGCAACATCAGGGACACGTGGCTGTAGAAGGGATCACCTTGGGTCTTTGGTGCTGATGTGGTATCTGAGACAGGAAAGTTAAGGCAGTTTAACTTTGGAGTCTTTGGCTCTTTCTGAGACCTGGGGAGGGGCCTCCTCATGTGTTTATCTGACCCTGGACTCCTTATAAAGTTGGAAAAAGAAGATATTCAAGCTGTAGCATTTAGGACAGTCATTTCCCACTGGGATTTTCTCCTTGTGTTTACCGTGCTCACTTATCAATTAATTTGGAGTGTTATGAGGTATTTTGCAAATTAAGCAACAAAAGCTGAAATGGAGGTATATCTAATTTCTGTTTCATTGACTGCCCTAGCTTAGCTATGTGGTTGCTAGTTACCTTGGCAAGGGGAGGACTTCCAAGAATACTGTTATCATCCAATAAATCACTTTCTCTGGTGTTGTGACAGGACAGGGAAGGACCCAGAGGTTATACAGTGGTATTATAATGGTGATCTTTTTATTCTACATCCTACTATCACATGCATAATGAACAAGAGAGATGATCTGGAATAGAAAGGTCAGACACTCGCCTGTAAAATAGCATCCACTGCAAAGGCATGGATGCTGGGACCAGCTTTGGTTGCCACTCAAGCATCATTTTACACTTATGAGAACGATGATCAGTAATGTGTACAGTGCAAGATTAAAACAAACGTTAATGTTTTGCTTTTCACTGAAATGATATAAAACATAATAAAAATATATGTTTCTAAGGTACAGGACTACATAAATACGACAAAAGTTAATAATGTTTGCTTTTGTGTGGCTGTAGATTTTATATGTCCCAATATTGAGGCCTTGATTTTAAAATATTTGACATTTCTTATTCTGAAGAAATTTGTCCATCCAGCTAAAAGGGCAAATGATGTCATTGCCAACAGAGGAGAAAGCATGTTTTCAAAGAAATGTGCTAGGCATGAAGCTCCGAAACACACTCATCAGTGTTAAGTCTACTTCTGCCTGTGAGAATGGCCAGGTTCTAGAATGATGTGGCTCAATCCTTTGTAGTGATGTTTTCCATTCATTTGCTTGTGTGTGTAATAATACAGATTTTAATGAATCTCTAAACATAATTAAATCAATAAAGCATTGAGCTGTTTAATAATCTGGTTAATGGAGAGAAGTGGTCATATAAATGCATTGAAAATGATGAGAATTTTTTGCTCATTTGAAATAAATTGTTCACATAAGTAAAGATAACTTAGGTCTGAACAAGATCAACTGAGTAATGATCATGGCTGTTGAAAAACTATTTAATGTTGGCACGCATACGAATATGTTAGGTGCTCTGCAATCCTCTACATTTTTATTGCATTTGTGTGTGTGTGTGTGTGTGTGTGAGAGAGAGAGAGAGAGAGAGAGAGAGAGAGAGAGGGAGGGAGGGAGAGAGAGAGGGAGGGAGGGAGAGAGAGAGAGTATGTATCTGTCTCTTTCTCTGTCTCTGTCTAACTGTCTCTGTCTGTCTCTGTCTCTTTGTATCTGTCTATCTCTGTCTCTGATGGCTGGCTGTCTCTCTGTGTGTTTGTGTGTGTGTGTGTCTGTTCAAGCACATGCATGCATGTGATGGTGTACTTGTGAAGATCAGAGGACAGCCCTCAAGAGTAAGTTCTCTCTTTATACCATGCTGCTATAAGGATAAAACCAAGGATGTCCTGTTTAGGGGCAAATATTTTGCCCACTCAACCTTTTTGCTTGCCCTTGTGCATAATCTTGAAGGTCATATAGGAAAAAACTTGGTAGAGATTCTAAACTGAAGATGAAGTGATCAAGAATGACTTTTACATCTGAAAACACATTCTCTAGTCTATCAATAACAATAGAATTTTGAAAAAATAATTTTATTCTCACTATGATGCCTTTGTATAATATGTGGTAGATATAATTTTATATTCAATCTTGGAAGGAGAAATTTTCAAGTTGTTTATTGTCATAGTCCTTGGCAGATATACTGAGAAATCCACACAAATACCAAGAGGCAGAAGGTCAGCCACATGGCTGGACACTGGGGAGCTTCTCAAGAAAGTGATCATGAGATTACTGAGTCCTCAACCAATCTCAGTACTCCCAAAGATGCTTCTTCCCTGGTGCTTGTACCTCACAACATCTGTTTTGTTTTGTTTTGTTTTGTTTTGTTTTTGTTGTTGTTGTTGGGGTTTTTTTGTGGGGGGGGTTGGTTTTTTGAGACAGGGTTTCTCTGTATAGCCCTGGCTGTCCTGGAACTCACTCTGTAGACCAGGCTGGCCTCGAACTCAGAAATCTGCCTGTCTCTGCCTCCCAAGTGCTGGCATTAAGGGCGTGCGCCACCACTGCCCGGCTTTTTTTTTTTTTTTTCCTTAACAGCTGTAGTTTCTGTTTTTAATCCCATGCTATTTTAGGCTTTACGTATGAATTCCTTCAGCATCCTCTCTACTTATAGCCTTATAGGCATAGTGATGTCAATAGAATTCATTAAGTAAAAAACAAAATTAAGGATAAAGCAACTAAATACTTTATAGATTAACAATATGTCAATGGAGACGAAGATAATTGCATGGATTCCAATGTCTCCCAAGAATTAACAGAAAATAGAATACATTTTGAAACCAAATACCTTCTGCTTTTAAATATATTCTGAATTAAAAAGTCACACATTTAAAAAGGGAGCTTCTTCTTTATTCAGGGAAACAAAGTAATTCTGGAATAAAACACATGTACTAATCTGTTAAAAATAAGTCCTTTCACATCTGCTTTAGCTTTTTGGTCTCTCTGTTTATCTCAGTTATGATCATATTATAATTATCAATGTGATCAAGATAAGTTGAATGATATCTGGAAGAATGTGAAATAAGATAGTTTGAAGAAAACAGACATCAGAGCAGCCGGAAATAGCAGAGGAGTTGGCCCACAGACTACATGACGAAGCACGTAGGTAAACACACCATCTCTCATGTGTCCACTGTCTCTTCTCCAAAATATTGTTAAATTCTATCAATAGATATTCTCTCCTAGAATTTAACAGACATCTAAAAAGTATTCTGGGGAAATAATTAAACTTTGTTTTATCTACTTTAGAATTTCTGGTAAAGCAGTATATAAATGCCTTCTCCTAAGTTTAGGCATTGACTGTCTCTAAAGCGAACAGGAAGATTGGTGAGGCGGGAGAGAATGAGAATGAGGCACCAGTTTTTATGTGAACCATGAGTGGACTTTAGGTTGAGCAATGAGTAGTGATGGGGAGACAAGAACTCAGGCACCAAGGAAAGAAACCAGGGGAAAGGCAGCAGTGAGTTTCACTGTGTTAAATCCTGCCTCCTGAAAGGCACTGCTTATAGGGCATTTTTCCAACTTCTTTTTCAGGTGCCCCATCTCCTGAATAAGAGTAGCTCTCCCTTAGATACTGTTTTGTGTTTTACTGAGAACCTTCCCCCTCTCTAAAATGCTTTTTAAACTATGTTTGTAGCTGCCTTTCCATGTACAAACAGCTTGAAAGCCAGCCCTTTCCTATCACTGGTCTACTCCTAAACTTAATAGATGCTTAATGCATGCATTTTATAAGGATATATCATCCACACTCCAGGACAGACCTCATGGCCAGAAATAGTTGGTCAATGAAAATGAACTCAATGGTATTTTTTAGTCTTTTCATTTCATTTTGCCTTATTTTTGGCTGTTTTTTTGTTGTTGTTGTTGTTGTTGTTGTTTTGTTTTGTTTTTGAGGGGTGGTTTGAGATAACAGGATTTTTTGTTTGTTTGTTTTTTGTTTTATTAGTCTTTTGTGTATTAGTTTTGATTAGTATTTTTGTTTGTTTTTTGTTTTATTAGACTTTTGTGTATTAGTTTTGATTAGTATTTTTGTGGTTTTGTGAGGTATGTTTTTTGCCTTTGTTTGTATGTGTTTCTTTTTTAAAATTTTACTTTTTATTTATTTGATATAGGGAAAGAAAGAACATGAACATGAAGCTGGGCAGGTAAATTGGATGGGTAAGTTGGGCAGGTAAGTAAGTTGGGCGGGTAAGTTGGGCAGGTAAATTGGGGAGGTGAGTTGGGTGGGTAAGTTGGGTGGGTAAGTTGGGTGGGTAAGTTGGGCGGGTAAGTTGGGTAGATAAGGAGGGTATCCAGGGACACGGAGGAGTAAACATGATCAAATATGTTCCCTGAAAATAAAAATAACAAAGAAATGTATCTCCCCAAATCTTAAAGTGTATCAGTGCCTTAATTTAGATACATAAAATCATTAATGGAAGATTCAAAACACTAATTAATTAATTATTCATATCCAGTTTCTGATTTATAGTAGACATGGGCAAAAAAGTACTAAACAGATACCAAATTCAGTTCATTTTACGCACTGACACCTGTGTTTCTGAAACAGAAATGCATCTTTACTGGTTGCCTTAGGTTTAAGCCAGGTGAACATCTGTGGATTGTAGTCTTTCCTAAGAGTAAATTGTATTCATTTGTTCACCTGCCAGCTCCTCAGATCTTGGGATAAAACAAAGTGAGAAAATGTTACAACGCATCTTTCATGTTTGTTGATTATACTCGAATTGCTAATCATTTTGAAGGAAAACTGCACTTCACAAACAAAAGTATGTGATGTTTTCGAACTCTCTGAAGCATGGCATTTACAGGACTCATTGTCTCTAAGCCCATGAGTAGTATCAACTCAATAAAAGTAAATGTACCTTTTCCCATCAATAATTTAGATTTTATAAAATGACTAATGCTAGTAGAAATTTGAACAGAATATGAACAGAGTAACAGAAAGAAGAGGAAAAGCAATACTGACTGAGGATATTCAATATTTCCCAACTACTGGAATTATTTTGTCCTTTTAATTAGACAAAATGAATATCTCAAAAAAAAAATCTATACAAGAAAGAGTCACAGTACAATGGCCTTAAATAAGAGAAACAAATTAGAGTAGGTTCTCTTGGGGTTGTGGTGGTTACAGCTTTCACATTAACTTTGTGAGATGACTTAGTAAGTTTCTTTAGTAAGCCACTTTCAACTTCCTATTACTTTGCATCCCAGAATTTTATATAGATATAAGATCTATATATTGTATAGGAGTTTCTCACATTTAACTCTGGATGTCCTAATGGAGACAATTCTAAAGAAAGTCATTACTGTGCCTTCTTCCCGTTTCTAAAGGTGTCACCCTCATCCAAACTATGCTCACTTCTTTCCTGTATTCAAAAAGGATGTAATAAATGGTCTTGTTTCGTCTATAGTTAGTCTATATATTAACTTGTGTATTGTTTCAAAAAATACATGAAATTCTCCAGTGAATACAAAACACCACTTGAGTAAAATCTACATCCTTTATAATAATTTTAAAATCCCATGTTTTGGTTTCCACTTACCTCTTGGCATTTGCCTACAGCATTTTCATGTTTTACCACACTGGATATGTTCTTCTAACCTCTAAATATGATAACCTTGTTATTATGTTAGTGCTAATGCTTTTGACAATACTTTATACTAATCAATGCAATGTTCTTTGCTTCACTTCTATTACTCTATAGTGTAATATCCTACTTGGTATCTTTTACAGAATCTGCCAATATCATAAAACCATAATCATTTATTGAAACACAACCTTATTCTGTTTACTTCTACAAAATAACTCATAAAGAGTATATATTTCTTGTTCTCCATTACTACCTCTCTTGTCCTGAAAATGAGCACAACTAGTATTAGGGTACTCACCCCAATTGATCTAGCTATACCTCTACCTCTATACCTAGGGCTCATGGAATCCTAGAAGAGGGGCAGAAAGCTTGTAGGAATCTGAGGACCAGGACATCTGCTTTGTGATTGTACCTTCTTTATAGAAAAAGGGAAACTGCACTCAAATCTCAATAATGTGGTAGCTGACACATGACAACTTAAGTTGGCAGCCATTGTGGATAAATGAAATCATAAAAAGACCTGTTCCTAAAAGAAAATCTATAGGAAATTAATGGCAGCAGAGAAAATGAGGGTCAGATCTTCCCAGGGGTAATTCCTTAATCAATTATACTGTGTCAACTTGTTATATATACATAAAAAGATATGAACATTACTAAATGGTTTCAGCCTTTTATATTTATATGTATACATGTAACAAAAATAATTAAAAGAAAGAAATGAGGACTGGGAAGATGAGGGTAGATCTGTGAGGAATTAGTAGGAGGGGTGAGGTAGAAGTAAGTACAATCAAAATACATTATACGAAAAATTTTCAAAAGAATAATAATAATAAATATTCCATTACATGTGCTTGAAGGGATGAATAATGAATGAATCACAAAAGAAGAACAATAAGAAAATCTCATTTAGCTAGAGATTAAACTAGATTTTCTGCATCACTAATAACACTCAAAGATTTTTCTATTAGCTATCTAACTATAGTATTAATCATGAGAGCTGAGATACTTTTAGTAGATGATTAATCCTACACTTATCAACGGAGATGTAGCTTTTGAATTGTTTCTCAACTTCAAAGCATGGACTGCCATTGTCCCCATTTCATTCCAGTACAGGAAGACTAAAGCTCTAATTACACTTGATTTTATGTGGGGAATTAGTATTTTCCACTTGTGCCCCTCCCATCAATTTTCAGTGAAGTTTTCTTCACTGACACTCACCAGTGACTCACAGCTGACTCTGGCCCCCTGAGCCTTTTTTAAGGTGATGATAATTAAGGAAGAAGATAGAACTTGTTAGCAAGGCTAGGACACCTCAACACTTTTACTTGATCACTGAACCTCTTTCTTTATACAACAAACAGAATCAGAATTAGACAAAGATTACAGATCAAGGGCAAAGTGACCCAGTGTGGAGATGTAGTCAGGGCTTCTAAATATAATACTTTCTAGGATAGAGGATAGAATAAGTTTTAAGAGCCAGGATAAGTAAAATCATTTTTGGATTTCAATCCTTAAAGCTAACACTATATTGAGTGGCCTAGTGATATGTACTCATTTACTACAGCTAGGACAAAGTTACACTTGGCTTTAACACTGCTGTCTGTATTTACTAAGATTGAGGAGATCATTTCTGTATTGAGTATCTGCTGCTGAAGATAAAAAGAAGTTACACTTCATTGTGCACTAATGTTCTCGTTATTCTATTTGTTCCCAGAATAATAGAACACTTTTCATATGAAAAGGGTGGACTAAAACAGCCAGAATGTCTCACTCATAGATGTGCCCAAATTCAGTGGGCTGTGACAAAGACTTTGCTTTGAAATTAAACCAGAGACTACCATCTCTTACTTATTTCCCTAAGCAGTTTGAAAATGAGTGACAATTTATGCTTATGGCCAATTGTTGCAGAAATGGTCCTGTGCTACAACAGATACTTGAAGTCTGTTAGGATAAAGTCCATCAGAGGCAAATTTCTCTAAGCATTTCTTCTCTAAGCACCCTTTTTCTCATAACAGCTAAATCTAGTGTTTTTCCATGAAGCTGTTAAGGTTTTCTGAGTAAATAATGTCCACTTTCCCATGCTTTAACTAAGCATTCAATTCACAAACAAGGAGATGGCGCCAAGGGGTAGAAAAACAAAGCATTGTAAAGAGCCCCTGAAGATAATATCCTTCCAAGGACAAAAGCATCCAGACAAATAACCTTTCATATTTTAAGTGCTTATCATAAATATTTTAAGGAACAGGGAATGCATTAAGACAAGAAAAATGTTTAAGTTGAATAAAGTTTAAATTTGATTTCAGTATATGTAGAATGGTAGGGGAAGGTCATTTGCTTATAACCTTTATTTTGTGGCTGTTTAGTTATTTGGTTATTTGGTTGTTTGGCTTTGTTTTAAATATTCCATTTCTCGATCAAAGTATTCCACTCAATATTTCATCAAATGTATGGTTTCCTATTAAGCTAAACTTGACCAAAAGAGAATAAAAACAAAAACAAAAAAAAGGAAGAAAAGAAAATTCTCCACTTTAATTGAAATTAAAAGGTACATGTGGAAGTAAAGACCTTAAATGGTGTTACATGTTAATTTAACTACATCTTTTTATTACCTCATGTATAAAACTTATGATCAGCACTGTAGAGCTTGCTGCCATAACTGATGTTACATGTAGGGCTATCACTAATTTTATGACAATATTTGGAAAGAAAATTTAGTTCCTGGCACCTGCTATCCACTGCAGAGCTTATATTGACACAATATCAGGTTGTTTCTCAAATACCAGCTTATACATAAGTAACTTTGCTGTACACAGTCTACAAATATAAGGATATGAATTCATGAACACAGTTGAAGAAGGTTTGGATGCAGTGAAAACATGTGCACAAACATAGAACGATTAAAGCTACCCTTGTTTTGCCTAAGGGTGGCATGCATGGGCATGCACAGCACAAATTTATTAGCAGTCACACATTTCCATGGACATTTTGCAAGTCAGATTTCTCATCTGCTTTCAAACCATGATTGTGTTGCTAGTATTCTTTGGCAACTAGATGACAATAATGATTCCATTAATTAATGTTCTATGTATATAATATTTCCATCTGGCTGTAGAACTGATAAGAAACATGTTTGATTGCAAATGTTGTTTAAGAATTCTAATAATGGCCATGATTTATTAATGCCACGGTCTGCATGCATTAGTCAGAGCTTTTTTGCATGCCTCAGTGGGACTTTCTTTGCCTTGTCGAATGTGAGTGAAGAGAAAACAGGCTGGTAAATTATTGCTCTCATTATGCAACACTTAATATGTTAGGTAACGGGTGAGAGAATAATGTCTTCCTGACCTTACAGCAATCTGACCTTTCTATATAACTTAATTAATGACCAAAATAAACATATCTGCTATGTCTTAGTTGGGTGAAAGCCAAAGCTTATGCCTTTCATGTGCAGCAGTCTTGATAAATTTATGTGAAGGCTTGTTTTTATAACAAGATCACTGGTGTAAAGAATTCAGTTTTATTTATACATCTCCCAGTGCATGCATAGAGAGCAAGGGCTGTAACCCCAAGCTATGCCAACACTAATTACATCTCTTCTTCTCTTTTTTTAAACTCCAGTAAAATAAATAAACAAATAAAAATGTGGGTGTGATAGGGACTACTTGTATGTGTAAGTAACTTCATTGGGTGATAAGGTTGTCATATCAAGTTTTTGAAATATTTGAACATGATAAAAATAGAAATAGAACCCATAACTCTATATGTTCCTAGAGATAAGGAAATGAAGTTTTACCATGGTTTCTAAAAACATTTGTAAGGGAAATGAAACAAAGTGCAGAAACCTCACTGGAATTATTGTAAACCGTTTTAAAATTGTTTTACGAGGAAGGGTGCTCGATTTTGCTCAATATGAATAGATACTCTCTCATGGATGAGAATGGAGAGTCTCTGGTTCATAATAAAGACAAATGAATTATATTTTAAATAAGTTGGACATGCTGAGTAACATAGTCTAAGATAGAAATAGCTTTATCATTAAAGTATTAACTCAATTGCTGTGAGAACATCTGCAACTTTCTAAAATGAAGAGTGGATATTTTATGATCATAAGGGTGTGTGTCTTCATAATATTGAACTTGGTCACTAGGAAAATTCAAATCTTGATGATCATGGCTTACAAAAACTAGTAATTTCAGTATATGTTTTTGTGGTTGTTTTTGTAATATACCACCTAGGTCTTACTTTGTGAACCAAAGAACTCCCATCTTATAGATGCTTACAGAATGTCTTCTAAATAAACCAGGCTCTCTGAAGATCATGCCCTGTGGGTGGCCCATGTCTAGTGATCAAATAAATCAGAGAATATAAACCTCTTGTTTAATCGAATAGCCACAAAAGGTAGTGTCCTTTGTATATCTTCTAGGGCAATATAGCAGCTCAACTTTCTCTGTGCCTGAAACACCTGAAAGACACAAAAATATTGGTAAAGTTGTAACAATATAATTGCAAGTATTCATCAATAACAGGGTATAAGATTAAGTTGGTTTATCTAATGTGTATTAATTTCTCATTTTCTCTAATAATTATCTGTTATTTTATAATTAGAAATAAAGGAATGCCCTGATGTTCAATGAATGGTTGTTCAATGAATGATGGCCAATGATTCGACTGACTATGATGTGCCGAGCTGAGTAGAACACCAGCAAACCCGAGGAAACATCAGCGTCCAAGAGACAAGTTAGATACAAAGCCTGATTCAGCCGAAGAGTCTTAACATCACTAGGGAAGTAGTGAAGATAGCGTGTTTTCATGGAAACAAAGAATACCCAGATTTCCAAGGATATATTTTTATAGGCAGACTGTTCTAATGAGAGATAAAGAAGAATAGGTATGGATTGATGCAATCATCTGGACTGAGCATGGGGTCCTCAATGGCGGAGGAGTTAGAGAAAGGACTGAAGGAGTTGAAGGGGTTTGCAACCCCATAGGAAGAACAGCAATATCAACCAACCAGACCTCCCACCCCAGAGCTCCCCAGGGACTAAATTACCAACCGAAGAGTACACATGGAGCGATCCATGGCTCCATCTGCATATGTAGCAGAGGATGGCCTTGTTGGGCATCAATGGGAGGAAAGGCCCTTGGTCCTGTGAAGGCTCAGTGTTCCAGTGTAACGGAATGCCAAAGCGGGGAGGAGGGAGTGCGTGGGAGGGTGGGAGAGCACCCTCATAGAAGCAGGGGAAGGGGGGATGGGATAGGGGGTTTCTGGAGGGGAAACCGGGAAAGGGGATAACATTTAAAATGTAAATAAATAAAATATCCAATAAAAATTTTTAAAAAGAAAAGAAAAGAAAATCTGGTACTATCGACCCCAATCCTACAGCCAGGCTTTTTCTTTGAGGTTAGACTCTTCTCCACAGATGCTCAGAGGACATTTAATATAGTGCAAAGAAAGAGCTTTATTTGGAAAAGTGAAACAAGCATGGGAGCACTGTCCAAAGGAAGGTGAAATCCTGAAGAAAATGATTGGGGTGGATATTGGAGTTTGCTGGGAATTTGCTGAGAGAGAGAATGACAAAGACCCGCAGGGATGGGAACCAGATATCGCATAAAAGATACCACAAATGTGTTAATTCTCTTAATTTCATCTTCCTGTGAGAGTACGTGAATCTTTGTAAGGATGTTTAGGGAATGAGCTATTGTGCCTGCTGTTTCATGGCCAGTCAATGCTTCATGCAAATAACAGAAAGAGGGAGCAGCATGTGGTTATGAATGAAGTCACAGAAACTTTTGCTTACTCTAACCTAATGATCCCATTTCTAGGTGTGTAGCTAACAAAGAAGAAAGAAAATATGTATTGATGACACAACATTGGTATTCAGGACAAAAATTCATTTTAAGAATTACAAACTGAAAATCACACCATGTCCATGATTTCATAACAGAACAGAAACGATGAAGAATGAAAATGAATGGACAGAACTCAGAAATAGCACATAAAAGGGACATCGTCATAGAAGACTTGAGAGTGCTGGAGAGATGGCTTCATAGTTAGAAGCACTTACTGCTCACGCAGAAGACCAGAGTTCAGTTCTTCATGCTTGTCAGAAGGCTACAGCCACATAACTTAGGTTTTAGGGGACCTCATGTCATCTTCTGTACATACATACATACATACAGAGAGAGAGAGAGAGAGAGAGAGAGAGAGAGAGAGAGAGAGAGAGAGAGGTGGGGGGAAGGAGGGAGGGAGAAACAAAGCAAAACAAAACTTTAATTTGCACGATTCCATTTATCTAAAGTCAGAATCTTATGGCACTGAACTTAAAGCCAGTAATAGTTACCTTAGGAAATAGTGTGTGTGTGTGTGTGTGTGTGTGTGTGTGTGTGTGTGTGTGTGTGCGCGCTGATCGACCAAAGATACCAGGTTCCATGTTTCAATGTATGATGAAAATGTAGCTATATTTTTATCAAGGTAATGGTAGTTCTTTTAAATATTCACTGCATTACACACTCATCATTTATTGTTTTTCTGTAAGCATGTGTTCTTCTAACACAGGATCTATTTTAATAACTTTAAGCTATTTAGAACCTAATAGTAACATTGACACTATATTCCTGCAGAAGGAGATGTTCTGACTTTGAGGAAAGTGGAGGTTGCACCCTTATTTATACTTTGAAGCAATTATGTTGGAAAGTATAGAAGGTTTGTGATGTGATGAGAGCACACTGGAGAAATGGCTAGGACACGCCAAATGTTACAGTTTCATTACCCATATGTTTGCTTTGGCAAGTCTCCCGCTTCTGTGCTATTTTTATATTTCTTTTTATCACTTCTATAGTCCGGGGCAACTATAGGTTGATTTTAGTGAAACCCACTTCAGTGAAACCAAAAGAGGATGTATTTATTTCTTCTGGTAAGTTCAGTTCTTAGGCATCCTTTGGGCAAATGCCATCCCCACAGACACACCTTTTTAAAGCATTACCAAGCATTTGCTGAGACACTGATAGTTAGGTGGGTGCAATTACACTTTTCTGTTTTTAGGGATGTCCAATACGGATTTCACTGAGAATCTTTTAAAAGCACGTGTCCTTCATTATCTTTGTAAGAGGAGCCCTAGAGAGGGTAAGCAATCATCTGGGTTCAAATATAAATGGAGTCAGAGCTTATGTATTTTTAGAAGTATAGTCAGAACCAATGGGAGCTGCTTTAGAAATGCAAATGAGGTTGGATTTCCATAAGGCAGATGTTGTAAGGAAAAAAAGAAAAAAAAGAAAACCTCTGCTCTGCAACGTGACACGATGCCAGAGATCATGGTTGTGAAATTCCTTTTTCTGAGGAGTAGGTGATCGAAAGTCTTGTTAGGAATAGCAAAGACATTCTTTCTTCACAATCTTCAATCACTTGAATTTGGGGGGATATTCAACACACTCACACACGTAGCCTTCATTCATGCTCCAGTTTAGTATAGATGCCCATATTCTTTTCAGGGTAAAATACCATAAAAGACAAAAAAGATATCCAAAGGAGAGAAGAGACAGGAGGCAAGGCAACAGATGGCAGAAGTTAACTTGAAAGCAAAGAGAGGATAGCGATTAATACATACCAATCTTCTCTCTTTGGCATGGAAGCAAACTAACAACGTATAGAATGGATATTAATTGAGAAAACTGGATAAAAGGGCTTGGCATTTAATCCTGCACAAGACTGCTGGAAGGAAAGCTGCTACCGTGGAAGCAGATCTAGCTTGATGGTTTGCACCCCATCATATGCTAGTGAGGAACAATGTTGAACGTGAAATTCTCTGTTTGTCCTATAGGCTGGCGACTGAGGGAGAGAGATCACCCTTTCGATGGAGCATGAGGAGGATGACATGGATAGAGAGAGAACCCTGGCTTCTCAAGGTGGCTTTTAATGAAAGCCTTGCTGGATTTTCCACTTAGCTTTACTGACTTTGAGATATTTAAACGTGTAGCAAGAATGAAACTCAAAAGATGAATGAGAAGTTAAGAACACTTGATGTTCCTCCAGAGAATGCAAGTTCAAAGTTAGCAGCCACGTAGTGCCTCATAACCATCATAAGTTCAGTTCTATACGGTAAAATGCCATTCTCGGATTCTGCCAACCACAGGCAAAAGATTCATACGCATACATTTAAACAAAATTAAATATATGTGGTAATGTCTCCTTTTCATTATTAACTTAGCCTGACTTAAACTTGTATTTAAAGGAATAAAGGAAACAGAGAGCTTCTTCAGAGGTTATGTTTAAGCATCTATATAAAATTTAAATCAGGGCCAATAGCCAGTAAACATTCCTACCCTGGGCAATGCTGAATGCTGACAGCTATGCTGATGAAAGTGAGAAACTAACCGGATGATCTCAATGGTTTGCCAGGCTTACTGGTCCCCTAATGTTGATTCAACTTTGAATAAATTTCTCCCTGACTATAATCTCCAGTCCCCTCTTAGTATTTACCTCAGAAAGCTCTCCACTGTAAATCTTCTATCTGCCATTTGTGTATGTGAAAATACAAACTATAAATGCAACTAACTGTAATCCATGTAAACTGTAGTAGTCAAAAAACAGCACTGATGCTCCTGCTTTGGAGTCAATAGATTCTAGACTGGTGGAAGCCTAACACTGATTAGTACCAACCAGCCAACATAATGACCTAAGTATATAGACTCTCCTCTCCATTTTGTCTCTCAGTACTTTATCACATTTTGTTTTGTTTTGTTTTGTTTTGTTTTGAATTGTAGAAGATGAGGTCAGACTCTGACCTGTGTTGCCTTAGTTCTTAGTAATGTTCTTATTGTTTTGTGATTTTGCCTGATATAATTTTTCTTTTATATAACCTTTTAAAATGTTTTTTTTTTTTTGGGGGGGAGATGAGTGCATTGGAAGAAGCAAAGAAACAATGAATTATGCAGGTGCAGTTTATGCTGGTATTGGAACATGCCACATCCCCTTAGGACAATGGCAAATCAATATTTAACAACTCCTGTAACTTCAGGAAAAGAATTCCCTATAGCTTTATCCAGTGATCTGTCCAGAATTGATCTTTCTGACCTTAAAAAGAAAATGAACTAAAAGAACCAAGGGAAATGTGGACGGTAGGGGAGGGGACCACTTCTGAGAAGGCCTTTTGTTTCTATAAATGGAACCAGTTTCAGAAGTTGATTCTTACAATAAACTAAAACTTCTTCCCTGCTGTTGGCATTGATATTAACTGGCAGCCTTCTGATCCTACCTTTCATACATGCAGAAAGAAGCAAGACCTCAGCCCCAGGTTGGCTTCTCCTAAAATAGTCTAGCTTAAATTTGCCCCTTCATTTGTATTCACAACCATTAAAAACATTTCCTTGTATAACAAATCAAATGAGCAATAAGATAGGTTTTATTTTGTTTTCTGCACTTTGTATATGATACACTAATATCATTTGATATACAAATGAACATTTGTTGAATAAATGAATGAATTTCAAACATAGATGCACCCTTTTTTGTTTTTATAGCTTTTCATTGGCTAGTATGTGCTTATTCCCTAAATGTCTCATTGTTTAAAGGATTTCACTTTAGAAATATATTTTGTGGTGTTCAAATGGTCTGCCATTTATGCAAACAAGAGGCTAATTGCTTTGTTGATCTTTTTAGTGGAAGGTGAAAATGTGTTCTACTCATAATTTCTTCTCTTCTCCATTGCTGGTAAAACACTGATCAAAAGCAACTTGGGAAGGGAAGGATTTGTCTCATCTTCCAACTGACAATCCACCATTGAGGGACGCCAAGGCAGGAACTCAAGGCAGGATGTTGAAGCCAAGACTGACAGATAACATGAAAGAATGCTGCTTAGTGGATTGCTCCCAGGCTCATGTTCTGCTTATCTTTCCTAGACAGCTCCATCTGCATAAGAATGATATCGCCTCCAGTAAGCTGAGTCCTCCTACATCAAATCACAGTTATGAAAATGCCCTCAGCAGATACATTCACGGGCCAAACGGATGAAGAAAATTCCTCAGTTGAGACTCCCTCTTCCAAGAGGTGTCAATTTAACAACTACATTTAAGTATCATGTCGCCCAAATCTCCCATTTTCTCTCCTTCCTTAGCTCATTTTAGTTATAGGCTAAGGGAAAAAAAACCAAAAACCAAACCAAACCAAACCAACAACAACAGCAACAAAGCAAGGCTTACATGATTGCTGACTCAGGTTTTACTTATGGAAGAGGAAGGGTTAACATATCCATTTACAGGATGAAATCCATGTTGATCAAGAAACCTATCACAGAATAAGACGTGAAAGCTATTTCTGAAATTTTCTGTATTTTCTCGTTGAGAATATGATGTTGTATTAAAGTCTATGTACCACACAGACAGTGCACAGTATCGAGCTATGATTGACTTCACTGCTGTACCCAGTTGTCGTATGCTAACTGCATGGATCAAAAAGCTTCATTTCAAGATTAAGTTATAGCGGCTATTCTTGATACTCGACCAGAATTCTGGAGGTAGGAAGCCTAGTAATGCCTTAGTGGCTTCACAATGACCTCCTTCTGTTTGCCTTCTGTAAAATGAGCAGTTTGTCTTCTTTCTTCTGTTCTTGGGATGACTAGATGGCTATTTCCTTGTGTGGCAATGTAGGTAGGAACCAGGGGAGAGGGGAAGAGTAGAGCTTCAATCCAATCATATTCTTATTTTATTAATAACAAGGACAAACTTTAACTGCGTCCACAATCATGGGCCACAATACTGGCCATCCTTCAGCCTCTAGTCTAAGCATTAGGGGAATAATATAAAGGAATATCAAGGTTTATTTCCCAAGGCTATATAGGAATCCTGTCACCTGAGATCAGAAATGGTGCCAACAAGATAAGTCTGGATTTGGTTAGAAAACAAAAAGAGGGTTGGAATTGGAAGATTTGAATTTTGTTTGAACAACCTGAGTTGTGTGCCATACTTCTTTTAAAAACAAACAGTAGAAACTTACCATAGATCATACCTTAAAGCTCACTTGAGCGCACTTACTCAAGCCGCCTTCAAGAAGCGCTGCTAGGACTTTCATTCCACAGATGAGGCAAGTTAAAGAAAGACTGGGTAATGCTCCCAAGCTTCACAGTTTAGTCTCTACCTCCTGTACAGAGCTCCCTCCCCCAGCTGACTCCCCTTATCCTGAGAGCCCTACTTAAAGTGTTTTGCATGTTCTAAACTAGTTTTGGTTTCTGAGGCATCTAATGGAGATTTTTAAAAGGGAAATGCATTTATTTATTTATTCAGCTCAAAGTGTTGAAGCCTTCCCCAACTAACATTACTCTGTTGATTTAGACTGACTTCTACAAATCTTAAAGGTTGCCTATCATGTGCCAGAAAACACAATGTCTATTCTGGATAATAAAATTATTCTAGACAAGGATATAGTTTCATAAACAAATAACTATAATTATGACATGATAAATATTGTCATAAAACTATTTACAGTAACATAGTATCAGGCTGGCAGATTAGCCTAAGGGTAACTATGGGAGTCTGGGGAGAGTCTGTGGTGGTGATAATTGAATTGTGGTTTCAAAGAATAAATATATGAAGCACATTGGAATCACAAAGAATCACAAAGTCTTGAAACAGAAATCTGAAATTAACTTTCAATTATTCTTCTTGGGAAGGTCATGAAATACTGGGACACACAGGTTAACCGTGCAGCTCTTGTATTTGTGGTATAGTAAGGCAAGGCTGTTAGCACACGTCTAAGCTAGTCAAAGAATTCAATCTTTAGCCTTTCATATTGGCTTAAATAAAAACAGGCTGTTAAGATAGAGGTAAAATTGTTGATAACTTCCAGAGATGGAATCATTTTATTCTTTTTTAATGAATTCTTTCAAACACTTGATCTTTCCCAGGGATTTTTATCAATCTTATGACCAAACTTTGGAGCTTTGTAAAATGTCATTATAGCCTACCATGTAGACTTGCTGAATCAAGTCTTCTGTGTACCTTACCTTTCCCATTAAACAAGTAAGGTTCCCAGCAGTTTAAGCCAGTGTGCATTTCTTTTAATATGTGAAATAAATAAAGCATAATGTTGAGAGAAAGGAGGTAATGAATAATGAGAGTAAACTTTTACAAATACATAACACATGCATTCTAAACTAAAAGACTAGTAAGACCTCGACTGTAAGAAATATTCCCACAGTAGCCAGAAAGTTCTGACTAAATGTAAGGAAGTAATGGTGTTGGGGTGAGAAACTGATTCAGTGGGTCAAGATTCTATTAAATCTAAAGATCTAAGTTGATTCCCCAGAACCCACAGGGCAGAAGACAGGACTCATCCCTGCAAGTCGTCATGTCTTCCACATATGAACCTCGTGTGCATATTTGTGCACATTTGTAATGTGCCAATGTGCAAGATGTGCAAACATGCAAACACAAACACACAGAGAGAAATAAATGTAATAAAAAGAAACCTGATTTTTCAAAAAGCACTTTTACAATTTGAAGTACTCTACAACGTCCAATTTAAACATCTTCCAGAACTGCATTTTCACAGGCACCCAATAACATTGAAATCAAAACTGGTAATAACTGTTAATTTCGGTAGACTATAGAACCTCTTCTGCTTTACAAGACCATATTTCCATGTGCATATATTTACATGCATATACATACATTTAAAATATGTCCTAATTATTCAAAAATTAATCATGAGGGAACATTGTCATGGATCTAAAACCCCGTTGTTTGGCCTACCATGTATAAAGCAATTTATTATTTTCTATGAAAAAAAATGTTTTGTTGTGTCAGAACAGCATGTGTGAATATTCATGGTCAACACTGAAAAGCTGATTCTCTCCTTTTCCCTGTACATGAGTTTCAGAGATTGAGTGAAGTCAGGTGGCCAGGCATGCATAGAAAGTGTCTTTATCCTAGGTGTATTATGGCTGACCCGTTATATTGCTTCTTAACCTGTGGGACACAGAGATGTGGGGTTTGCAAAATATTTGGCCACAGTAAAAGTCTGTGCATTCACAGTGCCTTCAAATGCAAAATAAAATGTGTCATAAAGCTGAGGAAATTACTGCAGTGCTCACTCCTGTTGGATCGTATAACTTCACTCTAGCCCTGATTCTGAACACAGCAGTCACACTGCGCAGTGTGTGTGTGTGTGTGTGTGTGTGTGTGTGTGTGTGTGTGTGGCCATGATGCACAATGCCAGTGAACCCTGTCTAGCTTCTGACTGTAGATGAAAGTCTGTCATGCATTGCTATGCTCTTACTGTATGTACAAATCCTTTTGCTCTTACATAAAATAACAATTTTAATGTGTCCAGACTGTTATTCCTCAGTATTTAAGTAACAAATTAATATATCTTTGAATTGCATTGTGTTAGAATGTTTCACTTTAAAAATTGCTGTTTGAGTTGCTGACTTGAGTTCTACTCACACAAAAAAATTCAATAGTAAGTAAATCAAAAATTTTTAACAACTTCTAAAACAACTCCAAACATATTTATGTCATTTTGTACTGCATAATTATATTGAGAAATATTCTCAGCATGGATTCTGATAAAAATCAACTGATCAACTCTGAAAAGCATTAAATATTCTCTATGTCCTACAGTATCAATAGATAGCCAAGATTTAATCTTTTATATTAAAATAATCGCATTTAATTCATTAATATAAAAATATGTTTCATCTTTAAGAAATGCTGAAGTTATATAAATATATAACAAATAATTATTTAACAAAAAATTATTCATTTTTAACATCAGTAGGCATTTTATTTTTATACTTATTTTGTATTAATTTATACTTGGGGTCACATGCAGAACAGAGCACAAATGGGAGAAATATAAGAACACCTTATATACGTGATACAAATTAATTTTAATATTATATTTACCACTTATATGCACTACATAAATTTATATATTATATACATTTGTATTGTGTGTAGGATATATGCTTATACATGTATGTGAGTGTCTGGGTTTCTATGCGTGTGTATGTGTGCCTGTATGTCTGTATATATGTGTATGTGTTGTGTGCTCACATATGTGCATTTTCATGTGTATGTGTAATGGTGCATGTGTGTGTGCATATAGGTGTATGTATGTGTTTGTGTGTATGTGTGTATATGTATGTAAGCTGTATGTGTGTACATGTGAACGCTTTTGTGCACACGCATGTGCATTTGCATGTGAATGTGTGTATCTGTGTGCATACATGTGCGTTTATGTGTGTGCCTGTATGTGTCTGCATGTGCGCACACATGTGCATGTACAGTTACATGTTAGTGTGTGAATTTCCTACTGCTTCTGGGATGTGATGAAATAGACAAAGTAAACCAAGTGCAAAGGACATGATGTGATCATTTGACACAGATATGGGCAGTGTATGGTCACTGAAAGCCTAGCACATCATGACATTAAAAAAATTACTGTATCCTATTTCATTGGGATGTCACAAGACATAAGATTTTTCTCAAAATTGTATGGGACCCCTGTCATACCTACAGTCCAGCATTGGCCAATATGTCCTTATGCAAAATCCCTCTCTCTCTCTCTCTCTCCCTCCGTCCCTCCCTCCCTCTACACCTCCTCAGTGTGCGTATGTGTGTGCATGTGAATGTGTGAAGTCTGAGCTGGTTCCCTTAACCAAAGTACTACAAATATCTCAGGTAGTCAAAATATATTTATTTTCTCATAGTTTTGAAGGCCATAATTCTAAGATCAAGATATCAGTAGGGTTGGTTGGTTGGTTTCCCCCGTGGCCATAAATTATTCCATCTGGCTTCTGTCTTGTCACATAACCTTCTCTCACATGCATGTGCAGTGAGAAGAACAATTTCTGGTGTTTCTTTCCATTCTTTAAAAGGCATTACTTCATTAGATAGGGCCTTATCCATATGATCTAATTTTGCCCCCATGAAATATATAAAGGCCCCATTTCTAAATAGAGTCACTTTTGGAGCAGATTTTTCAACAATCAAACTTTTGGTATGCCACTCAGTCCGTATATGCACATGTGTGTATTTTATTTCTGTGGTCAATACTAGGTAGTTGTGTGAGCTTTAACTGATACGCTACAGAAGGGAAGGGAATATGGGAAGACATATTCTTCCTTTTGTTCCCTTTCTCTGCCCAACCTCCACCCCCAATCTCACTAGAAAATATCTTTAAAGTACTTCATAGACAAAAGTTGTATTATAGACAGAGATGTCAGGTGTATAAAGGAAAAGAAAATGATTCCATTTAAATCTTAATTTTAGGTAAAATAATCATGTCAGAGGATAATACTTAGAGTATTCAGATATTCACCTGTAATAGAGTCCTGCCTGTGATTTGCAAGCCTAATCATGGGTTAGGGACTTTTTGTATATTAGCTTTTGACAAGTGTAATTTTTATCTAGCCTAACAACTTATGTCATATGCCCTGTTTGATCCCAGGTAAGTCTATCGCAGATTACACTGCATTTTCATTTCATGTTCAGTTTTATACAGTGTCAAGTGAGGTTTTGGTATGGATTCAGAAGGATGGCTGTTTGACAGAATATGAACACTATGTGAAACAAACACAGGTTCCGCTTTTAATAAGAATCACCTTACAGAAACTCATGGATACAACATGTGCTTAGTGCTGAGCTCTCTCTCTCATGCCATTGTTATATTGGCCATGCAGCTGCAGACTTTGACATCTTCAGCTTTGTGGTATAACTGAATGGATTATATATATATATTAAATAGAGATAGAGGTAGAGATAGAGATAGAGATAGAGGTAGAAGTAGAGGCAGAGATAGAGGAAGAGATAGATTAGATATAGATATAGTCTGGATTGGGGACAAAGCTCTATAGATGAGATTTAGTTACTCTGATATGTGGTCACACTAAAATGGTGTGGGTTCCTAATCTAATGTAACTGGTATGTGGGTGAAGACACCAATGTGAAGACAGGTACAAGAAGAAGTCACAGAGAAGCAGAAGCAGAAGAAATGAGTATGGCTTAGGCAGTCATGAGAAAAAAGAAAGTCAGACTGCTCCCTGCTCCATCAGAGGGTACAGCTATGCTACCACATTTTGGGGGGACTTCTAACCTTTAGAAGCAGAAGGAAATTAGTTTCTCTTTTTTTCAAGCATTGCAATTTGTAGTTGAGCCTAGTTCCATGCAGGCTAGGAAACTAAGTGGCATTGCTTGGCTGACTTACTGGCACCCTCATACAGGTAACAGTGGCGCTGCCAGAGTTTCCTAGGCGATCACTGCATCATAGAGTTGTTGGATTTACCAAGAAAACAAAATAAAGGTGCCATTTGTTACAAGTTTTATATAAGCTGATACTATATATACATATACATATATATAATATCAATATACTATATATCCATATACACATACATACATATGTGTATGTATGTATATATATATATATGCATGTATGTATATGTATATAATTTCTTTGAATCTACTTACATGAGTTGGAAAGAACTAGTTGAGAGAGAAAGCCCAGTGTTCTGAGCACTGTAGCTTCTAAGGTCTCAGAACTTCTTAAGAAAAGGATTGGAATAGAATGGAAAAGTCATTTCCTTGATGGTGCCCCTTATTTCATTTTACTGAAACATTTCAATGAGAAGTGTAAGAAGCTTTTTATCGTCATATCAGATTTACATGGTAAAATTTAATGCACTTCTTGTCAGCTTTAAACACTGGAAATATCAATAAAATGTCAAATTATATTTGACTTCAAACCCAAGTGGTTATAAAAATGCAATACAAATTTACAATCATTTAGTCTTCCCCTTTTCTCACAATAAAACCCTGTTTTATTCTTTATGGGAAGCTAAAATTATTTTGCTCAAAGCTGGTAATTTATTAGGGCTTACATAAGATCTGAAGTGTGTTTCCTTTAGAAATCAATGGTGAGTTTGGAACTGGGACCAAACTTTTTAATTATGGCTTTGAAGTAATGTAACTGTGGTTTTTAATGCCTCATACATCTGCTTGAACAGCTACATGAGTTGTTCAAAGTTCTGGAAGCAATAAAATTCAATTTTTGGACAGTGCGCTAGCAAAGGGATACTGGTAATACTGATTGGCATGTACAACATAATATCTTTTAATGAATTTTGTGATTACACTCACACAATGAACGTCTGGCCAAGGGTGTCAGCAGGCACAACATCAAAGGGAGCTTTGTCAGCCTTCTGTTCAAAACCTTGTAGCTCCCATTCCTCCCCTTTCCTTCCCTAGGTTCCTGATATTGAAAGGATTCACTCCTTCTAATGAAAGACTTGAGGCGTGACGCTTACTCTGCTCACTGCTGTTATGAGAATTGGATGCTATTTTACAGACTTGGAGTTCTGGGACATACCCATTGCAATGATCCAGAGCTTTCGCCACTCCTCTCAAGGCATGGCAGCTGAGTGGCTCCACACACCACTGACCATAAAGAGAACAGAATGGGAGATTGCAGTAGCAGGAGAAGGAAGAGGTCGATGGAGAGAGCAGATAAGCAGTCACTAGGGAGCTTCCATTCAGAGACCTGTTCTCAGGCTCCCTTAGAGAGGGCTTCTGTATTATGTAAGGTTATTCATGTGTCTGAATCATAAACTGCTCAGAGTAAAGACCTAAAGTATTATGCCAGAGTCTCTCCCTTTTTCATGCCCTTTCAACTTGCCTATAGCTGTTTTTGTTTCTTTTATATTTGTAATTATATGACACCATTTTGATCTTTCAAATGTCAAGGAAATTCCTCTTCATTCGCTTTCTCTAGGAAAGTAATGACAAATTATTTGCTAATAATATTCGTTTATGGCCCATCTCTCCCTCTCCCTCCATCCTTTTCTCCCTCTCCTCCATCTCTTTCTATTTCATTTTCCTTCCTTTTCCCCTCCCTTGTGGGGTGTGTGTACGTGTGTGTGTGTGTGTGTGTGTGTGTGTGTGTGTGTGTGTGTGTGTGTGTGTTTATGTGTTTGTTTCTGGAAAACTATAATTAGTATTCTTACAAACAGTTCACATAATTAAGATGAACTTCATAGAAGTATGAGCTTCGCCTGTGTTAAAAGTGCACATAAGACAGACTTGAAATGGGAATTTATTACATGGTTTCAACTGTGATCATTAGTCGTAAGCAATGATGGGAAGAGTCAAACTCTCTCAAAAGGTTCTCCCCCTCCCTCCCATCTTCCTCTCTCTCTCTCTGTCCTCCTCTTCCTTGTCATCTTCAGTGCTAATCTCACATCTTCACAGAGGACCTTAGACCACAGAGCTCCCGCACAGCCTTTCTTCTTGCCCTCCTTCATAAAGTAGAAAGTTATCAGATGAGAGCTTTCTATTCTTTTGTTGTGTTCTGGAGTCTCCACATCACATTTTGAAACAGGAATTTCAGTTATCTGATGTATTCCCTTTCTTACACTTTTTACCTGTTTCTTTCTAGGAATTGATCAGCTTTTCTATTTTTATACCTAGCACATATTTTTTTGGACTTGATATTTATATTTCATTTTCTGCACTGCCAAATGTCCACCTTCTGGTCTCTGGAAACTAATTACATTAGGGTGCATGGCAAAAGGAGTTTGAAGTTAAGGATGAGATTGAAAGTCACCTTGCCCTAAAAGTTAAAATGATTGTCTTAGAAATTCAGCTAAGACAATGCTAACATAGGCTAAGGAGACTGGATAAACAGCAGACTGTATAGTGTGTGGTGTGCAAGCATGAGAAACGAGTTTAATCCCCACTATTCATAGAAAAACCTGAGCATAGTATATAAGCCTATAATATCAATGAGGAAAGCAGACATAGGATTATTCTATTATTGCTGACCTATCAGTCTAGATCACTGGTTTTCAACCTTCCTAATGCTGCTGTCCTTTAATACAGTTCTTCATGATGTAGAAACTCCAACCATAAAATTATTTTGTTGCTATTTCATAACTGTAAGATTTTGCTACTGTTATGAATCATAATGTAAAAAACTGATATGCAGGATATTTGATACCTAATCCCTGTGAAAGGTTCATTTGACCCCCAAAGGCATGGTGACACACAATTTGAGAACCACTGGTTTAGACAAAACGGCAAGCAACAAGTTCATCAAGAGACCCTTTACACACGCACACGTGCACACACACACACACACACACACACACACACACACACACACACACATACACACACACTCACACAAGGAAGGAAGATAGGCTGATATACTCTAAAGATTCAGTTCCTGTTCACTAGCTTTGCAAAGGAGAAAGGGAGCCATGAGCCCAGGGATACAACTACTGAGAAAGAGAGAGAAAGGGTTAATACAGATCTTCAGAGAAGCAATGCATCCCTGAAGACATTTTGATTTTACTCTGAGAGATCTGTGGGTCTAATATGTGATCTACAGAACTGTTGTATAATAAAAGTGAGTTACAGTAATTTATCAGCTTAAATTAGTGGCAGTTTTATCATGACAGAAAATTGAAAGCTAAACAACCCTCAAACCAAGAAAATTACAAACTTTATTGAAACAAGCCAAAAAAATACAGCATAAAAGACAATAATGATAAATACATTTTCACTGTTTTGTCTTGCTGTAGCTCCATCTTGACTTCCTTCTCTCTCAATCTTTCTTTTATGTTTCAGTAGAAACTGCTTCCTATAGGTCCTTATGCCTGAATACTTGGCTTCAGCTAATGGCAGTGTTAGACAAAGTTATAGAGCATTTGGGAGAAGCAACCACACTGGACGACAGTCTCAGAGGTTTTATAGCCTCATTGTATGATATCTCTTCACTTTCCTGAGTGCAGATGCAATGTTGTCTGCCAGCTTCTTACTACTGTGGCAGTGTCTTCCTCAGCATGATGGCTTCTATCTGTCTAAAAAAGTGTAAGCCCATAGAAATCTTTTCTCCTTAAGTTGTTTTGGTCAAGACATTTTATCACAGAAGCTAATTCTCCTCCCTCTCATATATAACTAAAAGTCACTGCCAGACAATTTCATCCATCAATAATTAAAACTTTGAAATGAGACCCCCGAGGTGTTCATTCTTCTTTCCCTTTGCTCTCCCAATGTCTCTCTGGCTTTTCCTATTCCATACCATGCTCTGTGTTGGCAGCTCTGTGTTAACAGCTCAACTGTAGTCAGTGTCCAACCAGAAAAGCAGGAACCACAATAAAGACTTGGAATAAACAAAATGTAAAACATTAATTTGGTTACACAGATGATTTAAAGAATAAAGAAGCCATGTAGAGACAATCAAGGCAAGTCAGGAATTTGTAATAACAGGACTTAGAAATCATTTGTTCAAAATCCCTTTGGGCATTTATTTAGGTGCTTCTTGGCCATTCGATATTCCTCAGATGAAAATTCTTTGTTTAGCTCCGTATCCCATTTTTAATAGGGTCATTTGATTCATTGGAGTCTAACTTCTTGAGTTTTTTGTATATATTGAATATTAGCCTTCTATCAGATGTAGGATTGGTAAAGATCTTTTCCCAAACTGTTGACAGTATCCTTTGCCTTACAGAAGCTTTGCAATTTTATAAGGTCCCATTTGTCAACTCTTGATCTTAGAGCATAAGCCATTGGTGTTCTGTTCAGGAAAATTTCCCCTGTGCCCATGTGTTCGAGTCTCTTCCCCACTTACTCCACTGTAAGTTTCAGTGCACGGGGTTTTATGTGGAGGTCCTTGATCCACTTGGACTTGAGCTGTGTACAAGAAGATAAGAATGGGTCAATTTGTATTGTTCTACATGCTAACCTTCAGTTGAACCAGCACCATTTGTTGAAGATGCTGTCTCTTTTCTACTGGATGGTTTTAGCTCCTTTGTCAAATATCAAGTGACCATAGGTGTGTGAGTTCATTTCTGGGTCTTCAATTCTATTCCGTTGATCTTCCTACCTGTCTCTGCATCAATACCATACAGTTTTTTTTTTTTTTTTTTATCACTATTGCTTGTTGAACATCCTTAGTCATCAGGGAAATGCTAATCAAAACAACTCTAAGATTCCACCTCACACCAGTCAGAATCGCTAAGATCAAAAACTCAGGTGACAGCAGATGCTGGCGAGGATGTGGAGAAAGAGAAACATTCTTCCATTGTTGGTGAGATTGTAAGCTGGTAAAACCACTTTGGAGATCAGTCTGGTGGTTCCTCAGAAAATTGGACATAGTATTACCTGAGGACCCAGCTATACCGCTCCTGGGCATATACCCAAAAGATTCTCCAACATATAACAAGGACACATGCTCCACTATGTTCATAGCAGCCATATTTATAATAGCCAGAATCTGGAAAGAACCCAGATGTCCCTCAACAGAGGAATGGGTATAGAAAATGTGGTACATTTGCACAATGGAGTGCTACTCAGCTATTAAAAACAATGACCTCATTAAATTCTTAGGCAAATGGATGAAGCTAGAAAATGTCATCCTGAATGAGGTAACACAATCACAAAAGAACACACATGGTATTCACTCACTGATAAGTGGATATTAACCCAAAAGCTCGGAATACACAAGATACAGTTCATAGACCACATGAAGCTCAAGAAGAAGGAAGACCAAAGTGTAGGTGCTTCTGTTCTTCTTAGAAAGTGGAACAAAATACTCACAGGAGCAAATACGGAGACAAAGTGTAGAGCAGAGACTGAAGGAAAGGACATCTAGAGACTGCCCCACCTGGGAATCCATCCCATATACAGTCACAAAATGCAGACATTATTGTGGATGCCAAGAATTGCTTGCTGAAAGGAGCCTGATATAGTTGTCTCCTGAGAAGCTCTGCCAGAGCTTAACAAATACAGAGCTGGATGCTTGCAGCCAACCATTAGACTGAGCATAAGGTCCCCAATGCAGAAGTTAGAGAAAGGACTGAAGGAGCTGAAGGGATTTGCAACCCCACAAGAAGAACAACAATATCAACCAACCAGACCCCCCAGAGCTCCCAGGGACTAAGCCACCAAACAAGGAATACACATGAAAGGACCCATGGAGCCAGCCGCATATGTAGCAGAGGATGGCCTTGTTAGGCATCAATGGAAGGCGAGGCCCTTGGTCCTGTGTAGGCTAGATGGATGCCTCAGTATAGGAGGCAGGAGTGGCTGGGTGGGTAGAGGAACACAGTCATAGAAGCAGGGAGAGGGAGGATGGGATAGGGGGTTTCTGGGGGGTACCGGGAAAGGGGATAACATTTGAAATGTAAAAAAAGAAAATATCCAATAAAAAGAAAAACAGATCTCTGTGAGTTTAAGCTATTACTTACCTCCCATCTTTCCATAATACCATAAGGTACATAAAAACAAGCCGTTGACTAAAGGACTTTAGCTTTTTCTTCCTGTCCTTACCTCCTGGTCTTCCTGTTGGTAAAGGGAAGCATTCCTCTGTTGCTTAAACTAGAATCCCACATGTTCTCAATCGCATTTCAAATAGTATCTTGTAAAATATAATCCTATTCAGAATTATATCTAATATCTGAAATCTGAATTTTTATAGTCCCATGCCTGGTATAAACCAGCACCATTTTTCACTGTGCAGCAAGAAAAGAAGGGATTTCCAATGTTTGCCCATGTACTATATCTGCAGTGTGAATCTAAATATGTTTACCTGTTATCCAATAATAAATTACATTTAATAAAAGCTATGAAGTGAACAAATTCTAATAAGACATAAATTTTTCATGGTCTGGTCTTGCTCTTCACTGACATTTCGAATTTGGTTCATCTTTCATGACATGGCATAATGACTTTCTCAGCTCGGTCTCTTCTCTACTTCCAAGCCATCATTTTTCATTCCCAGGAGTCCTGCTGTTTGTACCTTCTCTGCAGCGTCACTCATGTTGTTGCAGGACATGAGGACTTACTGGACTGGTTGGTGATGTGATAGTTAAGTCTGCTACTTGAAAGGATCCAGAATCCCTCAGGAAACAAGCCTACATTCATGCATGTGATGGTTATCTAGATTAAATAAGCTTCTACATATGTTTATAAGACAATTTAAAGATTAGGAAAGTTGAGGTAGGAAGACCTATCTTAACCATGGGCTAAACTATTTAATAGCCCAGAGTGCTGAACTTAAGTAAAAGGAGAAAGCTCAGATGAGTATCTGCAGCCATGATGCTCTTCTTCATGACTATAGAAACAACACAACCAGCTACCTAAAGCTCCTACTGCCATGATTTTCCCACTATGATAATATGTGCCTTAGAACTGAGAGCCAAAATGAGTCCTTCCTTTCTGAAATCAGTTTTGTCAGAATATTCTCTAACAACTGGGGAGTAGTTAATAAAGATAACCAGTATAGTTCAACTAGGTTTTTATCTGCTGTCCGTCTAGGATTTAACCTGTGCTAGAGAGTTACCCAACTGCTCTGCTACTCTACCAGCTAGTTTTATCGCTGTTATTATACTTTTGTTGTTGTTATTGTTATTATTAATTATAAGAGTAGCAGGAGTAAATATTATTTTGAACTTGTCTTCACTTTTCTGCTTCTTCTGTCTCCAAGTTGCATTTTATTTAAAGTATTGAAGAAAACAATTTTCATTTTGTGTCTTCCCTGCCTCTAAATGCATACCAATAGAGTTAAGTTAGCCCTCCATGGTTTAAACTCTCAAGGCTTTTTATAAGAGGTATGCATGCCCTTGTTGGAGTTGAAATATTACATATTGATGGGGCTTAAATATTTTCAAACCAACATATTTCTTCCAATGATGCTTAATTTGCCATTTTGTGTTGCATCTGAGAGTTTCATTCTGTGAGAGTGATACAGTGTTTTGCCCAACATTGTGTCTCTCAATATCTAGGACATAACAACAGTCAGAACATGATTGTTGACAGACTATATGGAATAATTACTCATTTTTCAGAAATGATCAAGGAGATCTCAGGAGGAGCATTATTTCAGACAAGCAACATCCCAAAAGGACCCCTGATACTCTGAGAGTGTGAAATGAAATTGTCCAAAAGGAAAAAAAGAAGAAGACTATACAAGCTCTACATTCTGAAAACTTGATTTATACTGTAACAACAACTGGCCTAAGATAAAAGACCAAAGATTTCTAAGCATGAGGTATCTGAAAAAACATGAATCTTTGAACGTTTGTTTTCTCACACTCAGTTTGTCAGGATTTCATTGATTAATAGTGCTTAGGATGGAGTTAGCCAATCAATGAACATATTTAAGTACCATCAATATGTAATAAGTATCATAAGTATTATCAAGGGCATAAGTCACAATTTAAATTCTAGAGGTTTGTATGAGAATGTCCTCCAGAGGCTCTGACATTTGAATAATTGGTCTCCAATTAGTGGCACAGTTTGGGAAGACTTAGGAGGTATGCCCTTGTATGAGTTGCTATGTAATTGAAGGATGGCTTTAGAAGTTTAAAAGACTTATATTATTTCTAATTCCTTTCTCTCTCTTTCTCTCTCTCTGTCTCTCTGTCTGTCTGTCTCTGTCTGTCTGTCTGTCTGTCTCTCTCTCTCTCTCTCTCTCTCCGTTTGTCTCTTTCTTTCTCCTCTGCTTTCTTTTTGTGGTTCAAGATGTAAACCCTTGCTCTTAGCTTCTAGAGCTAGTGCCAAGTCTGCCTGCCACAATGTTTCCCTACCATAAAATTTGACAATAAATTTACAATATTGATTATTATTATGTTGCATTATGTACTACTATAGATTATCTAAACATATGTCCTTATAACTAAGCAATATATAACTAATAGACCATGAATTCGAAGGAGAATTGGGAGGGGTACATGGGAGAGTTTGGAGTGAGAAAGTGGGAGGAAGAAATGTTATTGTATTATAATTTCAAATGTAAAACTAAGATATTTTGATTTTTACATAACACTATTTTGTTTTAATTTCAAAGCATCTCCTTGGTTCTTCTTGGCCATAGTATTTCAGAGATTTCTTTCTGTTCAGAATGCCAGTTGCTTCTCCCAGTGTCCCTTCTCTTCTCTTTTTCTAAGAAAACACAAAGGTGATTTGCTCAACTAATGTGCTCAGTTACAAGAGTTCCTTGTAGCTCTGACTGTCCATATGGCTTCATAGTAGCCAATATGATGCAAGTGCAAGTCCTGGTAGTGTGACTCTGAAGTCTCTTTAAAAAAATCAAACTTGGCAGGATTGTGTCTTTTTCCATCTTTTAGAAATCATTATTTGTACTCAAGGAATAAAAGTAATGCCGAAAAGCATTAGATAATTTTAAAAAAATTATATGCTTTACTGTGTTTGTAACTCATAAAGACAAGCACATTCATTTATATTAGCATATTTTGGCCACAAGTTTAATGAAGATTTATTATTTTCTTATTTTAAATTATGTATGTGTGTGCTTGTGTTTGCATATACACATTTCAGTGAAGGTGCCCGTGAAATTCAGAAAAGGGTGCTGATTCTAAGAGTTAGAGTCACGGGTGGTCGTGAACTGACTGACATGGGTATTTGCCAACAAACTTTGACCTTCTCCAAGAATAGTCCCAGTTTTCCAACTCACTGCTGGTCTTTCAAAATTATGAAATTTAGTGGTTGCTAGTAAATTCTGAGTTGTACAACCAGTATCATAATTAAATTTAGAATATTTTCATTGTCCCTAGATAATCCTATAGACAATAGTAGTCATTTCCTATAGCTTTCCCACCACTGTTGTTTTGGACAATGTTGTTTTGGAGAATCATTGATACATTTTCTGCCTATAGAAATTTACCAATTCTGGTCATTTCAGGCAAATAATATCATACAATATGATTTTTTTCCATGTAGCTTCTTTCCTTTTGGATATTTCTAAATTCCTCTATGCTATGGTATATATATGGAGACTTAACTCCATTTTATGACTGAATAGTATTTCATTGGGTAGACTGACCATGTTTTATTTATTCATTAATTACTTAATATTTATTTGGTTTATTTCTCTCATGGCACTATAATAAATATGTTGTTGTGGACTTCAATATGTGTAGACATTTTCCCTGCTCTTGAGTAGATACTTACTGGAAGAAGTAGCACTTATGGTGAGAACATGTGAACAATTATGAGAACGAAAACCTGTTAAATGGAGCAAGGGGTAGAGGATGACACCATGAAGTTTCTAGATCTCCTCCCCACACAGAGAAATTAGAAAACATTTTGGCATAAATTTCTGAAGTCTTTTGTCATGTACTATTAAAGAGGACCCTTACTGATGCCAAGACTAATATGGATGTTGTCAAGCACAGAGTATCATGTCTGGTACAGAGTAAATTTCAACCTCACATCTTAAGCTAGCGACTCATCCAATACGCTCTCAAGTAGTTTTCTTTCAAAACACAATCAACCCTAAATATCATGTCTGCTCTTTTCTGATTTTTGTATTCTCAGCCTCCCTCTAGACCCCTTGAGGACAATGTACCATTTATAATGTGGATTTATTGTGCCTCTTGAGAACCAAGCAAGAGTTCTGGTCCATAGTAACCCTCAGGAAATACTTGGAGTTGATTCTACTTTCAGTAAACTCAGGTCTTTTCTTAGCAAAGATTCTATTCTCTACAAGTGGCACTTACTAATGCTAGGAGAAAGCAAATGCCTTACAGGACAAAACAGTAAATCTATAGCAGAAATTTCAGAACTCTAGCCACATGGTATGCTGAAAACTGAGTTCATACTGCAAGTGCCTATCAACTCCCAGAAATATATGCATAGCTGCTAGGAATTATTTTGTTGACCAGCCCCTTTCTGTTTCCTCCTCTAACAGCAAAAATTAATTAGCAATAAGGCTAGCAATAAACATTGATTAACAAAGGCAAGTCAACGTATCTCTGTGCTTACATATTTTAAAAATAGTTCATAAAAACAAAAAAAACCTGACATTTGAAAGGTAAACTATAAATAGAATTGGCTATAAAAGGTTTCTTGAGCTAGACTGTATATTGATTATGTGGGTGGTTGTATGATTAGCCATCTGTTGAAGTTTTATCATAACTAAAAAGAGAAGAATTTGTTCTACGTAAATTGTACCTCAATAAAGATAACCTTAAGTTTGATCTTCCCTCATCCAAAAAAAAAAAAAAGAAATGATTGATCTATTTCTCTATGCAACTTATAAATTAATGAATAAGTTAATAATTCTGAAATATGTCTAATATCAAATTCAAATCAACTGGAGTATTTGAAATTAAGTTAGGAGAAAATGGAGTCATTTTATTTGAGAGGGAGGGAGAGAGAGAGAGAGAGAGAGAGAGAGAGAGAGAGAGAGAGAGAGAGAATAAAATGGGGTTCTGTGTTAAGAGTGTCAACTACTCTTGCAAAGAACCTGCACTCAGTTCTTGGCACTCAGTTCCAAAGAATTTTGTGGAAAAGGTTTTGAGGAAGTTGTTTAAATCACATGCATTTATGTAAACATTTGGAATATTTGCTCTTTGAGTTCATGTGTGTGCACAAGGAAGTGGGATAAACATTCCACAATTTTCCCCAGACTGCTGATTTGAATAAAAGGTTCTAATTTCTGGGTAATGTTTCTTCATTCCCATTCAATATAAAAGAGACAGTCATTCCTTTTCTTATAGACAACAGTAGATTTTTTTAAAACGCTTGAAAATACATGAAAAATTGTCATGGATGTTCTATTTTTTTAGGACAAATAAGCATGTAAATGACAGAACTGGGCTCGCAGGATTTGTGTTCCTCCAGTGTGTGCTTAGCTGTCTTTATTCTGAGTGTTTATATACTCATCTCAATTTGTGCCAGCCTCAGAGATGGGTCTTGTCATAACTCTTCCATGTCTTGACTTAGTAGGAGGTACATTTACACCTGCTCTATATGCAGAGGTTTGTGAGTAGGAATGAAAATCATGGCCATTACTGTGCATGTGTTGCATGTACAATTAGGAAGCTACAAACTATCTGTTGTGTACCAAGAATGGAATTGAAAAGCAAGGAAAAGACCAGACCATGCATGCATTAGCTTTGAGGAAGAAGTAAAGGGTTTTTTCCCCACTATATATGTTGAGAGATGGAAACAAACAACACAAACGAACAAAAATGGAAATTTCCTGTAGGAACATGATTAAATCCACATTTTTTTTTTTTTTTTGTCTTTTCCATTTCTCAGTTTACTGTTTGAGGCATATCTTCGAAGGCAATGTCATCATTTTCCTTAAACCTCTTTTGACTGATGGATCCTGATGAACAAGAATGTAGGTCATGGTTCTATTGCTTTGATCAGGAAACTGCATGTAAACACTGCAGGTCCTGTTTCCCAATTCTTTTTTGATCAATCAATAAAGATGCCAGTTGCCAATAGCTGGTAGAAAGAGGCAGGACTTCCAGATTCTCATAAGCAGGCTAGGAGACACAAGAGGAGGAAAGGTTATTCGCCATGCTTCAGAGGGAGAGAAAGTCACCAGCCATGTGATGCCTTGGGTAGAGTGGCCATTGGCCAATTTGCCTGGCTGGAGATTAGAAACACAACTAAGCTCAGGGCAGATGTAGGGAGTTAAGCAAGGAAAAGGTAACCAAGCAACTAAGTTGAGGAGAGATTCAGAGGTATTGAGCAAGAAGTGAAGGTAAGGACACACTAGCCGTGGACAGTTTAGAAGTGCCCAACCATTAAGCTAAAAGACATGAAAAATAAGCTAATGTGTGTGTGTATTTCATCCACAGATCTAAGGGAATCAGTGTGGTGGCTGGTAATGTGGTCTGCTGGAGCATAAAGCAGAGTAGAAGATACTATATGATAAACAAGAAAGTCTTATTGATTCAGTTCTTTGTGGGTGCTGCCACAACTACACTGCACAGTTCTCACCTATGAGATAGCAATATTAAGGAGCTATGTCTAATGTGCACAGAATATAACAGAGCTTCATAGTTGTTTCTCAAATATGGTTTATTGTGAATAATGTGGACATTAAATGATAAACACCTTGAATTCAAGCACTCTTGGCAAAAAGGAAATGACTATGTCAATTATAGGACTCAGAATAAATCATAAGACATTAAACCCTTTGTAGTGGAGAGACTTATAAACCCACTAGTTTGCTATTGTTGCCAAACAAATTAATAAGGTTAACATGATGAATTAGTTACCTCAGATTAGTCAAGTCAGCAGAGTAAGTATAACAATATGAGATTCTCTGCTCTGGTCTCAGGCTGAAATCAGAGAATCACATAGAGCTGTGATTTCATCTGAAGCACAGGGTCTTGGTCCAGCCACTGGGTATTGGCAGAGTTAAAATCCTTGCAGTTTTAGGAAGAGGGACCTCAGCAACTAGAAACCACCTATAATTCCCTGACACACAACCTTTTAAAATCACAATATTAGTTTACTTTTTAAAACTAAGCAGGAGAATTTCTCTCATATTTTAAACCTTTCCATTTAGAAAATACCAAGATCAATTAATGTACTCACCTGGATGGGTCAGGCCCACTTAGTATAATCACTTTTAATCAGCCAACCATTAGCTAACTTGGGTACACAATGACATATGTCAAGGTTCTGTACATTTCATACTGTATAACCTTATTTGTGCCTCCTTGGGATTGTGGGATGGACTCTCACATACCTTCATATACAGGGTCTGGCTTAGAGCTCATGATCCTCCTGCCTTAGCCAGTTGAGTGACAAAATTGCAGGTAAATGCATCAAGACCAGCTGTAATCTAACTTAATCACAGAATTGAGAGACATAATATGAAATGCCCTACTCACCTACGTAGGCAGATTATACAAAGTAAGCATACTAAGGGGAAAGGTCTTTTGTCTGTTTTAGAATTCAGTCTATTGTGAATGCTTTTATTTTTTACGAGCTGTAAGTCTATGTTGTTTACATATCGCTCTGCATGCCTCATGAAGGGTTTCGTTTGGGCTGATAAAGAAGTAAGTGTTGAAGGCAGGGATAATGACATAGTGAGAGTTAATGGTAGTAGTCAAGGTGAAAAAATATACTAGTTTCTGAATACATTGTAGAAGAAAAATTTAGGTAGAACTTGGCTATGGGTTGAATGCTGAGAGATAAGAACAATAAAAGATAATCTATTTTATCAATTACAAAATACCACATAAATAATCTAAAATAACAAACATGTATTGCCTCTTGAATTTTAGATAATGGCTACTTGGATTCCTACCTCTGAGATTGGCCCTCACATGGCTGCTTTGAGAAGACTCTTCCCCACACTCAGATCTCTCCATAAAGATATTTTAGCATCCTTGCCATATCATATCTGGTTTTCTTGGAATAAGTGACCCAAGGGAAAGAGAAATGCAGATGTCACGGTGCCTTTAATAAACTGCTGCAGAAACCATGCTGTTGCTTTTGCTATATTCCACATGTTGGAAATGATTCACCGGGTATGGCTTGCACCCAAGGGATTGAGAGGTAGAGTTTGAAGAGAAATTGTAAAAACAATGTCGATGCATTTTCAAACTACTACAAGTGTTGCTAAGTGTACATGGTGATATCGCTGTCACATGTAGATCTACTTTTAATATTCTAAGAATCTTTTGAAAGGGACAATTTAAAAAAATAAATATCCAAACGTTTCATGAGAGTTTAGCAGATTAAATGTATGTGAACTAGAATGGGTAAGGGAGATTTCAATTGGAGCTAGGCTTTAGATGATGCTGAGGATTTGCTATGAAAACACACAATGGAAAAACAAGTAGACTGTCCAGGACAGACCATAGCATGAAAAGGGATCAGAAGAAGAGTCCACTGAAGCTGAGCATGTGATTTGGAGGCAATAAGAAGTCAATAAAAAGAGAGAACCTCTTCCTAAAGAACCTTAAATAATTTCAAGTGAAAAAATTCATTTAATTCAGCAGTTGAGAATTTACGGTGTTTCATTGTAAAGAACTGCTGACAGAAGACAGTATGGCACAATCTTGGCTAAGCCAAGTGATATTTCTGCTGATGACTTGTGTTCCAGATGCAAGGTTTGCTCCTCAAACTTAGTAATACCCAGCAACCTCGCTGTACTGTGTACTGAAGGGACTGATTGTGAATCAAATTATTCATCAGGTTTGGAAAGATTTATTGAGGAATCCTGAAGGAAAAATCCCCTGTCACCAAAACGAGATTTAAACTGCTTAAGTGCACATAAGTCAAGCAGAAATTATGGTAATTGGACTTAAGCCCGCTTCCTTCTCTGCATACTGTAAATAAAAAAAGACAGTTTAAACAAAGGAACAAGATGTAAATACAAGAGTGAGATCAAAGCAAATCTGGAATTTAATTCTACACAAAGAGAGCAAAATCGAAGATATATGACCAGCACTTTGTAATGCATTTTACAGCACTAAAACCTGGCAGCCTAAAATATGATTTGTTCAACTTGTCTAGATAGAGTTTGCAAAACAATTTAGAATTCATCCATTTTGGTGTTTCCCAATTATCTTGCATTTAATGAAGTCGTTTACTAATTCTTCACTGAAATATGCACAATGAGTAGTAGCATATTTGCATACAAATGAATTACCCACAACTCACGAACTTTTCTTTATCTTTTATACTACCCGTGTTCATGGTGTGCACATATAATTTTCTTTAGCAATAATATAATTCTTTATGCAAACAGATGAACAAAATTAAATGAATGAACAATTTTAGTCACAGAGTTAGGTTGATAATGTAGACTGCAGGTAGAAACACTAATCTTTATAAATTTGCCCTAATGTAGAATAATTTGAAAGTAGATCTCTAAGTAGATAGAGTTAAGATTAAAGAGTTTGAAGCAAGAATGTTCTGAAGATTTAGGAAGCTGAGATTCTGATAGGCATGTGCAGAATAGGAAATCAGGTCAGGTTAAAAAATAAAACTGGGCAATGGCAGGGAGCTAACACAAACTCCACTATTTTTTATCATTCCACATCAAGGCAATGATGAATGTGGAGAATTAATATTCACTCCACCACTTGAGAGATGACCTCTAGTCAACTATTATCAATAGAATATTTTCTTTCTCTCCCAAGTCCACACTCATATGCCATGTTTTTATAATGCAAGTAATATTGCTCAAAGTGGTATAAAAAAAGACCCTGTGGTAGCAAATATCTTATTTCTTTAAAATAAAAACTTCTATACAAATAAAAACAATACACAGTGTACACAGGTACATAGTGCCACTAGAATTTTGTGGATGGGCTGGTTAGATAAAATATTATCTAATAGACTTCTGGTAGTATATAAGTGAAGGAATTACAATAAAAAATGTTAGCAAACATAATGGTATGTAATCTTCTTCTAAGTCATATTGGAAGTGGAGAATGTAATATTTAATTCCTTAAGCACATGTGGTTTTTTTTCTGTTTTTCTTTACCATCACTGATAATTTTGAGTCACTAGAACCAAAATAGGGCGAATCTTACTTGTAACTTATTAGTTAGCCAAATGCATTTTCTTTTGCAATGAAAACAATCAAGGTGATGTGGTTCTGGCTTCATATTCTTAAGATCCAGGAGAGCGAGCATTCACACTTTGTCATAGTCCTCTGTGATCTAGTCGGTATGTGTCACCAGACTCATTTTTAACTAACAACAGTTTTATGTGGCTTTGGGACTCTTTTTTTTTTTTTTTTTTTTTTTTTTTTGGTTTTTTGAGACAGGGTTTCTCTGTGTAGCCCTGGCTGTCCTGGAACTCACTCTGTAGACCAGGCTGGCCTTGAACTCAGAAATCCACCTGCCTCTGCCTCCCAAGTGCTGGGATTAAAGGTGTGCGCCACCACTGCCCAGCGGGGGCTTTAGGACTCTTATACTGTCATCTCCCCTCTTTTTCTCTAGCAGGGTCTTTGTACATAATATTCTTTCTCTTATAAATCTCCTCACCTATATCCTGATCAACACCAGCTCAGCTTTTATTCTCATTCCTGAATGACTTACAAGATTCCAAACTTGCATTGTTTGTCATTACAGCAGGCTCATTTATAACATACAATTATGCCTATTTTCCTGACAGACAGGAAACTCTATTGTGTCTATTTGGCACATTATTTTATCTTTTATAAATAGAGCTTTGCTTAATTCTGTAGTCAGTAAAAATTTTCAAATAGCAAAAAAAAAAAAAAAAAGGATTTTTGAAAAGTTCCAGGTTTCAATGGATGCAAATGTCTAAGTTGTACTGTCAAGGAATAAACAAACAAACAAACAAACAACAACGGCAGCAGCAACAACAACACCAGGAGGCATGCTAACTTGTGTTAACCCAGAAAGCAGTATTTTCTACCAATTTGTCCCTGGTGAGGCACTTGGAAGTGAGAAAGCATTAATCAATGAGTAACTGAGAAATTGCCCTGTGTCCTGCGTTATACAAAGACGTACTTTTAATCAGCATTTTAGTAGTTCTAGACCTTAACATGCAATCTGATCGTTTGGCATTGCTCTAGTGAGAAATTCAGTGGCAGGAAGGCCTGTTTAATATCATACTTTCTAGAAGGCAGGGTATTTCTACTGAGAAAAGTTGGATGAGAAAGATTTGAACAAAACATACTTGTTTGTTGATCACTTTGTCTGAGACTAGCTTAACTGAAACTGACTTTATAGATTGGGCTAACCTTAACCTCACAGATATCCTCTTGCCCCTGTCTGTGAGTTTACTGTTGTCAATTCCTATGTAAAACCACCCTGCTGTGTCCAGGGCACTGCTTCCTGGGAGCAATCCACTGCCTTTGGCTCTTAGAAACTTTACATTCCTTGTTTAATTATCCCTGAGCTTTGGAAGAAAAAGGATTTGATAATGTAACAGCAGTCAGTTACTCTCCATACTTTGACCAGTTATGGATCGCTGTTAAATGTCACTTACTGAAAGACAGAGATAGAGGTGGGGGGGCCTTCTCTGATGAGGCTTGGAAAATGTATATATAGGATATATATTATATATATGACATATATGATATAATGAGAAGCTGTCTAGCCAAAGATTTAAGTATGCACTCCATCTTAGGGCATTTACCTCAAATCCAATCATCAAGGGATTGGTTGCTTTCATAATATTTATGCCATTAATGTACTAGTGATATATCTTGCCATACAGGTTCACAGTTGGATAATATGGATAATTACTTTTCTTCTCTGGTAACATGCCTATACTTATCAGAATTATAAAAACTATCCAGATGATGCTTCCATGGGAATACCAGTTTGGTTTGTCTCTGTATTGGTATTTTAGGAATCTTTTGTGGAAGTTGTTTTCAATATAACTAAAAAAACAGAATGTCTTTAGTATTTGTTATTCCTCTCCATATTTCCTTTTCTACCAGGTTTCCAATGTCATACCCAATTTAAAATATTTAAACCTTCTTTCTTGTTCTATTATTTCCCATGTCCCTTTATATAACTGTGTTCTAGTTAACCCCCACCCCTTGATATTTCTTATCCCATTGTGACTCCTTACTAATTTTCTGAACTCTGGGGCATTTAAAATTATATATATATGTGTGTGTGTGTGTGTGTGTGTGTGTGTGTGTGTGTGTGTGTTATACTAATCATCACTAATTCTGTTACAAATATAATATAATTATTTTACTGTAATGACACAGAACTTTTAGTATAGAGAGGTGTTATGGATTAGCTATGCTTTGTGTTTTAAGAGGACATCCCTTTAGACAATGTGTTGTTCTGAGTGTTTGTGCTCCTCTCCCAAAGTTTTAACTTGAGTGTTGATCACCTGACCTACAACAGTAACCTGCCTACAAGTGTACTGGTATACTGGTACACTTAACTCTCAGAGAAGCTTCTTCTCACAGTAGGTGAGGATAACAGAGACCCACAATATTACAAGGAGCAAAGAGTGGGAGGATTTGGAGTATTCAGCCCTCAAAGGGAAGAGTGTCTTCCTTAAATCACTTCCTTCAAGGCTCAGAGATCTATGTGAAAGAGGAGGCAGAGGTGGTAGTTGGCTACAAGGAACAATGCTTGCCGACACAAGACTGATAACATACATGAACAGACTGACAGCATACTCAAGTTCTGCTTATGTTCAAACCAGACACCATCCTAGCAAGGAGAAGGGGAAATGGACAAAGTCCTATCCCTAATCAAGAAGCTGTTTGCAGTTGATGCCTATTGAAAAAGAGGGAATAAATTTTCTCCAGTAAGTCCAGGGCAGGTCCCACACCCAGGAGCAGGGGGAAACATAAAACTTTCTCCATGTTTGTTTGTTTGTTTGTTTTTAGCTATTTGTGTCCATGTGCAAGCTTTTTGTTTGGGTAGTTTTTGTCTTACTGTTTTTTTGTTTGTTTGTTTGTTTTGATTTTGATTTTTTGAGAGGGAAAGATAATACAACGCTAAGAAGGTACAACGGTTGGGAGATCCTAGGAGGAGGGGGGAAATTTAGTCAAACTATAAAGTATGAAAAAAATCAAAAAAGAGACAAAAGTTAAGAAAGTTTATCACTATTGTGAAGGTGGCAACTTGTATGTGAGTGGGTGATATAGGGGACTTTGGAAAGGAATTACTTCATGAGGACAGATCCCTGGTAAACCATTCCTAGTAATGAAGCTCATTCCTTTATGAAGCATACTCACGAAGCACTGGCTTACCATAGAACTTTGTTGTGTTGTCTACCACATGAATATTCAGAATAGACCAACTCTAAACAAACAAACAAAAAACAAAAAACAAAGCATTTTCATCAGACACCAAGTCTGAACTCATCTTTTTAGACTTTCCAGCCTCTAGGATGGTGAGAAGTGTATTTCTATTGTCTATTATTTACCTAGCTATGGTAGATATTATAGAAGAAACCCTGATGAAATAAAAATATATGCCTTGATAGAATAGTCTATAAATAAATCAATATGACATTTTTGCTCATTTATAGTATTCAATGTAAGAGGCATACAATAGCAGCAAGTGTTTTGTGAAAATATCTGGTCCTATGATATCTCTTTCAGCTCTCGACTCTTTTGCTCCAAAGATTCTATAAACAAATCCAAAACCAATACATGTGCCTATGTTGGTATAACATTACTTGTGCACAAAAAGTTTGAGTTTAATATAATTTCTCTTGTCACAAAATGTTCTTTGTATTTTTTTCATCCATTTAAAATGCACAACAAAAGCACCTTAGCTCAGGAACCATATGGGACATGATCAGCAGGAAAGTTTAATCCATGGGCTATATCTTTTGAGACCTATTCAATATAGTAATAGTAGTATTGGTAGCTATAATGAACATTTATTGGGCTTCGACTATTTTTAAGTACTTAGTGAAACAGTGCTTAACAGAGTTCAATACTCATTTTCCTTTTCGGATAATAGACTTGTATTGCCATTCTTACTTGCTCTAAATTACATAGCTATGGAAATGGAAAAAAATCAGGATACCAAGTCTCTTATATTCCAAACTCCAACTTTTTATTTATGAATAAAAGCATATCCATTTAAATTATAATCATTAATGTATAATGTATTAACACAGCATCTATATACAGAATAGAAGCTTGTGAAATAGTAATTCCATTATAGTGATATCAAAAAGCAGAAAAGCTATATGTCAACTTGGGTTGTGACAGATTATGAAAGCTTTTTATCTACAATTAGGAAGGAGGCAGTGGGTGGCATAGAACCTAGCATAAGCAAACTAAGAAATAAGTGCAGCATAGCTTTCCTACAAAGCTTGAGTATTTTCTATGTGATCTTGCTTATAGTCACTAGATGTCTGGGCTTCAAGTTCTATATATACCACTTCAAAGATTTTGAGTGTTTGATGTTTATTTCCTACTTTTGACAAATGCTCTATGATAATGGAGCACATTGAAATTGTGTGGCAGGTTTTGAGTGTTTTATTATTTTGGAGCTTTATTTCTCTGAATCTAAAATTATTCTAAAATAAGATTTTTACAAAACTTGCTTTAATAGCTATCATTTCTTGAATTCTAACTATTTCCTAACCCAAACAAATGATTGTTTTCTCTGTGCCTATTTTGAGGTTAATCCAAGGATCTGAGTTTCCCACGGCTAGCTCTGACTCATTTCCAGAGGTAGAAACCTCAGCATGGTTTAGAAATGAGCACTCAAGATATAATACTCCGTCTGCTCCTGCTGTCTCCCTGAAACTTTTTGACATCAGATCCATGGCATGGTTGCTTTTTGATGTTGGATCGATGATATAAACAATGATTTTGAGTGACAGCTTAATCAAGTTAAAACTCCAACAACTGTAGTTCAGAGGCACAAAACCATCTGCTGGGGATCTACTGAGAATCAAAGGATGAACCTGAAAGAGCTTGATATTATAAGAGGCTTCCTGGAGGCTTTCTCTCCAAAGGGTTTCTTTTCTATTAGGGAAGATTGATGACAAATCACCAAAAGAGAAGCCTTTCTCTTTGAGCTAGGTGAGTTCAATGCCAGTGAGATTCGAGCACAGCTTTGAAATTACTGCTTCCACAGCACCCATCACAGTTTCTTTGGCACCATAGACAGATACAGTCAATCTCTGTTACTTAACCACACTCAGAATGTATTTAACTACTCAGGAGCAGTTCAGTGCTTATGGCAAGTGAAATCCATTCTCTAGGACTTTAATTCAAGTAAATAAGGAAACAGACCATATATACAATGGCTATATAGGGCACATAGTTTTCTTTTTTTTTTTAATTGGGTATTTTCTTTATTTACATTTCAAATGCTTTTCTCTTTCCAGGTCTCCTCTTTGGAAACCCTCTATCCCATCCCCCTTCCCCCTGCCTCTATGAGGGTGCTCGCCCACTCAGCCACGCACTCCCATCTTCCTACACTGGGGCATGAAACATGCTCAGGTAGGGCACAGATTTTTATATGTTAATTACTTTGGAATCAAGTTGAGCCTTAAAAGGTAGTAATGTTTCATAGTTGCTGTTTGCTTTGATCAAAATTACTTTTTTACCCAAAGAGGATGGAAATGGCTTCTGTCAGTCATGCAGGGTGTTACCTGAAATCAATTTAAATTTAATTATGTTATGTTAGATTGTACTGATAGCCTCCTTGATGATGTGTGTGTGTGTGTGTGTGTGTGTGTGTGTGTGTGTGTGTGTGTAAAATGAGTTAGAGGAGGGGAGATTTCATTTTACCCTTCTACTTGACATGTCTGTTTTCTTGAGCCCTTTTCGTACATAGTAGACTTGTATCTTGCTTAGCTTTTAATAAGCAAGAACCCTTAAGTGTCATGGCTTTAAACACAGCTTTCCCTCTGACTTCCACATATCAGCCAGCTTCTGTTTTCTACTTGAAATCTGTAAAATAATGGTGCAGTTATAATAGTTTTCAACTTCTTAGTGAAATACACACCCGTGAAGCATAAATGCTTCTTTCCATAAGCCGCTGTGGTAATGTCATGTGGATGCTATAGCCTCACATTTCCTGTGTGCAGTGTGTGCCCTGTTATTAGGTTTGTGTGTGTGGTTTTGAATGTGACAGAGCAGCATATGTGCTTTCAGTGCTTACACATATATATTGATGTTTGATCAGGTCTAGGTGGTTCAAGCAGGAATTTTTATGCTGTCAAAGAGAGAGCTGGTAATTTAATCAGGAATCTTTCAGCTTCGTGGATAACGACTCTAAGCATTTTCATTATTCACCATCAATAGAAACTAAATGTTTCACTAATTAGCAATTTCAGATACAGCCTTTACTGATGGAATTGTAAGCTTTTTAAAAACTATAACGAATGTCAGAAGTGGGCTCTTATTAAACACAACATACACACACACACACACACATCAATAAATACAATAGCTATAATACAGATTCTCCCTTCTCTTACCATACAGGACATAATAAGTCCCCTCTGTGCTCCTGGGTAGATATCTGGGATTATCTTTCAAGACACTCACACCACTGGTGAGATGGCTGGCTGGCTGGTGTTAGTTATTCTGTAAAGTAACACCATTCCTAAGGAAAGTGACTTACTTGTTGTCTTAGAGTGCCCTTGCTGTGAAGAAACATCACAACCAAGATAATTTTTACAAGGCAAACATTTAATTGGGTCTGGCTTATAGTTTCAAAGGTTCAGTCCATTATCATCATGACAGGGAGAATGGCAGATGCAGGCAGACATGGTGCTGGAAGAGCGGGAGTTCCACACCTTGATCCAAAAGCAGGTAGGAGGAGACTGAAATTTCACACTGGGCAGAGGTTGAGCGTAGATGACCTTAAAGCCTGCCCCTGCAGTAACACACTTCCTCCAACACAACTCCTAGTAGTGCTATTGCCTATGGGCCCAGTATTCAAGCACTTGAATCTATTTGGGTCAATCCTGTTCAAATCACCATACTTGTCTTCCATGAACATTTTCAGCAAGGTATAGTTGGAACATCTGAGAGACTTTATGCTTATAGGATTGCTTCTTTATGTACTCTCTATGGAACATTTAATTCATGTCACTATATAAAAAGATTTTCCTCTGTGTTGGCTTTACAACTCAGCGGTGAGCTTATAACCCCATAGAAGCCTCCTACATTTGTTTGTATAGTTTTCATAATTTTTATGGGCTTTGGAACAATCGAGAATATGGAGTCTGAGTACAAGATTACTCTCTAAACATCTTGGATCCAGGCAAGGCTTCTAGAAGCTCCAAGAAACTTTCTGAATTAATTCCATTTTTCATTACTGTGTTCAAATACCTGACAAGAAACTCGTTAAAGTAAGAAGGGTTTATTTTGACTTACACAATCTATCACAGTAGGGGAGGTATCACTGTAGGATCCCAAGGCAGCTGCTCACAGAACATCAGCAGTTGGGCAGCTGGAAGACATGGATGCTGTTCTCTTTTTGACTTTTCCTTTTTATTCAGTCTCAGGCCCTAGGAGAGGAATGATACTGTCCACCTTGAGGATGAGTATTAAGCTGAGTCTTTTCAGAAAACACTCTAATAACAACTGCAGAGGTGTGTTTCCATGGAGAATCTAAATCCAGTCGAGTCAACAGTGAGATTAACCATCACAGTACTCATTTTTACTGTGTCTACACCAAGGGAGAGGGGATGGCCTTCCCTAATTTACACAGGGGTCTGAAATCATAGGTGGGCTGAAATTTTAACTGTACCTATCTCAAATTTCTTGGAAGACAAATTTTATCTAGCAAAAGTTATCTAATATAGTTGATACAATAGAAAGATCTAGATAGGTGTATATTTTAACAAAAATGAATACATTTTAAAAATGTTTTTCCTAAGGCCATATGCCCAAGGTCATGCCTGTCTGCTTCCAGATGGTGAGTCCTTAAGCACATCTCTATTGAGAACTTGCTAACAAACCATAATGAAGATGTTCATGAATACAACAGGCTCTGACATTGCTAAATTCTTCTATAACTGTTGACTTATTGGTACAGGCATATTTCACTTTTTAGCAGTAGCTATACTCCTGGAGGAATATGTATAATCTAATTTCAGGAAATTGTACTTGATTTTTCTCTCTGACTTATAATAGCATATCAAGAATTATATCTTCACCCTGTGTTCTCAAAAGATACCTTAGCCTCTGTTGCTTTTCTATAGTCTGCATCAAATCTCTCCCCTAAAGAATGGTACCTCTTAACCCTAATGTTAACTGAGCCATGTAAGCCCTTCCGTAAGCTCTTTGAATATAGATTAATAAGGTAAGGATCCAAAGATCATGCTGATATCCAGAGGCTTTGGTTTCTCCCAACCATTAGATAATCTACTGACATAAATTGAGTGGTTTAATTGTTTGTTTGAGATGAGAATATCATGCTGTAGGTCAAGTCGGTATGAAACTCACTAGGTAGTCTACTCTGAACTTGTGTATGTTACAATCCTTCTATCTCAGCTTCTATTTGCTGGATTAAAGATGTGAATCATCACACAGGGCTAAAATTCAAATATTCTTGATGAATCAGCCAGTGATATTACACGAGAGAAGGCATGTATTTGTACATAGTTCTGATCTCAGAGATTGCAAAAGGTTTCAAAGATACAGGTTAAGATACTTCAGGCTCATACGAAGAAAAGAGTTTAGAATATTATTCATCTGCCCTTCAAAAAGGGTAAATTTCTACACGTGCCCACAGTAATTTGATGAGATCATAACATAAAATTAAAGAGACCTTGGAGAACACATCCCAAATCTTCCCCAAAGAGAACTCCTTCCTTAACATTATTCATAAAATAATTAATTTGAAGGGAGATGATGAACTCAGTAGAGTTGTATATTTTAAAATAATTTGGGGCTGGGGAGATGGCTTGTTGGGTAAGATGCATTCTTCCAAGGCTAATGACCTAAATTCAACCCACAGAATGCAGGTAGTTGAAGGAGGGAACTGGCTCCTTGAGGTGATCATCTGCCAAAGCATACATATGTTCAAATACACACATACACGCACACACACACACACACACACACACACACACACACACACACACGCATGCACACACCACAAGCATACATGAACACCAAGGTGTAAAACATGTATTTGCTAGAGACTAGATTATTTTCTTCTCCTCTTATATGTTGAAGTCTTACATTTTAATAGATGAGCTCCAATGGTGATTTGCCTGGTGTTCATAATGCCGTGAATTTTATCTTTAACATTAGTAGTAAATAAGTACCTAAGTAGCTATGGAATGAGAACTTTGGGAAATAACCTGATTTAGGTAATTTCATGAGTGTTCAGCCTTCTCTCTGATTAGGGTTCTCTAGTAAGAGATATGAGACACCCATTCAGTAAGGAATAGCTGAATTGACACAAAGAGATGTTGAAACTGATTTCAAGGCAAAAGAAGGGTCTTCACTGAGACTCCAGTGGCAGTACCACAAACGTGGACCTTATAGCTTCTATAACTGTGAAATATTTTCTTATCATTAAAGACAGTTGGTTTGTTATTCTTGTTATGGCACCCTGAAGATATTGATATAGTATCATAAACAAAACCAAGTGATATGGTTTGATTTGCCCCTTGATGATGTTTCTAAGATACATATTTGATGCTGGAAAATATAAGCACATAATAATTTCCAATTGAAATGACCTTTTAACTATTAAATATTAATAGGTTTATGGCTAATTTATACCCAAAGTAGAAGAGTATAATAGATTCTGGAACCAGATTGCCTGGAAATGATCTAAACTCTACCACACAATATTTGCTTAGTTTTGTGGTTTAGTTTGTTGCCTTTTTCCTAAAACTAGCATTAAAATAGCATTAATTTCATGTGTTTGTGAGGATTAAAAAATGAAGAACACGCCGGGCAGTGGTGGCGCACAACTTTAATCCCAGCACTCGGGAGGCAGGGGCAGGCGGATTTCTGAGTTCGAGGCCAGCCTGGTCTACAGAGTGAGTTCCAGGACAGCCAGGGCTACACAGAGAAACCCTGTCTCGAAAAAACCAAAAAAAAAAAAAAAAAAAAAAAAAAAAGAAGAACACATGAGGCTCTTGAGTGAGGACATATATGGTCGTCGTCGTCATCGTCGTCGTCATCATCATCATCATCGCACCAGCAGCACTTTCAGAAACATCACCTTCTTTAAAAGTAAATACATAGCAAACATTTTGAAAACAAATTTCACTACTTGCTGTACTTTTCCCAGAATACATATTAAATAGCTGAGATGGAACTTGAAAATATCATCCTGAGCGAGGTAACTCAGTCACAAAAGAACGAACATGGTATGTACTCACTGATAAGTGGATATTAGCCCAAAAGTTCGGAATACCCAAGATTCACTTTACAGTAACTGTTAGACTGAGAGTGAGTTCCCAGATGGAGAAGTTGGAGAAGGGACTGAAGGAGCTGAGGGAGTTTGCAGCCCCATGGAGGGAGCAACAGTGTCAACTGGCCTGACCCCTCCTCCCTGTCCTCCTGGAGGCTGGACCACCAACCAAAGAATACACATCGATGGACCCATGGCTCAGATGTGGCAGAGGAGGGCCTTGTTGATCATCAGGGGGAGGAGAGGCCCTTGGGCCTGAGGGTGTTAGAGGCCCCAGTAAAGGGGAATGTCAAGGTGGGAATATGGGAGTGGGTGGGCGGTGGGTGGGGAATGCCCTTATAGAGGCGGATAGGTTGGGGAGGAGAGGGGATAGGGGGTTTCCAAAGAGGAGACCTGAAAAGAGGAAACATTGGAAGTGTAAATAAAGTATCAAAAAATAAATAAATAATTAAAAAAAAGAACCAAAATTTCCCAGCATATTATCCTCACTGCCCAAGAAGATGAGTGCAGAGAATGTTCAGTTAGTTCATATAAGAACCACTTTGTCACTGCTTTATGCTAATAGAGGGATAAAAACGATCTGTAAGTTTATTAAGAGATCTTGTAAGATCTTTATTTTCTGTTATATTTTTCTAACATTTATCTACAACTTTTATTGATCTATTGAAGGAAAATTTTGTATTATCTGTAGGGTCAGTTATATAAAGAAGACATAATGGATCTAACTTGTAGGTATGGAGACTATAAGTCAATATCAGTGTCATACCAAAAGGGTTCATGGAGATCATGGAAAGTGTACATGCTTAAGACCCTCCCTTTACAACCTAAATACTCGTAAGAAGTCAGTTAGGCTACTGCTTACAGCCCTTCCTACACTTCCTATATAAAGACAGAGAGAGAGAGAGAGAGAGAGAGAGAGAGAGAGAGAGAGAGAGAGAATTGTTAATTCATATTCCACTCCTTGGGGAGTTATTATGACTTAGCTTGACCTCATACTTACCTTGGACACTCTACAGGAAGAAAAAAATTTGGATAGGCTATTACTAATGACCAACTATGATATATAGGTTGTCTAATCTAAGAAGTTCTCTGCTTTAAAGACTTGGGATCATTAATAAGCTGGTTTCATGCAATGGTCTGGTATTTATGGCTAACTAACAAGTAATCATAGCTCACTCTGGTTTGCTATAAATTGTTTGCTTATAGTTAGTTGAAAGGTAAGAAAACTGAGTTAAAATTTTCTTTTTAGGGCCACTCATGACGGATTAGTGAGTAAAGGCATTTTCTCTGAAAGCCCAATAGCCTGCACTGAATATTCTAAACCCATATAAATATTGGAGATGAGAAATGACTTCACAGAGATGTCCTCTCACCTCTACCTGTGTGTAATGGCATGCACATATATGGCACACATGCTGAAGTAAATACATACCTGGATTCAGTTCTAAGGACTCATCCAGTAACTCACAGCCACCTGTTGCTCCTAGTCTAATGGAACTGCTACCCTCGTGTAGCTTTTAAGGGCACCCTCACATATGTGGTGTACACAAAGATAAGCAAGCATACATGCATACACATGAGTGAAAGTAAACTGGGTAAGACCTGTTTAACAAGAGGGATATCACACTTGGTACCGAAAACCCAGTCAACTTCCCAGGGTGATTGCAGTCATAGATATTGGAGAAGAACCTACATCCACGAATCTAAATCAGCCCACTCCCCAACAGCTTTCTAAATATTTGTCCTTCTACTCACAGACAAGAGTAGTCTTACCACTCATGAAGGTCACTTCTCTTTGCAACAGACTGAGATCGTTACAGAAAACCACAATCAGGCTCAGCGGTTAAGAGCACTGACTACTCTTCCAGAGGTCCTGAGTTCAATTCCCAGCAACCACATGGTGGCTCACAACCATCTCTAATGGAATCTCATGCTCTCTTTCCAGTCTGTCTGAAGACAGCAACAGTGTACAGTGTACTCACATACATAAAATAAATAAATGTTTAAAAAAGAAAAAGAAAAAAAACCACAACCAATCAAAATGCAGAGTTGTGGATCATAGTCCCAATGGATAAATCTACAAAGCAACCCCTCCACCTAAGACTCAAGAATCTTTCAGAAGAAGAGGGGAAATAAAAATAAGAGCATCAGGGAGTTTTCTGTGAGATTATGTCTGTCTTAGTCAGGGTTTCTATTCCTGCACAAACATCATGACCAAGATGCAAGTTAGGAAGGAAAGGGTTTATTTGGCTTACAATTCCATGCTGCTGTTCATCACCAAAGGAAGTCAGGACTGGGACTCAAGCAGGTCAGGAAGCAGGAGCTGGTGCAGAGACCATGGAGGGGTGTTCCTTACAGGCTTGCTTCCTTCTCCTGGCTTACTCAGCTGGCTTTCTTATAGAGCTCAAGACTACCAGCCCACAGATGGTACCACCCACAAGGGGCCTCCCCCCTTGATCACTAATTGTGAAAATGACTTACCGCTGGATCTCATGGAGTCATGTTCTCAACTGAAACTCCTTTCTCTGTAATAACTCCAGGTTGTGTCAAGTTGACATAAAACCAGCCAGTACAATTGACCCCTTGTCAACTTGACACACAAATACATCACTATTAAGCCTCAACCCTTACTTTCTTATTTATCCCCAAGAACTAAATAACTTTAAAAGTCCCACAGTCTTTGCAAATTCTTACATATCAAAATTTCAATCCCTTTAAAAATATTCAATCTCTTAGAATTCAAACTCATTTTACCATTAGAAGTCTCTTAACTGTGGGCTCCACCAAAATACCTTCTTCCTTCAGGAGGGAAAATATATCAGGGCACAGTCACAATCAAAAGTAAAATCAAACTACCGTCCAATGTCTGGGATCCACTCACGATCTTCTGGATTCCTCAAGGTCTTGAGTCACTTCTCCAGCTCTGCCCTTTGTAGCATACATCTTATCTTCTAGGCTTTAGATGCCTGTACTCCACTGCTGCTGCTGTTCTTGGTGGTCATCTCATGGTTATGGTATCTCCAAAACACTGCTGTCTTCTGCTGCAATCAGGCTTTACCATGGTGCCAAGCATCACCTCCTTTGCATGACCCCTTCAATCCTGGACTGTCAATTGCAACTGAGGTTGCACCTTCACCAATGACCTTCCGAGGTCTCTCACAGTGCCCAGGCCTCAGCTGCTCTTCATGACTCCTTCATGCCTTCAAAACCAGTACCACCTGGGTGACTCTTACACATTACCAAGCCCAGCCACTGCACAAGGTACAACCTTGGCTATCTCTGGAACAAAGCTGCTGTGCTCTTAGAAAACACTTCTCAGAAGATTTCACCCCAATGATGCTGTCTCTTCTTAATCACTGCTGATATCTTAACTCCAGCTAACCAGCATCAATAGTCCCAGCAATGCAATGGTTTTGCTGTGGCTAATCAAAACCACAGAATCTTAAACTAGCAATGGCCCTAATAAGAGTGTTTAATCTTCTCTGAAATTTCACAAGCCAGGCCTCCATCTTCTGCACTGTTCTCAACATTATCTTCTAAGCTCCTACAGAACACCCCACAGAGCTCTTAACATCCCAAGCTCTTCTAGCTCAAAGTTCCAAAATCCTTCCATAGTCCTCCCCAAAACATGGTCAGGTTGTCACAGGAATACCCCACTTCACTGGTACCAATTTGTCTTAGTTAGGGTTTCTATTCCTGTACAAACATCATGACCAAGATGCAAGTTGGGGAAGAAAGGGTTTATTTGGCTTACATTTCCATGCTGCTGTTCATCACCAAAGGAAGTCAGGACTGGAACTCAAGCAGATCAAGAAGCAGGAGCTGATGCAGAGGCCATCGAGGGGTGTTCCTTACTGGCTTGCTTCCTTCTCCAGGCTTGCTCAGCTGGCTTTCTTATAGAGCTCAAGACTACCAGCCCACACATGGTACTGCCCACAAGGGGCCCTCCCTCCCTTGATCACTAATTGAGAAAATGTCTTACAATTGGATCTCATGGAGGCATTTTCTCAACTGAAACTCTTTTCTCTGTGATAACTCCAGGTTGTGTTAAGTTGACACAAAACCAGCCAGTACAATGTCTCCTAGTAACATCAGAAACCAAACCCACATAGTCACACCAACATGACAGCTTAATTGTGAGCTGAGCAAGGATAACAACAATAAATATGCTAAAGTGGACAAGAGAAAGACCATGAGGTCTCAACCCTACACAAAGAACTACAGGCAACTAAGGAATCCTGAGAACAGGAGGAATAATCTTCCCCAGGGAAGAACACGATTGGTTATCCAATACAAAACAGTCCTGAAATCATACATACTTAGATGGTCTTATTTAGGAATATATGTATGGGAGGGGGAGTGTCTGTGTGTGTGTGTATGTGTGTACGTGTGTGTGTGTGTGTGTATACACATGTCCATAACAACAGTTAATCTAACAGGAGCTAGAAGCTATGAATTTGAAAGAGAGCAAGGAGACATGTATGAGAGGGTTTATTAAATAGTAATAAATGTAAAATTTTAAAAAATGAATAGAAAGACAAAAAAGGCAAAATAATGAGAAATACAACTTGAAATTTTGCTTCCCAATATAAACATACTTGGACTTTTACTATATCTTTTCTCAGAGAACATGTGACCCAGAGAGAGGAAGAGCTGATATTTTATCATTTAATAATACAAGTATTGCTTTTATCTAATGTCAAACATTATGGCATGCATAATCTTTGATGACTATCAAATTGTCTACAACAGAGGATCACCATGCATTCATTTAACAAGATAAATAAATAACATATTTCAGACATTAGTCATGTGGATACACAAAGGGGTCTGTGAAAATGGTGTAATAGATTCACTAGTGATACAATTGTGAATATGAGTAACTATAATATTTAATGTAATTTTTTATTTGTATCAAAAAGGATCTGAATTCTCTACAATGATTGGTATTTTTGTGATTTTGTTATTATTGATTTTATTTTTCAAGTTTTATGCTCATTACTAGTTCTTTGTGAGTCTGTGTGTGCACACCTTTGTGTTTGTGTGTGTGTGTGTGTGTGTGTGTGTGTGTGTGTGTGTCAGAGGTGATCAGAGGACAATTTCAGGTGTTGTTCTTGAGAAGGATTTTTTTTTTTTTAAGATAAGTTCCTTCCTTGTCCTGAAACTTGCTAAGCATGGTAGACTAGTGAGTCCAAGAATCTACATTTTTCTATCTCCCCAGTACTCAGATTACAAATATGCACCATTATGCCCAGCTTTTCTTAGATAGATTCTGGAGATTAAAGTGGGGTCCTCATGACCATAAGTCAAGTCCTTTATTGACTGAGCTGGACCATTGGCCCTCATCATCAATTTGTTAATCTGCTTGCAAAAGCCACATTTTAATTACCCCAAACTAATTGATTTATGGACAACAGTTATTTATAATTGCAGTTCCTACTCTGCCTTGGATTGTGGATTGTGTCATTATTTGTAGAAAACAAAATGAAACAGAGGAGAGGCCCTTGGGCCTGAGGGTGTTAGATGTCACAGTATAGGGGAATGCCAGGGAGGGAAGACAGGAGTGAATGGGTGGGTGTGGGAATACCCTCATAGAGGCAGGGGGAGGGGGATGGAATAGGGGGTTTTCAAAGGGGAGACCTGGAAAGGGGAAAACATTTGAAATGAAAATAAATTATCAAAAAAAAAATTTTAACATTTGAATGGAAAACAATAAAAGTATTGTGAACTCATTTTTCCAATATTATTAAAACATTAGAATAGTGGTTAGAATTAAGTTTTAGCTTGAAGAAATGTTTGACATAAGTGGACAAGAGGTTGAATAATTAAATAAACAAACCTGTAATTAATTCCACAGAAATTATGCCTATATCCATTCAAGATCTCTACAAGAACACTGGAAGTGATCATATTTGGAAATTTGAGGACTTAATTTATGATTAACTATTTTTGACTTGCTTTTTTTTTTTTTTTTTAAATTTGAGCCAAACAAAAACAGATGGATGATAGAGAATGTTTGGGGCATGTACATTTGAAAACAGTTTTTAAATGGAATCCTTTTTTCTTTCTTTCTCTCTCTCTCTCTCTCTCTCTCTCTCTCTCTCTCTCTCTCTCTCTCTCCTTCTCTGTATGTGTATACACATGCTCCATGTAATAGTGCATGCATGTAGGCATGCATACATGTGTGCATGTGTGTACTACTTACTACCATGCTATTATTTATTAAAGCAAGATAATCTGTTTTCTTCCAAGAAGTTCTCTTGATGGATAAATTGCTAACATTTTTTCTGATTTAATCTTTACAGAAACTTCATAAGATAGGAATTACTATACTTGTATCTGGTGGGTTGCAAATGCTCCTGCAAAGAGGGCTCTATGATTTACTTAAGATGGCACGGCCACTCTGCAGCAGATCTTGGGTATAAACTCAAGCATACTGACATACAACCCTTGTGGCTAACACACTGTGCTTTTTCTCTATCATGGTTTGAGTTCATTGATTTGTTTTTGACAAGTCTCCTGAGTTTTACGTGTCTTCTCTTTGTCCAATCTGCACATTCTTGTGTTGGCTTCTTGAAGCCACCCCTACTAACTATCTTAGTCAAGGAGAGCATGGTCTCAGAGGCCACATGAAATGATTGGGACAATCATAACTTCTTTCATGTGACCTGCAGTTCAGATTGAGAGTGGTCAGACTCCGAGTCAATGAGATCGCATGGGACGACCTGAGGTCTGTTCAGAGCATTAATTTTTTAATGTATTTAACTCTTTGTTGTTGTCTCCAAGTATATTGAGAGAGATGTGAAACCAAACTGAACAAAGTATGAAAAGAATGAAGTCAACATCTCAATATGCCGAACCAAAAATAGACACCCAACCAACCAAAGAAACCAAACATTGACAAAACAGAGGCTTGCCAACATTCAGGCTCCTCCTTCAACCTCACTCTTGAGCGTCCACCTTAGACTCACTGTACTCTCATTTATCCTTACACGTTATTGACCACTTCTTCCTTCTGCTTTATCTCATTAACATCAAAATAAGCCTAATAATACTTAAGCTAGAATAGACCCATAACCGTTCAAATAATATAATTTTGTGGTATCATAATAATACAACTCGAAAAATAGAGAGGGTGAAAATAGGTATAATAAATAACTTGTCTTCATGACTGTGCTTTGCAAACATTGTTCAAGGACAACAAGAAGTAGTAAATTCTGTGGTCCTTATAGGAGTTCACAGAGACTGACCTGGCCATCACAGAGCCTGCGTGGATCTATGAGAGGTCCTCTTCATAGACAAGCTGTGGTTGTTTAGTTTGGGATTCAGTTGCTATCAATAGGAGGCCTGCTCTTTTATGGAGGGAGACAGAGGGGCAGTGGATATGGAGAAGAGGGGATTTGGGGTGGGGGTGTGGAAGACTGGAGAGAGGGAGGCTGCAGTTGAGATGTATAAAAGAATAAAGAAAAAGAAAAATGAGAATACAATTCTAAATGATATTTCAAGATTATTTTATGATTTATGAATAAAAAACATGGTTTTGTCTAAATTTCTGATTGTTTTGTGAGATGTAACCTAAAGTACCAAACAAAAGATTCTGCTCACAATATGCTGCATATTATTCTTACTACCTCTAACAGTTTGTTAGAGGTCAAATGTAATACAATACGGTAAAAACTTGAAGATGCTAACATTTTATGCATATTCTTTAAGACTTCTCAATAATACCTATTTTGTTCCCCAAATTCCTGATTTTATAGAAAAGGCTAATGTCATGACTGCTTCTAAGAATCTAGACTTCCCCTAAGGGTTCGTTCTTCAGTGCTCCTTACCAAAGCACTCGAAAATGGAATTGTAGGCTCATGGCTGTTCTGGGTAGTAAGCATGGAAACTCGAAGACAAGAATTATATACTACAGAGAGGGTAGATGTGAAAGCAGCCTTGGCAGATGCAGTACAAGCAAATATAATCTATAGGGCTTGGAAATTATCATTTACCTTTAGCAGAACCATGTAGCTTTACAGTTTAGCAGTTTGCTGACAACATCATTGACTTGCTCAGACACAGACACCAAATCTCCTGCTCTAGAACTCTGGGTAGAGAGTCTTCTTTTTCTGAGGCTCATCCCATTCCATGACTGGGCAGCTCAAATCTTAGAAAGTTTATTCTTGGTTTTTCATTTATTTCTCTCATAAATCCTCATATGTATCCCATTACTTCTTGCTGTAAAGCAAATACAGTTCTACTCAGTAGGTATGGATGCTTTTTATATTAAAACCTTTCATTTTTCCAATATGACTTTGTGTGGTATTTTCACAAAGAATTTCCAGAGAACCAGTTAAAGGTGAAATAGGAACGATATGGGCACAGTGCCTGCTGACTTAGTTTGGTGCAACCTTGGCCCATTTTGCAGGGTTAATGTGGGAAGTGGATATAACGTTTATAAAATACTTAACGCTGCACCTTACACGTAGCAGATATTAAAAATGCAAACTAGAGTTATTTATAATTCACACCTCCACATCCTACTTTTTGAGTCAAACTATTTAGTCCCTGTCCTACATTTTTATTTAGGGGAAGAAAAACTATAGCATGCGTTTTCTCATCCCACTTGGGAAATCAGTTGAGCGTTCTCTGCAGTAGAGAGCTATCATCTAGCTGTTTTTGAGAGGGGTAAAAATACTGCTCATCATACTTCTCTTACTTAAGTCTGGATGAAAACTTGCCAAGTAGAAAATTCTGTTTTCCTGCAGTGGGGGAAAGTTGAACATCAACCTAGTCAAACAACTATATACACACACAATAATAAATGTTACCTACACAGGTCTGAGATTCAATCAAAGCTTATTTTAAAGAACTCTGTCAGTAAACAACTTAAGATCTTTCTCCAAGTACTGTGTTGTGGGGGAAAATTGAGGCAAGCAGGAATTAGGGCATTATAATGGATGGACTAGTTTCTGGATACAATTTTAACCAAATATTTACATTCTATGTAAACTTTGTCTCTTAATGAAGATAAAATATTTCAGGCAAGGATAAGAGGAAGAACAAGAATCCATAATTTGAAAATTGTAGCAATATTAAGCAAGTCATTGGTGCCTGTAAAATAATACTAATATCTCCTCATTGTGTTTGTCAGAAAAGAACAAGAGTTGGTGGAATATAAGTGTTGACTTTGAAAAAGACAAAAAATGTTATGAAGATACACAGGACTTTTGCTAAAAGCATGGTGTGGGTATACTTATACATGTGTTCCAATGTATATGTGTTGGTACAAGCATTCAGAGGTCATACATATAGAGTGGCATCAACTCCCAGCAATGACATCTTGATTGAAAGGGAGGGAGAGATAAGGGTATTAATGGCAAGATAGAGACAGCCAAGGATGAATTCATGATTTATCTGTTCACCTTATAAAACACTGGCATATTAACACAGTTGTGACAATTCTCCATCTCACCCTCTTCCTTAAGGAACACGTCCTATGTCAGAAAGGGGAGAAGGACGATGAGGGCAAACAAGAGGAAAGACAGATAAAAAAGAGGAGCAGGGGAAGAGTGTATGCATATCTGAAAAACTGAAGCTAGGACTAGTCACATGACAACCTCATGATGATGTGGGAAGTGCTGGAGATGACATCATTGCCTTTGCTTCTATCAGGTATTGGCCACCCCAACAGTACATCTCTGTCCTGTCTATAAAGTACATCTTCCCTTAAAACCAACTTGCAGGTCAAGGATGCACTAAAACTCTACTATCCTCAAGAAATGGAGTACTACTCAGCTATTAAAAACAATGACTTAATGAAATTTGCAGGCAAATGGATGGAACTTGAAAATATCATCCTTAGCAAGGTAACTCAGTCACAAAAGAACGAACATGGGATGTACTCACTGATAAGTGAATATTAGCCTAAAAGTTCAGAATGTCCAAGTTTCACTTTACAGTAACCGCTGGACTGAGAGTGAGGTCCCAGATGGAGGAGTTGGAGAAAGGTCTGAAGGAGCTGAGGGAGTTTGCAGCCCCAAGGAGGGAGCAACAGCGTCAATGGGCCTGACCCCCCCCCCCCGGTCATCCTGGAGTTTGGACCACCAACCAAAGAATATACATCTATGGACCCATGGTTCAGACCAGATATGTGGCAGAGGATGGCCTCATTGGCCATCAGGGAGCAAGGAGAAGCCCTTGGGCCTGAGGGTGTCAGAGGCCCCAGTAAAGGGGAATGTCAAGGTGGGAATATGGGGATGGGTGGGCTGGTGGGTGGGAGGTGGAATTCCCCCATAGAGGCGGGGAGGGGGAAGGGATAGGGGTTTTCCAAAGAGGAGACCTAGAAAAGGGGAAACATTGGAAATGTAAATAAAGTATCAAAAATAAAATAAAAAATAAAAGAAATGACAATATGACATATATGGCAGAAAAAACTCGAAGTTTGATATAAGTAAAGATTATGGCACCTTTTTGAGCATCATCTTTGTCTCTTCAGGAGTTTTGATACCACAGTACCACTTATTTGTACCTTGACAAAAGCCGGCAGTGAATAACACTCAAAAGAGAAAAGTAAACGTGGAACTGAAGGAGGTTACAGAAGGTGGGGGCTGGCTAATTAGAACGTTGACTGGTGTCCTCTTACAATTATCACAGGATTAAAGGCTGCTTCTCCACCTGAGAAGAAGCAGCACTAAAGCCTTTCTGTGCTGCACCTCATGTGTGAGGCATTCAGAAAGAACAGCAGTGCAGGCAGGACCATCGTAGCCTGGCCTGGACACCTTACTCTTATGTTTCCAGTCTGATCAAACTGCCTCCACTTTGAAGATGTGCATAGTTTTAATACTTGCCTGTTCATACAGTAGGTTCTGGAATGTGGTGATATGGGTTCACTCTGAAACGAGCAGTTTCTTGGAGTAATATCCATGATAAATATCTTATTCGATGTATTACATCCTTGTAGGAAACCTCTGGAGATATGGTTGCTGTACATTAATGGAATTGTCAGCTATCAAGAGCTTCAAATCTCTGTAATTTAGATTAATAAAATTTTACCTGCAAGCCTTTCTTACTGAAGAGAATAAGCAGTGTTTCTTCCACGTCTGTAACCCATGATTACTCTTAGGAATATGAAATGCAAGAGATTGGACAAATTTCATTCTTCTTCTATGCTGTTCAATCTTTTTACCTTTTCTGGAAATAATGAAGAACAGATGATGTACATGATTACTACAGCTCCTTTGGCTTCTGAATTCTATGATTCTTGCTTTACTGCAATTCCAACTCAGTCAAATGCTTGTTCATATCTCAGAGCACGAACCCTAATCCCCCATTCTTCTCCCATGAATGCAGCGAACTACTTATTAAATATAATTCTTCTAAAGCTCAAAGGCAATACTGCTTCCTTGGAAGGTTTTTCATCACCCTCACCCCCTGCAAACGAGCTGTTTAATTTCATGGTTATTATTTGTTTGTCAAAGCCCCACTGTTTATTCAGATTAATTAAAAACAATTGTCCCAGCTGCAGAATGGTGGCGCTTCTTGTAATGAAAATATCTGCAATCCCAGATTCATCAGCTTACATCTGATCCCATTCAAAAGTCTTTAACCTTACTCTGCAAGGCAATATAACTCAAATGGTCCCAGATTTGTGTCTGTAGATGGGAAAATTGAATCCTTAGATGTACATCTTTTATTGTTAGCTTTTCATGGTATAAATCCCTTAGAGATGGCCCCAACATGGTAAATCTAAATAGATACCCCTCCATCAGTACTAAATTAGACAACGGGAAGTGAAAGTAAGTTGCTAAATCTTAAACTCATTTTAAAACCACATTCTAGCAAATGATACTTCTAGAAGTGTTTTGCTGTTTTGATTATCAAGAGCTCTTATGTGTTATAGATTAGCAGATGCTATCATTTCCAAATAAATAAAGACAGCTAATAAGAACTAAATAGGTATTTGATGAAATAAACTCAATTTATTTTAGTTTATAAAATCTGCTGAGTCCAAGTGCTGTAACCTGCAGACAACTTTCTCCTATCCAAGATAGCCTCCACATAGTGGAGAGTCGCACATTAAAAGGTGATCAGATTCACATCTATAATATTAAAAACTGGCTTCCAGCATATTCTACCCTGCTGAAAAAAAGAGAGTGGATGGAAGCTATTTTCTCCATGGATATAAAATTGAAAATGCACCTTAAAGACTCTAACGCACTTTGTTGTTGCTCAGAAGAACCCAAAATACTCCAGATAGAGCTATTTCCCTCAACATTTCAAGAGCCTCACAAGTCTACCTTTCCATTTAATAAAGCTATAAAATATTCTGCTAATCGAGGGACAACGTGTTCAAACTCTCTCCATGATTACATCTTTTACAATAGCCAGTCTTGTCTGTATTGGCATTTATAGTGTTATTTGGAAGATATTTACTACTCAAAACCAGGCTTCTATTCTATGTTTCATTTTTTTTTTCTTCTTTTCAGTATGGTATTTCAATTGACTATTTTCTTCCATTCTTTAATTTCTTTTAATCTCCATAGCAAATGTGTCTTCTCTTCCAAATGATTCAGAAAGTAAAATAACTAAACTATGCCATGCCTAGGGTACTTGGGGAAACTTCAAAGCAAACTTCATGGGTGTTATAGAGATGTCCAGGAACAGAAATGGACACAGGGTCTGTCCATCCTTGTTCAACACCTAACCTTCTTCATGTTTGTTTTTCCAAAGGCCATTCCTATATCAAATTGTTACCTGTGTCCTCACTCTATCCCCGACTTCACATTAGTTTCCCTCTTCAGGACGTATTGCAGTTTTATTTATGGAATTCATTAGGAGATAGATCTTTAATGACATTGCTTTTGGTGAGAAACAGAGATGCAAATGTGACTACAGAACCAGATGCATGAGTACACACACACACACACACACACACACACACACACACACACACACACTGTTAAAATGAAGGCCAATCTTTTCAGACAATTGTATCTTCTCCTAAGGAGCACTCTGTGAAGCCATCACGATTTTCCATGAAGGTGATTCCTTCTGGGGACTTTAAAACTTTTAATAATAATTCTTCCTAGGCTGCTTTGTTCCAGTAGCACTTTTTATGTCTTTCAGTAATAAACAAACACACCTGTCAGTCTGCTGTTCCAGAATAGAAAGGACTTCCTGTTCTACCTGCACACATCTTCATAATATGGGCACACTTCATTATGGGGAATGGAGCAAAGAATCATGGGGAGTCCAGAGCCCCTTGCACAGCAAAGTTTTTCAAACATAGGAAGATGAGATGGATTACCTTTATTTTAAGAAGTTGTCTCTTTTACTCAGACTCCTATATAACTGTTGGGAATAATGCCACATCACACAGCAGATCGGACCAGGATCAAGTATTTGTCCAGTTCAAGAAGCAACCACTTCACACGAGAAAACTTTTCCCAAGAAAACCGTGAAAGCGCACCACTCCTGACAGCTGTGCAGATGCCTGGAGGGATCTGCGGAAGAAACCAAACTTCAACGTTTCTGCTGGCTTGCCAGGGGCTTGTGTGGCTGCTGCCTCAGTGAGATGAGATTGGAGTTTCAGATAATGGTGGGCATGGGTGAGAGGGAGGCAGGAGGACAGCAGGGGGACTGGAAGCAACCTAAACCCTAAAATGATTTCATGATGCTCTAAGAGTCCCAATTTTAGAAAATGTACAAATCTTAACTTAAAGCAGCCCAGACCCAGCCTATGGGACCAGGACAGGAATAAGTCAGCATGTTTGTAGAATGTTAGAAGGGTCCTGGTTCTTAGAATATCATTCTACCTGAAATCATCTTAGAGTACTTGATTCTGTGAGAGGTGATGCAGAGTGTCCTTCCTCCAGGCAGCCAAGTGGGACAAGTAGTACTCACATGAAGAAAATAACCATTAGCTCAGCTTTGAAAGCCTGCTAAATCTCTCTTCCTATGCAAGACCTCACTCTGTATACTCTTTTCTGGTTTTAGAAGATTTTTCTCTTTTCTTTTTCCCAACAAAATATTTTTGTTGATTATTTGGAAATTTGTACAATGCACACTGATCACACTCACTTCACATTTCTCTCAGTTCTACTCTCCTACCCTTGTGTTCTGCCCTGCCAACCCAGAAAACATACACCAAGTCCAATTCGCAAGTTCATATACTCACTGGTGCATGGTTAAACTCCTAGTGGCCAGCCTGTCACAGATAATAGAGGTCTTCCCCATTCCCTTGCCAGAAGCCATCAACTGTGAAGAGCTACACATCAGTATCTTTTTTTTTTTTTTTTTGATACTTTATTTACATTTCCAATGTTTCCCCCTTTCTAGGTCTCCTCTTTGGAGACCACCTATCCCTTCCCCCTCCCCCCTCTCTATGAGGGAAATTCACCTCCCACCCACC